>JAOPHQ010002845.1:0-427500 GCA_030340625.1 Merluccius polli | reverse complement strand
CTAGCTCTGCTGGTTACCTCTGGCCTTCCCCTTGTAGAAGATCTTCAGGTCCATGACTCCGATCAGCCTCCCAATGATCAGCTCGTTGTTGGGGGACCCGGACTTGGGAGCCTTGAAGATTCCCATTCTGGACCAGTCGTCCCAGTATAGGTCGTTCTACAGAAGAAACAAACATAGAGAACCAGAATAATATTCAAATAAAAATAAATATTACACAAACATTACAATTTGGAACAATACAAAAAACCCACTGCAAATATGTTGGTAAATGAAGAGCCTAGTATTGAACAGATACTAATGTATTGAACAGATACTAGCAGACATCCCAAGTCTCCCGGAAGTTCCGGGAGTCTCCCGCAAATCAATAGCGTCTCCCTGATGCAAGCAAATCATGTACAATCTCCCGGAAATCCCCCCCCCCCCCGCCCCGCCACCGTCGATCGTCGGTCCGGGGTGTGTTGTGATTGCGCGCCCCTCCTCCCCGCGAAGACAATCGCGCACCCCCCCCCCCCCGTTGACAATCGCGCACTCCCCCCCACAAAAATCTCCGCTAGCACCCCCCCCCCCCCCCCCCGCTAAACAAAAATTTTCGATAGCACCCCCCCCCCCCCGCTGGGGGCTCCCGGAAATGAGTATTTGCAACTTGGGAACCCTGTACTAGTGTATTCAACAGATGCTAGTATACTGAACAGATGATAGTGTATTGAACAGATGCTAGTGTACTGAACAGATGATAGTGTATTGAACAGATGCTAGTGTATTGAACAGATGCTAGTGTATTGAACAGATGCTAGTGTATTGAACAGATGCTAGTGTATTGAACAGATGATAGTGTATTGAACAGATGCTAGTGTATTGAACAGATGCTAGTGTATTGAACAGATGCTAGTGTATTGAACAGATGCTAGTGTACTGAACAGACTGAACAACTAGAGCAGATAACTTTAGATTTTAGCGTGGAGAAAATATGCAAGCATGGGGTCCTAACTCACCACCAACTCTCGTGTCATACAGCATCACTGTATGTTATACATATAACGAGAGGGTGCATTTTCTGAAGAAAATACAAGAGGTTGCATCAGGGCCCGTTGGTATGTTATAGCATGTCATTTAGCATCATCGTCCGCTGACCGCTATATGCTAGGACATGTGCAAATAGGCTAGCGTGCTAATGGGCTATACACATAAAGGGGTTGAATCTGGGCACGTTGGTATGTTATAGCATTTCATATAGCATCACTGTCCGCTATATGTTAGGGCATGTTTTAACATGCTGGTGTGCTAATGGGCTAATATGTCCCAACCTTAAAGACGGCAATGGCATACGGGTGCGGCAGGCCCTCGATCAGCACGGTCCGCTGGCCGCCAGTGAAGTCTGCACGTTCAATACGGTCACTGTACGCCTCGGTCCAGTATAGCCAGCGGTCATCCGCTGTGACGCCGTTTGGCCAGCGCACACCCTCCGATGCCACGCACGATACGTTGGAGCCGTCCATGTGACCCCGGTACACGCCCGCCGCACGGTCGCCCCAGTCGGTCCAGAACATCAGACTGGACGAACGAGCGAGAGAAACAGAGAGAGACACAGAGAGAGAGTGAGTGAGTGTGTGTATGCAGGCGTGCGTTTGGAAAGAAAAAAAAAGGTTGTACCAGAACAATTATTTGCATATATTCTGTAAAACGGTCACAATGTTGAGCTCTGGTGTGTGTGTGTGGGTGTTACCCCTCTCCGGGCAGGAGGACCAGGGCCCGTGGGTGCTCCAGAACAGAGGAGTTGAGCAGAGTGTGACGCAGGTCTCCGTCAGGGTTGGAAACCTGCACCAGATGACATCATTCCTGATTAATTAAGCGCTATGACTCATCATTTGTTTCTTCTATTATGGAGGCTTGGTTATCATTAGTCTTGCAGAGCCCACTTTCCACACGGAAAGTGGGAAACAGCATTGATTAACACTGTGTCCCAGCATTGAGACCCACCTACATGACCAATCACAGCCATATGTCATGAACAGTAGGGATGTCCATGATTAGTTGACTAGTATTACTACTATACTAGTATTATTGCACTTGCTAGTCGGCACCAGAAATACTAATTGATTAAAGGTTTTTTTTTTCAGAGAAAAGCATTTCTGCCGAGATATGAATCGTGGAAGCCCGCAATACATTGAAATATACCGTGCTTTTAATAATAGAATTAACTAACGTTAAACAACATAGTTTCCCTAAACATCTAATCAATTATCTAATTATGCTATTTAATTTAATCTGGTTCACAATTCTCCACAGCGCTCTTCACTCCAGTCAGTAACGCTGGTCAGGCACGCTGTCGTTTGCGATCAGTTATTCTTTTCATGACTTCATTTAAATATCTTCATTTAATTAGATATAGAATAATAACCATGGATGTAAGAACAAGCTCGCACTCCCGCTGAAGTATTGAACTCGGAAACTGTGCACACATAGGCTCAGCTCAACCTGGTCTAGTTGCTCCGGTGATGTTTCGTCAAAATGTCAATGATTTCAGTCTGTTTCACAATGAAGAAACCATGATCCGATTGATTATATTTACTTATGTCTTAACTTTCTTTTTTTTCTTTAATTTGAGTGAACTCAAAGGGGCTCACTTGCCCAGTAATCAGTAAGCAGATCGATAAAATAAATGTACAGAACCGATAGCTGGTTTACAGCCTCACCTGGCCTGAGTCAGACTGATGAGACTCTGGGGCTAGGTGAGGCTGCACACCTGTGGTGCAGAGCAATCATGGCACCCAGGATAAACCAACTATGAGAGAGCCACTGTCATGACAGCACATTACATCTGCTCTGGTTGGTACCATCTTGCCATCTCCAATAAATGGATTGATTCTCAACAACTACCTGTATCTTGTGTCGGAGGAGCCCATAAAAGCCACTTATGTGGCGTGTGGCAGGAACAACTGCTACAACAATGATTTATTTCGATGATTATTTAGATTATTTAAACTTCCGAAGCTAGACAACTCATAACTGTTTTGTCCCCTCACCTAACAACCACTGGTGTGATGCAGAACACATTTGCTACATTCAAGGAAATTAGTCGTAAGGAACATCCCTAGTGAACAGTACTCCTAGAAAAACAGACCCGTGATGAAACAAACATGATTTAAAATGTGATTTACAACGATTGCTCAGCGGTTTACTGAAAAAAAGACATACCGGTGGACTGAATAAACTCATATGTAACTATAACAATAAACCTCATTGATCAGTGTCACGGATCAATGAGCTACATTTATATTTCTGTGAGTGACAGTGCTGACAGCCAATTGTGTCTTGAGTTTCTTCAAGACGCTGCTGGGCTTAACTTGTTCTATGTACTGTTCAGGACAGTGACATATGGTCAGGGTAGGCAAGGTAGGTACTGCCTACCCTTCAATATTCCGCTCAAAATACCAGAGGAATACACTTGTTTTTAATAACCAAAAAGTTGCAGAAATCATATATCAAGCTTAGTTTCTTTCAACAATCGTTGTGTTGTGAGTGTAAAAACCTTGCGAGAGGCGCTGGTCAGTATAGTCGACGTGATTACAGCGCAATCAGTGGATATTGCGAGTTCCTGCTACAGATTACTTATTGTCTACCCAGGCTATGACTGTGTTTGAGTGGAATGCACAAGTTGCCGTCACTATGAGCACGGGCCCCTAGTTTCCTCTGCATGCCCCGGCCATATGCGCATGCATAGGTGCAAAACAAAGCCGTGATTTGATTTGAACTTGCCTCGTAACAAATGAACGAAATGACAAAGACTATTCAACATTTGAAAAGCTTTCGCAAATTGTATTTTCAAAATTAATTATAAATAATAAAAAGAGAGCCAAGACAAACTTTAAAGCTTCAATGTAAAAGGAGAAAATGTGTGAGATGGTTCCAGCAGGACTGGTATAAAGTAAAGAGTGGCTGTGTGTTGCTTGCACTAGCCGGCCCTGCTATATTGTTTCCCATGTCTGCTATTCTCCAAGCAGCGGGATATCATACAAAGCATGAAGAGTCCACCTCACATATACAATCAGATTTACATGAAAACATTTGGCAATACTACACAGATTGATCTGGCACTAAATGAGGCACACAACAAGTCTCCGTACACAATGCCAATGTGAAACTTTCTGTGAGTTTTTCATTTGAATTATTTGGAAATTGTGATTTCATGTTATGAAATACAAAAACTGTTCATAATGATAATTACCGGTAGGTACCCCATATTTGTTGCAATTGTGAATGGTATAATATTCATATTTTGTTTAGTTTATGTGCGGTTTGACTGGGCTTTTGAATCAGGTGACATGTGATGGCCCATTTAAGAACGACATTTTAGGATGAACGTAATCGAAAACAGGAACAAAAACAATTTCAGTTGTTCTGGAGTGAAAACACTATTTTCAATTTTAGATAACTGGTTAATAACGTTATTTATACCATGGCCCGGGTGAACACTCGATTCTGATTGTGTGGAGAGGTGTGCATTATTTTTCAATAACATGCATGACCATGACGCAAGCAGGCTTATCACCAGTCTAAAAATTGACTGTTAACTTGGACCGGACTCGGAGGGACTACGCTTAGAAAGCTTCCCCGTTGCCATGTCGTTACTAAGATCGTCTATTTACCGGAGTAATAAGTTAACTGACATTAGGCATTAGTCAGACCCATATAGTTCTCCAGTCATTTGCCGTTTGTTTACGGGCACACACAAATTAGTGCGAGCTAAAAGTTGTACTTTTGAGACAGAATTACCCCAAAATATGAATCAACACCTTTATATTTTAATGATTCGTAAGTGGCCATGGTATAAGCAGGATAATCCACTCCGAGGTGTGCATGTATCAGAAAATAATGCACTTCGCCGAGGCAAACCTTGTTCTTAGCCCCGGCATCGTGCATTATTTTTCGATACACGCACACCTCGTTGTGGATTATCCCTTACTTATCGTTCCAATTAACTTTTCTTAAAATGTTATTGCGGAAACATTTTCAAAAAAGTTCAATTCCGGAAGTGATGTAATTGTTGCCATGCGGTATTCCACAGACCGCCTGTTATGCGCCTGTTACCGCCAGATAATGAGCCATATCTCCCTGGCCCTGTATTTAACTGCGAGGTGGTAAGATTGCATTTAGCCTTCACTTGCAACCACACCAATCCTATTTGTGTTGTTTAATAACATTTGTAGCACTAGCATGTTCCAATAGTTTCTTTGCATGAATCCCCATTTTAAATTTTTTTTTTCACCTCGTCTATTTGGAGTGTGGAAAGGGTGGGAGGGGTGGCTGCCAGGCTACATGCAGGTAGGCCTAAATCTGGTGTGTTACTCATTCAGCCTTGTGCAAAGTTGCAAATAATCCGTAGTTTCTTTCTTTCTGATGCCTACTGATTTTATCCTATTATCGATATATATATAATTTTGTAACGGCAATGACCATGGACGTCGCTAGCAATTGAAATGATCCGGGGCTGTAGCCCAGAACAGGGTTGGACTGGGAACAAAATTCGGCCCTGGCAATTTTCTCCTGGACCGGCCCCACCACTGGACCGATGACCCCCCCCGGACCAACAACCGACTGGGGGGGGGGGGGTATTTTTTTATTTCACGGCACAGAGATCCGGGGCTATTCCCAAAAGATCCGGGGCTATAGCCCCGAATGCCCAGGTCTAACGACGTCTATGGCAATGACATTTAAAAAATAACTTAATTAACCATTCTCCTATAAGGTTTTAACTGGTTTTTAATTAGAGGAGAAGCCTGGGATGGTGGGGGAGAATGCCGGTCAGACCTGGCAGACCCAAACGTATCGTGAGGGTCTGCTGGGAACGTCTGGCAGAGTCTCCTGTCAGAGAGAGCTTCAACTCCCACCTCCGGGAGAGCTTTGACCATGTACCGGGGGAGGCGGGGGACATTGAGTCCGAGTGGGCCATGTTCCGTGCCTCCATTGTTAAGGCGGCCGACCAGAGCTGTGGCCGCAAGGTGGTCGGTGCCTGCGGTTGCCGAGGTGGTCAGGAAGCTCCTCGGTGGCAGGGCCCCGGGGGTGGATGAGGTCCGCCCGGAGTTCCTTAAGGCCCTGGATGTTGTGGGGCTGTCTTGGTTGACACGACTCTGCAGCATCGCGTGGACATCGGGGGCAGTGCCCCTGGATTGGCAGACTGGGGTGGTGGTTCCTCTTTTTAAGAAGGGGGACCGGAGGGTGTGTTCCAACTACAGGGGGATCATACTCCTCAGCCTCCCTGGTAAGGTCTATTCAGGGGTGCTGGAGAGGAGGGTCTGTCGGATAGTCGAACCTCGGATTCAGGAGGAGCAATGTGGTTTTCGTCCAGGCCGTGGAACAGTGGACCAGCTCTACACCCTCTGCAGGATCCTTGAGGGTGCATGGGAGTTTGCCCAACCAGTCCACATGTGCTTTGTGGACTTGGAGAAGGCATTCGACCGTGTCCCTCGGGGAGTCCTGTGGGGGGTTCTCCGGGAGTATGGGGTATCGGACCCCCTAATACGGGCTGTCCGTTCCCTGTATGACCGGTGTCAGAGCTTGGTCCGCATTGCCGGTTATAAGTCGGACTTGTTTCCAGTGAGGGTTGGACTCCGCCAGGGCTGCCCTTTGTCACCGATCCTGTTCATAATTTTTATGGACAGGATTTCTAGGCACAGCCAGGGCGTTGAGGGGGTCCGGTTTGGTGACCTCAGGATTGGGTCTCTGCTTTTTGCGGATGATGTGGTCCTGATGGCTTCATCAGACCGTGACCTCCAACTCTCGCTGGACAGGTTCGCAGCCGAGTGTGAAGCGGTCGGGATGAGAATCAGCACCTCCAAGTCCGAGTCCATGGTCCTCAACCGGAAAAGGGTGGAGTGCACCCTCCGGGTCGGGGATGAGATCCTGCCCCAAGTGGAGGAGTTCAAGTACCTCGGGGTCTTGTTCACGAGTGAGGGGAGGATGGAGTGGGAGATCGACAGGCGGATCGGTGCGGCGTCTGCAGTAATGCGGACTCTGCACGGATCCGTCGTGGTGAAGAGGGAGCTGAGCCGAAAGGCAAAGCTCTCGATTTACCAGTCGATCTACGTTCCTGCCCTCACCTATGGTCATGAGCTTTGGGTAATGACCGAAAGAACGAGATCGCGAGTACAAGCGGCCGAAATGAGCTTCCTCCGCAGGGTGGCTGGGCTCTCCCTTAGAGATAGGGTGAGAAGCTCGGTCATCCGGGAGGAGCTCGGAGTAGACCCGCTACTCCTCCGCGTTGAGAGGAGCCAGATGAGGTGGCTCGGGCATCTAGTTAGGATGCCTCCCGGACGCCTCCCTGGTGAGGTGTTCAGGGCACGTCCAACTGGTAGGAGACCCCGGGGAAGACCCAGGACACGCTGGAGAGACTATGTCTCTCGGCTGGCCTGGGAACGCCTCGGGATCCCCCAGGAAGAGCTGGCCGAAGTAGCTGGGGAAAGGGAAGTCTGGGCTTCCCTGCTTAGGCTGCTGCCCCCGCGACCCGACCCCGGATAAGCGGAAGAAGATGGATGGATGGATGGATGGCCTGGGAACACTGGAATGGAATGGAAAACTAAACTTTCTGCTCAGAACAAACCGAAATGAAAAACATTTTGTTTTTAATCCCTGATGCTAACTAAAGTATATCGGAAACTCTAGTTATAAGCTATATTAACCATACACCACGGCTATGACGTCTAATTCCTTTGTACAACTCAGTATCACTCAGCGCATCACTACGATAGTTATAAAACGGAAACATTTAAGGTTGGAACGTGGAACTCCGTGGTGGCCTAGTTATGGAGGCGTGGATTGAGCAGTGCCTATCTCCAGAACAAAATCCACCTGCTAAACGACATGCAGAGCTACGTAAAGAGGAGGTTGACAAACTGGAAAACATTGCAAAGCAACTGCCTCGCACTATGTGCAGGCAGCCAGGAGGGCCTATTTTATTTTGAACATTATTGTTTATTAATAAAAACTATTTAAATTGGAGTGTGTCTATTACTTTCTTATTGCCATACTGTGGGGTTGTGTTCCGAGGGAAGGAGGCCGCCGACAACAGGAGCGCTTTTAACTCACTTTATTTGTTTAGGTTTAGTTATCTTAATCTACCAAGCATGTGGGGAAAGTAAATGTAAATGCCACGCGTGGAGAGCCGCTTAGCTTAGCATCCTCGCGGATGGGCCGCCTCGGGCTTCTGATTCTAACCGGATGTTTCCGCCGGATGCCTCTGGGCAGGAGGCGTGGCCTCCATGACGCACAATGGCTAGCGTTAAGCGCCGCCCCCAGTATATTGTTTGCCGCCATCATGTGTTGAGGTGCAGTTACTACAACTTGTATATTTATTTCTACTCCTGGCTATGTGCAGATATTTACAGCCTGATGATACATATGTTATTAATTCGCAACAATACTTGACATCACAGCTAAGGCTGTTCGGCCCTTCACGTGAAGCCAAACAGCCTTAGCTGTGATGTGATAATAACCATATACCACGGCCTGTTGTGAGCTATTGCTTAAGTATAGCTTAAGATACAAAGAGAGACACCTATGAATGACCCAGACTTTCAATGCAGGCCCATAAAAGTTGACACACATTAACACGCATGATTGCCCATGCACACACACAGGCATAAGCTACCTCGATCTTCTGTGCTCCGGCGTCGACCCAGTATAGCAGACGGCTGATGGGGTCGAAGGTCAAAGCCTCTACGTTCTGCAGGTCTTTCCTGACAACCACTTCCTGACCCGTGCTGCCGTTCAGACACTGGCGCTACATGGAGGGAGAATGGAATTCAAGTACCACAACAATGAATACACTTAAATGTAATTTTAAGAGCGACCACCACCTGGAACACAATTATGGGGACAATGAGAACAGTTATCCTACTGAGCTGTCTGCAAGTGTGCCAACATGCACGTACTGTGTATGTAGTCATGATAGGTGTTGTGTTCAGTAAAGTGTGATATTTTAATTCCTAGACCAGAGCTGTAGTATTTCTGTTCAGCACATATTCTCTTTAGTAGGGTCATAAATGTCAATTCCGTGACCATCTTCCGGCTAAAATGTTTTGACAACTGATTTGACTTCTATACACCCTTTATAAAAGATTTAGCCCCCCATGTCCCTCGCAAAAATGTCGGCATTATTTTTTAGAGGGCCGAATCCAAAATGGCCACCGGCAACATCTTGATAAAGTATTAAAGAAGCATTATTCTTACCAGAGCACCTACAATTATGTATGAAAACACTTTTTGGACAATTGACCCTGAGAATTGTGGTTCTGACATAATTTTGACATTGAAACGACATCTTGGCCCTGAAATCCAAGATGGCCGCCATCTGGTAATGGAAAAAAAAACTTTTTAACCAGAGCATCTTTATTGATGCATGAAGACACTTTTTGTGGTGGATTGACCATGAGAATTGTGATTTTGACATCATTGTGACATTCATACATCATTCTGACCCCAAAAACCATGATGGCCGCCATTTGGGAGGGCAAAAATTAGTCAGAATCAGAGCTTTCTGCCTCACTAGACTCTGAATCACCACTATCAGAAGAAATTCTACTCTCGCTCTCGCACTCATACTCGCTCTCATCTTCCTCACTGTCTTCAACTTGAAATCCAAGATGGCCACCACCTGGTCAAGCGAAAACATAATTTCTAATATACAAATTTTACTCTTTAATCAGAGCACCTAGAATAATGCATGAAGACACTGTTACTGTGTGTTCACATCAGGAGCGATATAATAAAATAAAAATATAGCTGCTGCTGAATATTTCTGTTTGCTTTGGTCGCTTAAGTAGCTCATGACGTGAAAGATTCAAACGTTCGATTATGGAACTTGGGTAGCAAGGTAGCCAACATAGCTATCACAATATATTTATAAAGAAGCCGACGTGAGAGCACTTACTAGCTTCAATGTATAAGAGTGTTATAACAAGCTTGCTAACATTGCTAACGAGAGGTCTTGCTGGCAACTAAACCTAGCATAACCTGTTGAAATGTGTTTACTTTGTTTATGACAAGCTAGCGAGTGAATAACTTCCCTAACACTGTCAAGGTAAAATTGTTCCATAGAGACATCGATCATTTTGACCCCAAAATCTAAAAAATGTACAGTTACATCTTTAAAATTGAATATCATGGAAACGTTTTAGTGACAAGTAAATGCTTGAAACATGCCACTGTATGTGTAATGATTATATAATATATGAAGGTGTCACTTCATGAATTACATTTTTAAAATGTTTTTACATTTCCAAGATATTCTCATTTTTTGAGATGCAGCAGTAACGTTTTATACAGCAAATACACAAGGTCCTCTTTTAATGTAATTTCACAGATAATTTCACAGATATGATTTGACTAAATTCTCAAAGGTTCTTTTAAACCCCACCCCCTGCAATTATATCATAACTCACTTCACTCTCACTCACTCATTTCTGTTCTGACGGCAAAGTGAACTGACAATCAACAATTGCAAACATGTCAGACATTCCATGTGTCCTTCAGTGTGGCAGGCTTTGTGATAAAGACACCGATTCGATTAACACAATGGAGAGGTGGGCAAATCTAAAGAAAAAGCCCTGCTGTGGAAGGGTCTAGACAAGTTTGGAGATGTCTACACAACTGTCGATTGGGATAAAGGTCCCATTGGACAATGTGTTCATAAGACATGTATGTTGACATTTTCGAACGTCAAAAAGCTGGAACAAGCCAACAAAAGACAGAAAAGCAGACTTTGAAGAAAGCCAATGTCAGTCTTCTTCTATGTCTGATGTTTGTTCCCCATCTGTGGCTCCAGCTTCCAAACATCTGAGATCAAGCCTAGGGCCGATCCATGACAAAAATAAATGTTTGGTGCTGTGCTCCAGAGTCAAAGAAACACCCAGAATCAAAGCTGCATCTGATTTCATATGACCAAGCATGGACTGCATTCAAGAGCCATTCAGTGGCCCTGGAAGATCAGGTGATGCGGGACAGAATTAATTGTCTAATAGATTCTGCGGGTGACCAACCCTACGCACTTGAGATCAGATATCACCTAAAATGCTGGTTGAAGTATGTGCACAGATACCAGAAAATGAGTGAAGATGACAAGCTTCCATTGATACACAATGTCAATCTCCGTGAGGCTCAGACAATGTTCTTTGACCACGTCAGAAAAGTTATCTTTGTGGAACATGAACTAAGGTCAATACAAAGCCTCCTCCATGACTACACATCCATCATATCTGGGTACGGCTTCCCAAGATCCGGAATAAAGTCATCTTATATCAAAAACATCCTGACCTGGGAATTTGGGGGTATGATCGGCTTCCAATCACGCCCTCAGAGGAACCAGAGTGACCTTGTCTTTGATACATGCGGGGGAGGTACATATGTCGAAGCAGCGCTCTCTTCCATTGGTGTTAGCAGTGAGCAACTAGTGCAGAATGTAGCTGAGCGGCTCAGAGACGATGTCAAGTCCATCAAACTCGTCCCATGGCCTCCAAGAGTCGAGAAACTAGAGGAGGAGGAGTTGTCACAACTCATTGTGAAACTTATCTTCTTTGCAGGGGAAGGAGGTAGTAGATCTGTCACCAAGCACACTCTCCCTTGCTTCTCTTATCACTCAATACATTGTAAAGCGACCGACCACAACTGCCATCAATGCCACGGTCACCCTTCATGGGATTACTCGCAGCAAGGAGCTTGTCGACTCCTTCTACAAGCTGGGTATGGGGATCAGTTATCAAAATGTACTTCTTTTGCGTGATGTTTGGACCATGCATGACCTCGAGCGGTGTTCGGTCTGTCCCGAACGCATCGCTGAGGGAAAACCAAGCATCAGTATAATTGACAATGATGACTTTAGAAATGACACCTTGACAGGAGGGGGTACTTCACACCGCTGTAACTGGATGTTTTTGCAGCGCAAAGAACATCTTGTGGAGTCACAGGCTTCCAGCGAGGATGATCATAGACAGAATAACAATGCCAATACTCTGTCACAGGCACTGACTAAGAAGGCATCTGAGATGCAAACAGTTACACCTTATAAAACCATCAACCGTGGTGAGCCTCCCGTCCGTCCTAAGCCAACTACTGTCGCATCTAGTACTGAGCCTCAGCACAAGCGGAGCATTATTCATACCCTTGCTCGTGCAGACATGAATGGTGACCGACCTGACCCAACCATCCAGACCATCCCTTCCTTCAATGGATTTCACGCTGGCTTGAATAAGGAGCAGGGCAAAAGCAAGGCATATTTTCACACATCTTACAATCAACCACCTAACAAGTCAGTTGTGAAAGATGTTATGGATAAGCTGTCTGTTATCATTACCACTAAGCACATGCCATTTGCCTTCTTAGTGGGAGATCATCCAGTGTATGTCATCACCCAGCTCAAGGCTGAAAACCCAAACAGGTACAGAGATATTGTGCCCTTTCTTGGTCCCTTCCATACACAGTGTGTGATGATGAGTGCTATCTACAAACGCTACAAAGGAAGTGATCTTGAAGAAGTGCTTGTGGCAGCCAGAGTTATTGCAGAGGGCTCTGTTGATCAAGCACTAAAAGGCAAGCATTACAAGAGGGGGCTGTGATGCTTGAGGCTCATATATGAGGCACTCGTGAGTCAGTTGGTGAAGGAGAGGCTCATTCCTAGGGATGGGAATCGATAAGATTTTTCCGATTCCGATTCCATTTTCGATTCCGCTTAACGATTCGGTTCTTTATCGATTCTCTTATCGATTCTCATTTGGAAAAAAAGGATTCAGTGACGTTCGTCCAGAGCACATCGAAAACGCGACATTCAGAAATCGTTATCGCATGCTGTGTGCGCAAATGTTTTTGCATGTTGGAAGTATTTCCTCCCTTTGAGGAAATATCCACGTTGCAAGTATTGCAAGTTGCCCTGTTGTCGTCTTTTCTTGTGAAGTGTAACCAAACTTTGGAGCGTTTGTACCGCTTGGGCACTGGAGTTGCTACGCAACGTGCGTGGTGACGTCATTCGCGTCCACTGGAATCGATAAGGGAATCGTTTGCGAAATTGGCAAACGATTCCAAGGAATTGAAACACTGGGAACCGGTTCTCAACAAGAACCGGTTTTCGATTCCCATCCCTACACATTCCTTTCCTGAATGATGAGACGAGAAAGAACCTGGAGATTCTGAGAGATATAAGTATATCTCGTGAATCCAGAGCAGCCGCTCATGCAACACTGCAGGATGATGCTGACCTTGATAGACACATCACCAACTTATTCAACCACGTGGAGACCAGTGATATGGCAGACTACTGGAGAGACTTACTGTCCATGACTGATGCAGCACATTCCATGCACATTCTGCACTCATGCAGAATGTGCATGCAGTCCATATCTGCAACTGGGATGAGTATGTCAGCTCTCTGCGTGCCATGCTACCATGGATGGTAGCGTATGACAACAATAAGTATGGGAGGTGGTTGCCCGACTTCTGGGCGATGCTGACAGCTCTCCCTGATGATCAGGTTGCCTTCCTTCGTACTGACTTCAATCAGTCTATAACAGGCAACCCTTACTCCAACATAGCCTGTGGATTGAGTGTACAATGAACAAGGGAAGCAAAATGAAGTCTGGTTGGCTCTCAATCCTCCAGAATGAGAAGCAGTTGCTGGTGCACTCCAGAAATGTGAACAATGTGGCACAGATCCGGGCAGCTCACAACACTATGGCCAACCGAATAAAAGCCAAGAAGAAGCACACAGAATGCGGCCCTAAATGAATGCAACAAGATGAGCAGTGCATACAGAACCTGGTTGCATGTATGAATGAGTTTGACTCCTTCCCGTTCAACCCAGCCTCACCTACACTCCGCACCTTGCAGTCAGCCATGCCTAGTAAGAATAAATCCCTCTATGCACCTGTCCCTCTTAGCAGACGATTGACATTTGGCAAGGACCCAGGCAAGAAGAAAGCGGGAGAGGATCTCAAAGTTACAGCTGCTGAGATGGAGCGAAGCGCTTTCAATGCAGTTATCAACCTGGTTGAGGTCAGTCAACTTGTGGACCTCCCTGTGTTGTTTGAACATTGTGTTGTCGAGGAGTGTCTGGCCTTATTCAACTACAATGGCACATACAGGAAGACACAGAAAAGCCAGCTCCTCCAGAAGCTCTGTCTGCAGTCTGTAAATCTTCAGGAACCATACACTGCTCTCATCGACATGGTAATGGTCTGGAGAATGGCTACACCAACGTCAGAAGATCGACAGAAGCCAGATAGCACACAATACACATGGTCGGACTATGTTTCCAAGGTAGTAAATATCATCCTTGCCTGCCATGTCCGTGCTGATCGTATCATCTGTGTGAATGACCCATACGATGCAGCCAACTCAACGAAAGATGATGAGAGAGACCTGCGGGCACAGGGTAAGGCACATATCCCCAACACCTACATGAAATTGGATGATCCATTTCCCTCTGCCAGAGCATTTAACACACTGTTTTGTAGTGTTAGTAACAAAGGGCGTCTACAAAAATTGATATGCAGCTACCTGACTGACATTGCACAAACTGTTGATGCAGAGATTGTTTACTCCGTTGGCTCCCATTGTACTAACTTATCAACCCAGCAACCGATGCAGAACTTTTGCTTTCACCAGTCTGAGGCAGACACCATCATCTTCTCCACTTACGCAATGCTGTGAGAATCAGGCTATCGTGGACCTGTTGTCATTGATTCTGCTGATACTGATGCCTATGTCGCAGCAGCATTAATCTCAAAGCAACTTTCTGGTATGCTCTATATCAAGAGAAAGCAGAAGATGGTAGTCTGCAGTGATGGCAGACTGCATTGTGCAGCTGCACTGTATGACCGGATGTGATGCTAACTCTGGATTCTATGGCAAGGGTAAGAAGTCAGTGTATGCCAGGGTGGCAAAGAACCCTGTGGCACGACAACAGCTCTCACAGTGTGGAGATAGCCTTGACCTTGAGGAGGTGTTACAGGAACTATTCAAGTTCACCAGACGTGTAATTTATGGTGACCGCAAGAGTAGCACCATGGCTGAGGCACGTGCAGTGAAGTGCAGTGAAGAGCATGAAAAATAAATCATTCATCCGTCTCCCCCCAGATGAAGATAGCTTACGCCAACACTGCCTCCGTGCCAACTACTTGGCATATCTAGTACGCCATCCCTCCCTGAAGGACCACCCCATGCCAATCGGATGGATGGGAGTTGGTGGATGGTCGCTGTCGTCCTGTCCGCTACACAAGGCCTGCTCTTCCGAATCATCTACCTGCATCAAGTGCAGTTGAAGACAGTGAGGAAGATGAGAGCGAGTATGAGTGCGAGAGCGAGAGTAGAATTTCTTCTGATAGTGGTGATTCAGAGTCTAGTGAGGCAGAAAGCTCTGATTCTGACTAATTTTTGCCCTCCCAAATGGCGGCCATCTTGGTTTTTGGGGTCAGAACGATGTATGAATGTCACAATGATGTCGAAATCACAATTCTTATGGTCAATCCACCACAAAAAGTGTTTTCATGCATCAATAAAGATGCTCTGGTTAAAAAGTTTTTTTTTCCATTACCAGATGGCGGCCATCTTGGATTTCAGGGCCAAGATGATGTCTAAATGTCAAAATTATGTCAGAACCACAATTCTCAGGGTCAATTGTCCACAAAAAGTGTTTTCATACATAATTGTAGGTGCTCTGATAAGAATAATGCTTCTTTAATACTTTATCAAGATGTTGCCGGTGGCCATTTTGGATTCGGCCCTCTAGAAAAAAATGCCGACATTTTTGCGAGGGACATGGGGGCTACATTTTTTATAAAGGGTGTCTAGAAGTCAAATCAGTTGTCAAAACATTTTAGCCGGAGGATGGTCACGGAATTGACATTTATGACCCTACTACTTTGTTCTCTTTTCATTCGATGCTTAACAAATCAGCACTTAGTTTGTTTGAAACATGTTTGAAACCTCTTTCATTCAACAGACTAACTTTCAAAGCTATTTGAAAGTCTGTTTGAGTCCATTATCTTAAAGCCTAATAGTCTTGAAATCCATAATTAAAAATAGGTGTATCCTTCTGCATAGCCTAATCATTTCTGGAGTGTGTGTGGTTGATAGCTGGTTTACAGCCTCACCTGGCCTGAGTCAGACTGATTAGACTCTGGGCTGGGTGAGGCTGCCGCCTGTGGTGCATGAGCAATGGCACCCAGGATAAACCAGTTATGTGGCATGTGGCAGAGGTCTACTGCACTGGCGCCCAACGTGAGGCTTCTCCAACCGGGAAGGGACATGGAAGGGCTGCCAGGACACGCACTGGAGTCACCAGCTGCACTCACGGACATCCACCTCCCAGCACCAGCCCTTCCTCAACAGCAGCGACGGCCAGGAGAGGGGAGGCAGCGCAGCTACCACAACGGGCAACCGTCTGCTGCTAGCCGCCCCCGGATCCAGCCCGGAGCAGCCCAGGTCCAGCCACACCTCTGCCGGCCAGCACAGCAGGCCAAGGCTCCATGCTCCATGAGGGACATGGGGATCGTACCTTGTTGTCCTGGTGGAGGGGGGGACCTACCGAGGGCTGTTCCAGGCCCTCCGAGGAGCTACCTCCGCTGCCCAACTGTCAGGCTTCCTCCAAGCCTATCCAGCCAGCCCCTGCAAACGGCCAGCCAATAAGACACCTCTGCCAGCCGAGGCAGCAGCCCCAGGCCTCCGGTCTCCAGGATGGAGGGGGAGGGGGTTTAGCATGTGACACTGCGGAGGGGTAGAGGCAGTGGGGTTTGGGGGTTGTTTGTATTTGTATTTTAGGTATGGCAACCCTGTAAAGAGTCCAAGTTTGTTGTAGGTATGGTAACCCTGTTACCATACCTACAAAAGAGTCCAGTTTGTAGTTGTTTTTTTTTTCTGTTTTGCTTGGATGGGGGGGGGGGGGGGGGGGGGAGGAGTAGTCTTCGGCTGGGGATAGACCCTTCTCACAGGTCCTCAATAGCAGGGTAAAGTAACTTCCTGTTCCTGTCATTTTAACATTAGGTCAGTTATAAGCATGTCCAGCATGGTCAATGTCAATGTAATGGACTGGTTGTGTCTATACCGGTGCACTGCTGTACATAAATGAAACACACCCATAATGAATGTGATGAGTTACACCTGTGTTATTCCTACTGTGAAAAGGGCCCATTCTCCCCAGCCTCAATGGGCCCTTTTCACAGTAGGAAAAACACAGGTGTAGCTCATAATATTAATTATGGGTCCGTTTGATTTTGGCATGGCAGTGCACCAGTATAAACACAACCAGTCCAGTAAATGTACATTAACCATGCTGGTGCTGGTCAATGTACATGTACAATGTAAGTTGCAAGTCAAGTACGTATACATTGACTATTGAACAGGAAGTTACTTTACCCTGCTGTTGACGACCTGTGAAAAGGGTCATTCGGTGTTGGGGGTATGTTGAGTAGGTTTACAGCCTCACCTAGGGCCTCATTTATAAAGGTCTCTGCGCACGAAAATCTTGCGGAAACAGGGATGAAATGTGCGTACGCATCTTTCACCACCAACGTCGTGATTTATTAAAAAAAAACTTGCGGAAAAGAGTGCGCAATTCTACGCATCCTTTCACCCTGGAGTAAAGCTCCCGCAAAGTTTTTCAAACAGTGAACTCCGGAGACGACCACAGGAAGAAGGTGGCGGTAATGCACTATATGTGCAAACCGCCAATAACGCCAAAAGAAGAAGATGCTGTAACCCCCTGAGCTCATTGCGGACCCAACGCACATTGCGCACCACATATGAGTTTGGAGTTATTTATTCATTTATATATTTATTTTATGAAAAGCACCCATTATGAAATATGAATTAAAGCAAAATTATGTTCAACACACTACAGCCCTTTCAAATCACAATCCTCGGCCAGACCCACTGTATCACTTAAACGTTTAATTAAGTAGCTTGATAAATAAGCCTACATTCAATAAACCTGTGGGCATTTGAAATGAATACCCCTATTGGCCTATCGCTAATGCAAGGCCTATAAATAATGCCCTGATTGCCTCTGTATTCTAACAAGCGAAAAATTGCGAATGCAATTGTTTATTTTTGTTCGTTACCCCTGAACCAAGGGAACCGAACAAAATAGACTTGCGTTGGTCTCCTTCATTTAGAAGCACTTCGATCTCCGAATCCGAATTGCTTTCTTTTTAAAAGGTGCATCAATTTTTCCGTCTAATGATTGGTCAGAAAAGGCTCCTTATATACTTATAAATATTAAGTGATTAATTAGCATTGACCTTTTAAGGAGTATTATGGGATGGACTTGGGAGGAGCAGAGCGCTCGTGCACGCATGCCAAATTAGACGCACGTTGGTATTTATAATGAGAAGAGTGCGTACAGGTGTGCGCAGCAAGGTTTTATAAGTCGGAATGTTTTTGTGCGTACGCACATTCTGAGGTTTGGGCGTACGCAATGTTCTAGGGAGGGTTTCACGCAGAGTTTTATAAATGAGGCCCCTGGTCTGTGTCAGACTGAAGAGACTCTGGGGCTGGGTGGGGCTGCACACCTGTGGTGCATGAGCAATCATGGCACCCAGGATAAACCATCTATCACCACACACACACACGAGAGAGAGAGAGAGAGAGAGAGAGAGAGAGAGAGAGAGAGACTGTTATGACAGTTTTACATCTGCTCGGCTTGTACCATATTGCCATTTCCAATAAATGGATATATTCTACCAACATCAACCTGTGTCTGTGTCGGAAGGGTCCAGCAAAGGCACTTATGTGGTGTGTGGCAGGAGCCAACTGATACACCATTATAATATAAGGCTGTATTTTTATCAGTTTTAGACTATGGTGATGTCATTTATAGGCATGCATCAGCATCTACCTTGAAGCAGTTAGAATCTGTCTATCACTCTGCTCTTAGATTCATCACTGGTGATTGCTACAATACACACCACTGCACTCTCTACAGTAAGGTTGGCTGGCCCTCTCTTTCTCTAAGGCGCAGTTTCCATTGGCATTTGTTTGTTTTTAAAGCTATTAGTGGTAAACTACCACCATACATCTCCTCCTTATTGCAATGGAACCTTGGATCCTACCAAACCAGATCCAACAACTGGCTCACTCTCAGGGTCCCTAGTGTGCACTCAGAGCTTGGCAAAGCTGCATTTCTTTTCGACGCGCCTAGTACGTGGAACGCTCTGCAACAAACCCTAAAGCTAGAGATATTGCCTTCTGATACTGCTTTTAAGCAATTGGTGTTGCCTCTCTGCTCATCAAATTGCAACTGTTTTTAGTGTTCAGTTTTATTTACTTATTTGATTTATGTTATTTGATTTTGTTGTTTTACATATATATGTATATATACTTGTTTTATACATTTTATATATATATATATATATTTGAAATAATATTTTTAAATAATATTTTTAAATTCAAATATTCTTATCTGTCCCTTCTATTGTTTTTCTTATTAATGCACAACCTTACCCTGTAAACCCGTCGTCATTGTAAATGAGGGAAACCTCAATGCCCTACGAGTATAAATAAAGGTTTGATGATGATGAATAGAAAACAAGAAATACCTCACAAGCTGATTTTTCAGATTTGCAATGATCTAGTACTAGTGGTCTAGAACTTACCATCGATGTACCAGAAAGTTATGTAATTGACAGTCGATATATGATATTGACTGTAACTGTTGCACTACCACTTATATAAAAAAATAACATAAACCCTAACCTTGTATTCCTATGGCTACTCTACACTCCGTCAAGTTGTCATGTTTTTCAAACTAGTTTGTGCAGCACTATAACTTATTTGGAGCTACTCCAATTTTGATGCATGAATGATTTGATTGTTCTCAGCCTCACTTGTAGGTCACTTTGGATAAAAGCGTCTGCAGAATGACTAAATGTAAACAGCACAAAGGTTAGAGAAGATCCACTGACCTGGATGGTGTCCAGTGATATGTCTGCCCAGTACAGGCAGTTCCGGTCGTAGTCAAAGTCCAGGGCCACTGCTTCCCTGAGGCCGGTGAGGGGCAGGGGCTGGTCGGTACCCGTGGCCAGGTCGTAGCGATGGATGGAGCTCCGCACAGCATACAGGATGAACTCGTTGCTCTCTACAAGCATCAAACAAACAAGAGTGGCCTTTAAATGTGAATCAGGTGAACAGACTCAATGACATCAGCGGTGAACCAAGGAAACAACTAAAACATACAGCTAAAACAGCTAAATATCAGGTTAAACAGGCAAGAATCATAGAGAAATTGTGTATAGTTCAGTTTTGAGTTAATTTACAGGATCAGATTTATGAATTCAATATATCATCTGGGAGTAATCGCATTGAAGTCTAACGATTTAACTTGAACTATTATTTTGGTATGTGCCAGCAACACAACAGAGTTTAGCCATCCAAGAAATACTAGTTTGTCAAAAAACAACAACAAAAATACAGTTTAGATGTATTTTTAGAAGAGAATAAAAAGGTTAAGCAAAAGGGGTGGGGTCTACCTCCAACTGGACAAGGAAGCATCTCGCCATCCAGTCTGGCCTCCACATCTCCCCCACTACAGCTGTCCCCAGACACCTTCCTATACCTGATAGAGACAGATACCGTGAGAGAGACAGAGTGAGCAAGACAGAAAGAAAGACAGAAGGAAAGACAGAAAGAAAGTCAGAAAGACAGACAGACAATTAGAAAAAGATAGACAAGATGCTAAACTCTTGCCTCTTGTCTGGTGCCAGGTGGCGCTAGACTCAAATAAGTGTTGCTGTGACAAGCTGTTCTTCACAAAGTGCCAGAGCAAATAGCTAAAACAAAAACACTTCTGTTGACGATAGCTAGCTAGCAACAATCGTTAACATGCTAACATGTGGTTGGCTCTTGGCCATGCTGACAGCAGACATAAGAATACCCATTAGATCATAAGTAGTATATATACTGTATGTCATGTGTAATCCTGTGTATACACTGCAGCAGCTATCTAACCCATATAGAAAAGTGCTTGGGGTCTTGGTTTAAAAGTAAGCTTGCAAACCAACATTAGTGACATTAGTGAGGTGTGTTTGCTGTGTGGTAAACCACACCCCCCTCCCCCATCTCACATCTCCTCCTCCACACAGCTTACCCCTTGCTGCGTCTGTACGTGGTGCCCACGGGACAGGGCACTGGGGGGGCGTAGAGGTTTCCAGAGAACTCTGGGTCAGGCAGGCACACCTGCAGGGACAGGTCCTCGCTCAACTTGAAGGCATAGTCGCTTAGAGAAGAGGGCGGAGGGGACGAGGCGTAGAAAAAAATAAGGACATTTCCGCAGTGCTATTTTTAAGCAGTGCCATAAGACATTACCCCCCCCAACAACAAATTTCCCCTCAGGGTTGGATAAAGCCATCCTACTCAATTAGAAACACCAATTTCAAAGTTGCTTAAAAGCCGATACATTACAATTCCACCACTGCAACCGTTTGCGGTGGTGCGGCATATCACACACACGCCTGCTTACCATTCATAATCCTGCCGCGTGCACGAGCAGTTGGTCGCGGTGACAGGCCGGTCAAACTCCTCTCCGTTGAAGCACGTGGCGTGGGGCGTGCGCCTCTTAAACACCATCTGCCTGCCCAGCAGACAGTCATTGCCGCGCTCGTCCGACGGCGACCAACGCTTGTAGTCAGCTTCCGCACATGGCACGCCTAGCCCCAGAAAAAAATACAAGCACAGGAATAGCCTTTCGTAAAACACTGGCTCACAGGTGAAGCTTGTGAACAACCATTCTTTACTGGGTGGCAGCTCTGTAATCACCTACATCAAACCATTTTTGAGCGAGGCTAGGCCTGGCCTTGTTAGCCTACTGCCAGCTAACACAACTAACACTCCCAGCCCCTCGTCTCAGGACTCTCACCCAGCACATCAGAGGCGTTGACCTGCAGGATCAGCCAGCTATGTCTCTGGTCGGCGTAGGAGCCAAAGATGGTGAAGATGGTGCTCTTCTCGCCCGGCTCTGTCAGCAGCTGATAGACAAACACTTCCCGCTTGGAGAACTGGAAGTCTGTCCACGTCTCCCCTTCATTGGTGCTGAACCTGGAGGTCAGATAAGTTTCAGACTCATGCTATTCATAGTGATATGCAAATATATACACTTTATCGAAATATATACTTATTTAATTCCATCAATGCACCCACACAGGCAACAGCTTATTTGTGTGTATATATATATATATATATATATCAGGGGTCGCGTTAACCGAATATTTTCCGTCATTGACCGTTTTTTTAAAACGGTGACGGAAAAATCTGAGGGCCGTCCGTCATTTTGACAGATTGCATTTCACACCCTGACCACTTGGTGGCGATGAGCATATTAGTTGGCTCTTGTAGAAGAAGAAAAGTAGAAAAGAAGAAAGAAACAAACCCACTTGAAACATTTGATTACGCGCAAGCGGGCACGCGAGGAACCTAGAAGCTAGGGTTGGGCGATGTCCCTTAAATTGGCAGTTGCCGATGTTCACAGTGAAACATCGTGATGGACGATGATATCGTCGTCGGGGGGCCCACGAAGCGGGCCGCCTATTAACGGCATGGACCAACACTTTTAATAATCGTATTTACCGTATAACTGCACATAACTTTATTTAAAAGCAATCAAATGGAAAACATGTTTGTTTGTATTGTGGCGATCACGGCCAGGGACACTATGGGGGGGTCTTGCGCAAGGGATTCTGGGGAATGCATCTCGGGTAGGGGTTAGACCGTGAGTGAGAGTCCTAATGGTGTTTGTCAGGTGTGCCGTGATTCTATGTCAGTGTGTGTACAAATAAAGGCAACTCCCGGGGTCGTGCGGTGTATGGGGCACGGGAGTTGCGTAAACATGTAACCCTGGGCTCCTGTCTCACTCCTTCCTTGTCGTCGCCACATTGGTGTCAGAAGTGGGATCAGAACGGACGATGGAGGAGACGACCTTTCCCGAGTGGGGATTGCCTATGGCGGCGCGGCCGAAAGAGGAGGAGACGGAGGAATGGCCCGGCGTTTCAGCTCCTGCCATGTCACCGGGCGCGACTGGTGCACAACCACCCAGCTTGCCCTAGCGTTGGAGGGGACGGCGGTGCAAGTCCTCTGGACCTGGCCCGGCAGCCTGCGGGACCTCCAGGCCACGAACCTCGGTGCTGCGATGGACGAGACGGAGCGGGCGGAACGAGAGCGTTCCGACCAAACCAGCCTGCAGACGACCGGTGCCTCCCGACCTCACGTCCGACGGGCGGACTACTGCGAGCAGGAAGAGGACGGAGAGGAGGGTTCCAGGCCTGGACTTCGCCGCAGCGGCCTAGCCGACGCCGCCGGCTCGAGGAACAATTGAGGGACTATGTGTCGGGTGAGGGGGTCGTCGGGGACGACTGACCCCTCAGGGGGGAGCTGTGTGGCGATCACGGCCAGGGACACTATGGGGGGGTCTTGCGCAAGGGATTCTGGGGAATGCATCTCGGGTAGGGGTTGGACCGTGAGTGAGAGTCCTAATGGTGTTTGTCAGGTGTGCCGTGATTCTATGTCAGTGTGTGTACAAATAAAGGCAACTCCCGGGGTCGTGCGGTGTATGGGGCACGGGAGTTGCGTAAACATGTAACCCTGGGCTCCTGTCTCATTCCTCCCGCACCGGTCGCCACAGTATTTTGGTGTCCGGTGCGTGTGGATGTGCGGCTCCTCTGGCGGAGCGGTTCATGTCCGGGAGGGTTCACCTTCACGGCGTAGTTACAAGGGATGTGCGACTATCGTTTTAAAAAATACTAAAGTGTTTTTTAAAGTTAGAAAGATATTAGATATTCAACCGATATTCACGCTCCGAATTACAGCGAACAGACACAGGGAACTAAAGCCACGATCACCGGTATGAGTCCCATGTGTCTAGCGGTGTCTACCTGCCCAGGTGTATACCTGCCCAGGTGTATTGGTCAGTATTTCTGCAGCGATGAGTTAAATCAGGGCTTGTTGCGACCACGGATGTATTCGGTTTGCGATGCTCATGCCTTCTTATTTTGATGTTTTACTTTTTGCTCGACTAATGAAAACGTATTCGACTAAGCCTCCGTCGACTATTAGGGGGCAGCCCTAGTTAACTTACAGCACTTTATATGGACCATTAGTTATATTTTCAATTTATTTACAGAGCAATCCCTGCAAAGTTGTTAGGTAATAACTATAGAAGAGACTATAGGATTAGTGTGTGTCGGACGAGGGGGGCGTGGCATCACGATGGTGGCTCTCCGTCGTGATGTCAGTCAGCCATCACGCTGGACGAGGACATCGTCCATCGGCACAACCCTACTAGAAGCCCCACTATACGCGAATTATCCGCGACATCGCGCCACCTTGAAAACTCGTTCGCTTGGGCCGTGTTGACTAGTGGATCAACTGGCTCCCGCGTGTTGACTAGTGGATCAACTAGCTCCCGCCTGCATTGTGGTGATGAATCACCGTCAAGCCCCACTATACGTGAAATATCCGCGTGATGACAGTCAAGCCCCACTCTACGCGAATCGCCTGGCGGCCGATATTCTTACATATTCTTCTGCTTGATGTGTGTATCCACGGTGTGGATTATTTGTTCAGCTTGTTTGGACTGAATATGAATTAAAAATGAATTAAAATTAAATGCTATTGAACATGTCATTATTATTATTTAAAAAATTAAAGTGACCGGTAAAAATAGATTATGACGGGATTTTTATGACCCTGTCAGTCAAAATGACGGACAGCGAAAAAGTCTAGCACAACCTCTGATAGATAGATATACTGTATATATATACAGTGTTTCCCATTAATTACTTAGACTGTGGCGGCCCGCCATGGTCTAATTTGTCCCGCCACAGTCTCAGAATGAACCGAAAAGAATTCTTACACTTCTCATAATAACATAATTAAGATCTGTAACTTGTGTTTCTCGCCGCTGCTTCAGCAAAGCATCTCTCACTCCCAGTCAGCCGCTCTGCCCCTCCCCTCCTCCTCCCCTCCTCCTCCCCTCCTCGCTGTACGCGGCGCGCGCACACTCAGACCGTCACCGGGGCTTCAAAGTAATGTGTCCGAGGAGAGCAGCCCTCTCCCGGACTCACTCGCTAGCTTTAACCGCTGTTTTATCCCGCTTCTGGTACTTTACTGGCTTTGACATTTTCTTCTTCTCACTAACATTCAGATGTTAAAATCAAATAAAACGCCAACAGTAAAAAGGGCTAGCTAGGTTAGCTAGGCCAAGTCAATAGCTGTCGCCGTCAGTTCCTACCGCTGCTAGCGGCTTTTCCGACAAGCGGCGGCACCTGGCTGCCTGCCTGGCTGCCTACCTGGCTGCCCGCCTGAGGGTCTCATCAATGGGCCGTCCAGAGGCATTTAATTACCAAAGGGCATTAGAGCTGTTTTTCTCAAAGTCGAGGAAAATCAAATGTCCGAATTCGGGGTGCAAAGTTTGTAAATAGGGATGATGGGATTAATTATTTAACACAGTTAACCACGTTTGCTTAATTTCTTTGATGGCTCAGATGTATGCTCTAGTTGATTTTGTGTTTTCACCATTCGTATCTATACAACCAATGTGTTTATGATTTAAATTGTTCACAAGAGCACACAGGTCTTCATAGATCTAGTCTCTTAATTTTGCTTTCAAAGTGCACCAGATTGATGCATTTAACTTTAAAATGTAAAAAAAAATCTTCCGGGGGAGCATGCCCCCGGAGCCCCCTAGAGGGTCCGAGATCCACCCACCATAGTCTCACAAAATCTTGACATATATATATATATAGAGAGAGAGAGAGAGAGAGAGAGAGAGAGAGAGAGAGAGAGAGAGAGAGAGAGAGAGAGAGAGAGAGAGAGAGAGAGAGAGAGAGAAATATATTGGTTTTTTTTGTTACTCTCCCAAACCAATAGCCAGCCATATTATGCACATATCTTGTTCTCTTATCTTAGTGTTATTGTAAATTAGTATATCTGCAGTCCAAGTACAAATTGTTACATTGAAGGTAACAGGAGAAGTGGAAGAACAGGTTGTGCAGAATTAAAATAAAGCACAACTAAGCATGACCACATATACAAATAGGGTTAGGGTTAGGTAATTATTGGAAAGAATTAGACAATATCCTTAAAGGTAAAATATTGTTCTGTAAAGCCCAAAGCGAATTTTGGTTCATTGTAGCGTAACCCAAAAGATAAAAAAAGAATTAAATTATTTTCAATGAGCAAAACACACAGTGCAAAGTTAGTCGGTCTGTATTTTTTCACTCTCTATTTTGCACTGAGTAACTACCATGTGCTTTGGGCTTTACACTGACATGGAAAATGTTCTATAATTTAGCTTTGTTTGTAATTAAAGCTTTGTTAAAGTTTATGGAATAGCTCTACACATCCAGACACAAATCTATGTCAACTTCTTGGTTTAAATTATTTTCCCATAGAAATGGATGCTTAGTCCTTTCAATGTTTTTTTTGAGTCAATGCCCAATGCAGGTTTATTTTTGGAATCAAAGCTGTGCTTGTATTTCCCTATGGTCAGTGTCAGGTTTAGGTGTACGAACACTTATTAACACTTACTTGAGATGTGTGGATGAGCCTCCCTGTGAGATGGCTACCAGGAGGCCACCATGATCTCCCCATGTGTAGAAATGTGGGCCCGTCAGCGCCTTGGGAACAATAGAATGGTTCATCTTCAATTATGTTCCTGTTTTGCATACACAACTGGCTAGACTATTGAATTACAGATCTCATTTCATCTAATGTTAGTGAACCTATTTATTTGTGTTTTTATTTCATGTAACATTTTATTCCACAGCTACTATCAATTTAGTGTTTGTATTATGTTAAGTACTTCCTTCATGTGTGATCTCATGAACCATTGGCCTTAACCACTTAGTCAATATGCCACAGGTCCTACATTCTCAGTTCAATTGTGCTTTGTAGTGAAAATAACCATGAAATCTCCTTAGTATAGCAGCACAAAGTAAGCACAGCAGAAATAAATCAGTAATAAAATGTATTCAGTAATAAAATATTTATCAGTTGCTGTGTGTCACTGGAAACAGATTTTCATTACTGACCTCTCTCCACCTCGTTCCTGCACTGCTGGATACATACACATTAGGCTTGTTGGCCAAGTTCTTGCCTACCGACCCTATAAGGAAGAGGGGTCGAGTTCAAACAAAGGCTATGTATGGGTTGATTAGTTTTCACTCTCTACATAGATAAAGACAAGTCAAAGATAAAGAGAAATACTTTGTATTGATAACACTTGTTTACTGCACCGTGAATCAAAATGACCCATGATTCCTTTAATCGCAGCTTTAACTGCAAAATAGTTTGTAGATTTGCTGACAGGCATTAATGTTTCTGGACGGTATTCATGACTGTCATTTTGGGTTAGCAATGAGTTTCTTACTAAGCCTTTAATAGACTTCCCTTTCAGCTCCAGTTGCAAGGCTATTGGATTAATTTCAGGGGGAGCATCTGCACAGAAAAAATGGCACACTATTTCAACCAAGCTACAGCTGAGTAATTACTATTAAAACACATGCTCAACTCTCAACATGCATTTCCTCCAAATCCTCTTCGACATGTACGCACACGCACACAAATTGCAACGTAATCAGTTGCTTCAATCAAGCATTAGGCATCACACACAGGCTCAACAACCCCCAGAGGCTGAAGCTGTCATCAACCGGGAGCAGGGATGGTTCTACATACAATGGGTTCTCAAACAGGCCTGGGTTATGGTGGACTGAAGGGTTCTGGTTTAGTATGAGAGCAGCACAGTTGATTGGAGTTTGATGAGATGTATATAATTGGAATAACCCACCAGACAGCTTGAGATACTAACCATGGCAACTATTTGATCTCCCCGGATAGGCAAATGATTGGCACCACAGCAACAAGGTATGTTCTTCAGCCACAGATCCATAGCAAAGATTACCTTGGACTTGGTCTTTTGTGTCATTTGTTTTTTCTTCATGTGACTGGCAATTTAAAACTAGCAAAGAAAATCAAGAACTTGGTTGATGACAAAATGTCCCCTTTTTTGGGAGATATATTTTGACTAGCACGTAGTGGTTCCATTGGTTCTAAAACCAACGGAATCTAAACACCAATGGCTTTTTTAATTTCTAAACCTAAATAAATGTTTTATCTGTTAAAGTGCCAGCACTCTGGCTACCTGACTTGCGCTGCTTGTTTCTCTGGAAGCTACACATAACCTAATCCATTCTTGGATGGGAGATCAGATGGTGCTGGTAGAGGTGTTGCACGGACAGTAGGGGGTGCTCATCCCTCTGGCCAACGTAATAACCCGGATGCCCCCGGAGAGAGACTGGGACTCTGTCCTGTCTAAAGCACCATCTTTCGGATGAGACGTCAAACCGAGGTCCTGACTCTCTGTGGTCACTAAAGAACACATATTCATGCACTCATCGCAAGAGTAGAGGTGCTAACCCTGGTGTCCTGGCCAAATACCCACCCTGGCTCTTGTACCAACATCGCCACCTAATCATCTCTGGCCTCTAATTGGATTGCATCATTCCTCACCTCTCCGCTGTGAAAGCCAGTGTGTGGGTGTCTTGAAAAGTGCAAATGAATTATTATTAATTGTAAGTGAACAGTAAACCCCCTGTAAATAGTGAACCCCCTGTTTCAGCTCGAATTGAAACTGAGATGAATAATAATGCGTTTTGGGCTAAGAGTTCTGAGAAGGAGGGGGGGACATGTTATCCCCATGATTATGACCCACGCCAACTTTGTGATACTTTTTATCTATACCATCGTTGTGTATGAGCATTATAATGAGTAATGTTGTATATGAAATGCGCCAATCAAAAACAGATGTGGACATCAACATCAAAAACAGACGTGCTAATGACTTACCGCATGTGCTAATGACTTATCAAAAAAAGATTTTGGGTTCACTGACAATTGACTTCTGACTGTTGGCTGGCTTTATTCCGAAGGCCCAAGCTCATCATGTGTTAACCGCTAAAGGCAGCAGTAAACTCAACTGTATCCTTCTTCAACAGCACCCTGCTGTTGAAGCCGGTGCCACTCTGGGTACTGGGTTCTGTTGGAGAGCGATAAAGTAGGCTGACACGCCCCACCCTCAAACTCTTTTCCTCTCCATCTCCAAGTAATTTAACTGATAATTATTTAATTGGAGGGATTCGGGGGCACACAGGGAATAAAGAGCAGTCTCCTTCATACCAGCGAGTATTAGCCAATCAATGCTTTCTGCACACAGAGAAAAAGCAAGCAGAAGAGGAACTCTTCCTTAGCCAAGTACAGGCTCGCTCACACTGACGGCGTGAGCGAGGTGCACAGCAAGAAAATCTATCCATTCTTCTTTCGCCTTTATCTTGTTCTTTGCTTCTGATCCTCTAAGAGGAACTTCTGTTGGATTTATTTTGTGGTGCTCAACTTGACAGAACCAACACATAATAATTCCCTTCAAGAACAACTGCTTCCTCACAAACTCTAATTGATCTAGTCTTTACCAATAGGCCAGAAAGAATACAGAAATCTTATAATTTAGTTACAGGGCTGTCTGACCACAATATGATTCTGATCCTAAGAAAGCTTACCAAAAGGAGGTTCAATGAAACATCATGCAAAAAGCTAGAACAGTGTAAAATCCCCCACAACAAGCCAAGTGATCTTAAAAAAGCAATTGAGGAAGTGAAATGGAATGAGCACTTGGTAGAGGAATGTATGGAGGATAACTACATTTTTCATGGCTAAACTCCATAGTATCATACATAGTTTTATGCGAAAAGTAAAATCCAAACCAGGTCAGAGAAACTATCTAATAATAATAATAATAATACATAGAATTTCTATTGCGCCTTTCAATGACCCAAGGACGCATACAAGAGGGCGAAGAGACAAACGGGGGGGGGGGGGGGGGGTGACAACAAGGGCAAGGGGATGGGGTGGAATACGGGGGGGGGGGGGGGGGGGGGACAGGACAGCAGTTGTGGGTAGGAGAGATCGTAGGCTTGGGAGAAGAGGAAGGTTTTCAGACGGGATTTGAATGTGAGGAGTGAGGGTGAGTCGCGGACAGGTTGGGGGAGAGAGTTCCAGAGTCGGGGTGCTGTGCGGGAGAAGGCTCTGTCGCCGAAGGATTTGAGTTTAGATCTGGGTAGTGTGAGGGAGAGAGTGGAGGAGGATCGGAGGGCACGGGTGGGGCGGTGGGGGACGAGGAGGTCAGACAGGTAGGGGGGGCTAGGTGGTGGAGGGCTTTAAAGGTGAGGAGGAGTATCTTGAAAGTGATGCGCTGTTTGATGGGGAGCCAGTGGAGAGAGTGGAGAATGGGAGTGATGTGTTCACGGGACCGGGTGTGGGTAAGGAGGCGGGCAGCAGAGTTCTGGACCAGTTGTAGTCTATGGAGGGAATGAGAGGTGATGCCAGTGAGGAGGGAGTTGCAGTAGTCGAGACGGGAGGAGATGAAGGCGTGGATGAGGGATTCAGCAGCAGGGGGGGAGAGGCAGTGTCTGATTTTAGCGATGCGGCGGAGGTGGAAGTAAGAGGTCTTGACGATGGAGCTGACGTGGGGATCAAAGGATAGGGTGGGGTCCAGGATAACGCCGAGATTGCGTGCCAGGGGGGAGGGCGTGATGGTCGAGGTGCCGATGGTGAGTGAGATGGGTCCGGTTTTGTTGAGGGTGGATTTGGTGCCTATGAGGAGGAGCTCTGTTTTATCGCTGTTGAGTTGGAGGAAGTTGTGAGCCAGCCATGATTGTATTGTAGCAACGGAGGTTTCGATGTGGGTGAGGGGAGGGTTTTGGGTGGATTTGGTGCTGATGTATATCTGGGTGTCGTCGGCGTAACAGTGGAAGTCCAGGTTGAGTGAGCGGATGATGTGACCAAGGGGGAAGAGGTAACAGATGAAGAGGAGGGGTCTGAGGACTGAGCCTTGCGGGACCCCCTGCGTGACTGGGGAGAGGGTGGATGTGTGACCAGAGAGGGAGACGAACTGTTGCCTGTTGGTGAGGTAGGAGGTGAGCCAGTCGAGTGCAGTGCCCTCAACACCCTGTTGGCGCAGCCTGTGAAGGAGGATGGAGTGGTTCACAGTGTCAAAGGCTGCGCTGAGGTCGAGGAGTAACAGGATGTTGAGGGCACCGGAGTCAGCAGAGGTGAGGAGATCGTTTATGACTTTGACAAGGGCGGTTTCGGTGCTGTGGAGTGGGCGGAATCCAGACTGGAGGGGTTCGTAGAGGTTATTGGACTGGAGATGGGTGTGGAGTTGGGCGGCGACGATGCGTTCAAGGGTTTTGGAGAGGAACGGGAGGTTGGAGATGGGGCGGTAGTTGGAGAGGTTGGCTGGGTCAAGGGTGGTTAAATGACAAATTACGGTCTCTTATGAAGCAGAGGGACCAGGTTTGAAAATGGCCCTCAAAAATAAGTCAGTACATGAAAGGTGTTCATTCACTACACTAAGAAACAGAGTCGTAAAGGAGTTAAGACAAGCTAAAGCACATTTTTTTTATTAATGCCATCACCGAGTCCAAGGGAAATGTGAAAGAAATATGGAAAGATCTTAAGAAATTAACTGGAAAATGTTCTAATAGCAATAAAATAGAACTGAATATAGAGGGAAGTCTCATCCATGATCCAAGTAAAGTGGCAACAGCTTTTAACACTATTTTATTGACTATTAATGAATTGACGCTGAACCTCCCTGGATCTAGCTACATTACTACTCCCATAAACACTGATTTGCCCATTCTGACTTTTGGAGAAATAACCATCTCCAAAGTAAATAAGATTATTTCCTCTCTTAAATGTTCCAAAGCAAAGGATATATATGACATGGACACTGTTTTCCTCAAAACAAACAAAGAGGCACTCATCTCGCCTATTACCAAGATTGTAAACCAGTCCATTAGGGAAGGATTGTTTCCAACTGTCTGGAAAGGATTCAGGATTCAGGATTCAGAATAATTTATTGCCAATTATGCTACACATAATAGGAATTTGTCTTGGTGTTACAGAGTTTGTATTTCAACAAAAAAAAGTGCACAGGACAAGGAAAGTGCTAACACGACATAACAGGACAAACCAAAACAGCGGGTGATGAAATACATACTAAATAATAATAATAATAAAGCGCAATTGCAAAATAAAGTCCAATGTGATACATACTAAATAATAATAATAATAATAATAATAAAGTGCAGTTGCAGAATATATGTGATTTCTAGTCATGGACAGAAAACTGAAAACTGCTATAATTACACCAGTATTCAAAGCAGGGAATCCCATGGTCACAAGCAACTATAGACCAATTAGTATCTTACCAACTGTATCAAAAGTTGCTGAAAAATGTATATCCAAACAGATTATAACACATCTGAATACATCCTCCTTCTCATTGCATCCAATGCAGTTTGGATTTCGCAAACATCATCAAAGCCTTTGATACAGTCAACCATGACATTTTAATTGCAAAGTTAACTAAGTTTAATTTCTCACCTAGTGTGATAACATGGATTAAATCATATCTTGCAGAGCGGAAACAATGTGTGCGCATAGTTGATAAAAATCTCCCAAGTAGTCAAAAACTGTGTTGGTGATCCACAGGGCTCTACTTTAGGCCCCTTATTGTTTAGTTTATACATAAATGACCTTCCTGATTCTTGTCCACCTTCTGTAACTTGTCAGATGTATGCTGACGACACGATCATCTACTTACATTCTAAAAGTAAGAAATAAGCTGCAGATGAACTATCAGCTGCCATGGTTAATGATTTTAACTGGTTGACTGGTTCATGTTTACATCTCAACATTAGTAAGTGTGTATGTTTTTTTCAAAGTCTGCAAATAAAGATTCCGAGCCTGCTGTGCTAGTAGCAGGGAGAAAGTTGTTAGTTATGAATGAATATAAGTATCTTGGTATAGTAATTGACTCACAACTCACTTTTAAAACTCAAGTGAAAAAGGTTGTGAACAGAATCAAATTCAATTTAAACAATTTTAGCTATATAAGGAATAATTTAACAACTGAAGCATCTAAATTGTACATGCATGCCATGATCCTCTCACATATAAATTGCTGCCTCACCAGCTGGACACAGACATCAATAACTACTTTGCAATCAGTAGAAAGACTTTATAAGCAGGCCTTGAAAACACTAGATAAGAAATCAAATGCTTATCACCATTGTAACATTTTAGCAAAATATGGTTTCCTAAACTGGGAAAACATGATCTAGTTTGCAGATATAACTAGCATACAAGATCTTCTATGGCTTAGCCCCACCTCCACTTAGTGAGTTCATCAAACAAAATCAAAATACATCCACAAGAGCTTCTGCTAGAGGGGACTGCAAAATACCATACAGAAAAACATATTTTGCTCAGTCAGCCTTCTCTTATCGAGCAGCACACACCTAGCCTGGCAAGCCAGACCCACATCAGAAAGATGTAGGGTCTGGCATTGCTCCATTGGCAGTGTGGGCGGGATAAACGGTTGTCTTTCAAGTTCCCTCTGCACACAATAGGATAGCGCTACAACCAATCAGAGCAACGAAGAAGGTGACGTAGTCAGAGCGACGGAAATTAGTCCATGGGGAAGTGCCGTTCTTTGTCCTTTTCTCAAAGAAAATGTTAACTTCAAGTCTTGAAGAGTCGCGGCCAAAGCCGAGTCGAAAGACAGCTGTTCGCCAGCAGCAGCAGCCATTGTTTACCTCTAACACGGAACCGTCGCAACTCTGTCGTCATGGTAGCCCGGCTTCCGATTCCGCCCCTCATGATGTGATTGGCCTGACAGACTGTTTCAAGCAGTGCAAAACGACGACAAAAGGTTAGACCCCCTGGCTGCAAATTAAATTTGCTGCCGCTAGGGGCGTCTAAATTTCTAGGCTAGCACACACCTGGAACTCCATACCAATTGAATTTAGGAATAATACAAACATAAAGTTTTTCTCTAAATCCATAAAGCAATGGCTACTGGACAAACAAACATGTAACCATAGGTAATGTGTTACCCTGAGTATGGTATTGCTAAACTAACCTTCTTGTTTGTGATAATGAGCTTACTAACTGTTTAAGAGTTCCATGTCTAACCATTTTATGTTTTTGTTTGTTATTCTCTTCATTTTTAATCATTTTATTCTGGCATGTTACATTACGTCTTAGTCATCTTAGTCTCTGTCCATGTAATGTCAATGTCAATCATGTCTAACACTCTGCACACAGCACTCTGCAGCCCCCACGGCAGTGACATCGACAGCATGACCCACTGCATCACGGACTATATTAACTTCTGTGTGGAGACCACTGTGCCCTCCAAGTTGGTACGGTGTTTTCCCAACAACAAACCCTGGGTGACCTCCGAGATTAAGGCCCTGCTGAACGAGAAGAAGAGGGTCTTCAGATCGGGGGACAAGGAGGAGCTGCGTAGAGTCCAGAAGGAACTCCGGCAGAAGATCAGGAAGGGGAAGGACAACTACAGGAGGAAACTGGAGAAGCGGCTGGAGCAGAACAACGCCAGGGACGTCTGGAGAGGGCTGCAGAACATCGCTGGCCACGGAAAAGGAGTGGGGAGAGATCAAGCCAGCGGTGACAAGGACCGGGCAGATGAACTGAATCTGTTCTTCAACAGATTTGATTCTGCCTCCTCTCCCTCCCTCACCCACCCTGCCTCCTCTTCACCCCCCCTGCCCCCTCTTCACACCTCCCCTGGCCAGCCCCCCCTCCCCCTTCACCCCCCCCTGCCCCCTCTTCACACCTCCCCTGGCCAGCCCCCCCTCCCCCTTCACCCCCCCCTGCCCCCTCTTCACACCTCCCCTGGCCAGCCCCCCCTCCCCCTCCACTCCCTAGCCTGCCACCTTCAACACCTGACCCCCACCAGCCCACTCCCCCCCACTCACCAGTTCATTACCCTCCTCTCAACCCCCCTCTGAGACTCTCACCACTCATCACCCCCCACACCCCCACCCCAGTCATCCTCCACCCCCCTCTCCATAACTGATGATCAGGTGAGGAGTCAACTTAGAAAGATCAAGGCAAGGAAGGCCCCGGGCCCGGATGGCATCAGCCCAAGACTTCTCAAGGACTGTGCTGGCCAGCACTTGTTCAACCTGAGCCTGAGCCTGGAGAAAGTCCCGGCCCTGTGGAAGACCTCCTGTGTGGTCCTGGTACCGAAGACGCCGCGCCCCAAGGAGCCTAACCACTTCAGGCCTGTTGCCTTGACTTCTCACCTGATGAAGACAATGGAGAGGATCATCCTGAGACACCTGCGACCCCTGGTGGGCACACAGCTGGATCCCCTGCAGGTTGCTTACCAGCCTGGGATTGGGGTGGACGACGCAGTGATCTACATGCTGCACAGATCACTGCTACACCTGGAGGGCAGCGGGAGCACTGTGAGGGTCATGTTTTTTGACTTCTCCAGTGCTTTTAACACCATCAAGCCTTCACTGCTCAAAGTGAAGATGGAGAACGTGGGAGTGGACCAACACTTGGCTGCATGGACAACAGACTATCTCACCAACAGACCACAGTTTGTGAGGCTCCATAACTGTGTGTCTGATGTGGTGCTCTGTAGCACAGGTGCCCCTCAGGGTACGGTGCTCTCCCCCTTCCTTTTCACCCTCTACACCTCAGACTCACACCCACAACACCACCCACTGCCACATCCAGAAGTTCTCCGATGACACAGCCGTTGTTGGTTGTGTTTCTGAGGGGAACGAGCTGGAATAGAGGACGGTCATCAGGGACTTTGTCAGCTGGAGTGAGCTCAACCAGCTTCAGCTCAACACCAGCAAGACGAAGGAGATGATCGTTAACTTCCGGAGGAAAGCATCCCACTTTACACTGGTGAACATCCAGGGATTGGACATAGAGGTGGTGGAGAGCTATAAATTCCTGGGTGTTCACCTAAACAATAAACTAGAGTGGACTGATAACACCCATGCTCTCTACAAGAAGGGCCAGAGTCGCCTCCACCTGCTGAGGAGATTGAGCTCCTTCGGAGTGTGCAAGGCTCTCCTCCTCTCCTCTGTGATGGCCTCAGCCATCTTTTATGCTGTGGTCTGCTGGAGAGCGGGCAGCACGGACAGGGACAGGAGCAGGCTCAATAAACTGATCAGGAGAGCGAGCTCTGTCCTGGATGGTCCTCTGGACTCCATAGAGTAAGTGGGGGAGAGAAGGATGTTAACTAAGCTGACATCCATCATGGACAACACCTCTCACCCCCTACATGACACTGTGGGGTCTCTGAGCAGCTCCTTCAGCAGCAGACTGTTACACCCACGGTGTAAGAAGGAGAGGTTCCACAGGTCCTTCATCCCGGCCACTGTCAGGCTGTACAACACCTGCACCACCTGATAATGTTGTAGTTTCTGCTCCTGTCACTACTTACTACTACTCAACATGGCTGTATTTTTATTTTTATTGTTATTTATCTGTATTTATATTTTCAACACTTACAATGTACAATTTATTTATATCATCACCGATACACCTGACCTTACCACAGTATCTATATCATGGTCACTTTACCCCTGCAACATTATTTATAGCATGGTCACTTACTTGTAATATTATTTATATATGGTCACTTTACAGTGCATTACTTTTTTATATCATGTATATCTTGCAGTATTGTTTATATCATGGTCACCTATTTTTGCAATATCTTCATATCATGGTCACTTACTTGACAATACTTTTTATATCATGCCACTTTTTTATCCTCAGTACTTGCTTTTGCACATTGTCTGTTGCAGGTTATTTGTTTTTCTGTTTTATTGTGTAGAATATAAGATATTTATGTCTGTTCGTTGTGTTTCTGCCCTTTCGACTTATATAAAGTAAATCTAATCTAATCTAAATGTTGTGCTTGCTTTTATGCTTTTGTATGTTTTCTCTAACATCAACCTGCCAGGGACTACAGATGAAAAATAGTTTGTATAACTAAATCTGGTACATTTACATGTCCTATGTAATGGACGTGTTGATTAATGTACACTGTCCCTTTTAAATAAACAAACAAACAAACAAACACACAATAATAATAATAATAATACACTTAATTTGTATCACCTTTCATACATAAAATGCAGCGCAAAGTGCTTTACATTTGAAGCATTAAAAGAACAAGAACAAATCAAAATAAATTAAAACAAATTAGTAGATTACAAAATAAAATAAAATAAAAAGTAGTTTAGAGGATACAGCACAAGATAAAAATGTGTTAGCTAAAAGCTTTACAGTAAAGGTATGTTTCAAGCTCTTTTTTAAAAATGTGCACAGAGCTTGCCTGTTTGAAATACATGGGCAGGGCGTTTCACGCTTTGTTTGTGGAGCACTTTGGGCACGATTAAAAGACAGCATTGGAGGATCTAAGATATTTTTGTGGTTGATAGGATGTTAAAAAGTCAGAGATGTATGCAGATGCTATGCCAAGAGCTTTGTAGGTAATTAAAAGGACCTTAAAATCAATTCTAAAAGAAACAGGGAGCCAGTGCAGTTCAGCTGAAACAAGAGTGATGTGCTCCCTCTTCTTGGTTTTAGTAAAAAGTCTAGCAGTAGAATTCTGTACTTTTTTGGGAGACCAGTAAAAAGTGCATTGCAGTAGTCTTACCTACTAGTGATAGGCATGAATTAGGTCCTCAGCCCACCCTGTTGCGTTAAAGATGGCCATACTTTGGCAACATTTCTCAGGTGGAATATGCATTCACACACACTTTTACATTTAAATAACTTTTTTAATTTTTAAAAACTTCATCTGGAGGATTTAAGAAATCACCGGCAGCTTAGAGGCAGACAAACACTAACTTAATGGTCATGTATATTTCATGTATATTTACATAGACCTTTATCACAAGCACAGCCTGGAAAGGTGGCTTCACAGTCACACCCTAACAATGACTTAATTATTATCATTAAATGAGCTTCCACACATGGACAAAGATGAGCCTCCAAGAGAACCCAGATAGAGGAAACCTGGAGATAGGACACATAGGAGGGATCTGCCATCTAGGATGGCTAGGGGTGCAATAGGTCCCAATGGACAGAGATAAACTTATAAGAATATATTGAAGCAGAAAAAAGTGTGATAATTCGAAGCATGTCAATTTCAATCAGACCAGACAGTAATGGATCGTCATCGTTTTGGTTTTGCATTCATTTCAATCTTGGCTTTTTATCAAGTGACTGCTAGATTGAATTACTACTGGCATGGTTCTTTGGTCTCACCTGTAGCCAGGATGAGCCCTGGTGCAGATTCCTTGGACAGGATGGGCATCCGCCTCAGCTGGATGTTCAATAGCTGGCTCCAGCGCTGTGCTAGGTGGAGGGAGCAGCCCTTCGACAGCTGGAGGTGAAGAGAAGAGACAATGTGTGAAATGGAAACGCATGGGACAATGAAACTAGGTCGTGCCTTTAATGGCCCCACCCCAATATGCCGCCACCATCACCACTTCTTCTAATACTCGTGCCGTCTCACACAGTATGGTGCAGAAAATAACCAGTGACAAATTCATAATTACGACACTTACAGAATAGTTCTACTAACACAAATTCTTATCCACAATCAATATATTTGAATGTAAAACAACAATGAATGTAAAATCTCAATTACAGGACTGCGTACATAGGGACTATTGGAGATTGAGCGGCTTGTATTATGTATACACATGTAATGTATACATGTGTATACCGCATAGGCTGTATGCGGTATGGGGCTATTATTCTTGCATTTAATGTTTTGCCCACTCTCTGAATGTGCAGGAAAAGTTCCCTCTTGCAAATAAAGATAATAACAATGAATTGCATTTATATAGCACTTCTCATTTATACTGCACTTTACATAGTGAGTGTGTGTGTGTGTGTGTGTGTGTGTGTGTGTGTGTGTGTGTGTGTGTGTGTGTGTGTGTGTGTGTGTGTGTGTGGTGGGGGGGTATGACACCTCATCCTTTACCAGTGAGTAGCACCAGAACACTCACCACACACTGGCTTTCACAGTGGAGAGGTGAGGAATGATACAATCCAATTAGAGACCAGAGGACGATAAGGTGGCCATGTTGGTACAAGAGGCAGTTCTATTCTATTCTACCAACCATATTTGTCATCTCTGATGAAGGCGTATGTATGGCTTATATGTTAATGCTTTCAGTTCAAATGGCCTCAAATGAAAAGTGAAAACCTAATGTTGCATGCAGGTTCAGTCAGGATGAGCTGTCTACCTGGCACTCGATGGCTCCCCCCAGGCTGTCGGCAGTTGGGGGCTGTAGGAGCTCCCAGGTGCCCCCCTTGTCGAAGGTGATGACGGAGCGCATGTTGTCCTCGCTGGCCGAGCCGTTGATGAGCGTGGCAACAAAGACGCCCCGCAGGCCCTCCACACGGTGCAGGTCGGCAAACGGCTCATTGGCAAAATACCTGGTGAGTGCATCACAGAGACGGGCACATGTGCTCACCTAGCATCCTTTTTAGGTTCTTATGTTTACGAATGTAATAAATAATATAATATAAAATTGAAACACATAATGAACTGAAAACTCGGAGAAACAAAAAAGTAAAATCTCAGCTAGATCCTTCAATATTTGGAATGCATATGCAGCAAATGCATATCCTGATTGGCAACTTTGTAAACCTATGTCTACCAACCAAGTCCAATCTGATACAAGAGGTAGGGACCATAACTGTTGTAACCAATAATGATGGTGCAGCGCCTGCCTGTAGGTAGAGCTAGGTCAAAGAGACTTTTGGGGATGGGTGAGCCAGCAGTTAGCTTATGGGTAGCAGAGCTAGCCTTTCCATACAGAATGTCTGGAAACAGCATTGACTAACTGTCTAGAACCGCCTACTTGTCAGGAAGAGGTCTTGATTGACATGCAAACACGACCAATCATAGGCCGCCGGGAACAGTACTTCTAGAAAAACAGACCCGTGGTGAAACAAAAGTGACTTAAAATGTGTTATTTAACAATTGCTCAGTGGTCTACGCAAAAAAAGATATACCAGCGGATTGAATAAACCCACGGATGTAAATGTAAGAATAAACCTGTTTCAACAGACGTTCAGGATGAGTCACATGGTGACGTAGTGCAAATGAACGGAGGAGGCAGAGACTAGCTTCTGGGCTAGGTTGTCTTAATCATATGATCTTGGTAATTACCTCAGAAAAGTCCTGCCATCATCACTATTAGGCTTTGAGTATAGATATAATCATTATTCTGCAATTTATTGTATTCATTATATGAGTCAGCAAACTCTGTTTACCACCTCAAGTGCCAAGAGTGGGGAAGAAATGACAAACAAAGGACCCCAAAGCCAAGAAAGACAATGTGGTGAAAAAAAATTAATTGTAGGGGGAGACAAATATCGTCTCTGGTTGTCTACCTACCCGTTTCTGGCAGTAAAGACGAGGAAGTAAAAATGTTAAAGACAATAAAAGACTTGTGCCACTCCTGACTGACTCCTGACTGACTGTGGCGGGCTTGCACTTTAGAGAGGTGAGTGAGAGGTGGTGCAATCCAGGACATGTTAGCGTGAAGGAGCGTCTCTGTACCCCGGACATTGAACTGCTGGCTGTGGGAATGCGCCCGTACTATTTGCCGAGGGAGTTCACGTCCACCATTACTATCGCTGTCTACATCCCCCCGTCAGCTGATGCAGCGGTGGCTTGTGAAGTCATCAGCTCCGCCACCGCTAAACTGCAGACTGAACATCCGGATGCGTTCATGGTCATTACAGGTGATTTTAATCATGCCTCACTGTGGGGGGGCGTGGTGCATCAGCCGCAGGGGGTAGCTGTGGAGGGGGCTCGGGAGAGCAGCGCCAGGTGAGAGTGATTGGCACACCTGTGTCCTGTTGAGCTAATCACTCTCTCCCTTCTTAATGCAGTAGCGTGCTGGACCCGGGAGGACCGGACCTGGACGCACAGGTTGCCGACGGGGCCAGAGCTAGGCCCGCGACAACGTTTTAGTGTGTACTTGATATTGTGTATGGAAATAAACCTGGTAAACTGGCAGCGTGAGTCATCCTTGAGAACCCAGTGGCACCATACTACGCCACACTCACTACACAACATTTTAAACAACTTCCACCAATATGTTGACTGCCCCACCAGAGACAATAAAACATTGGACTTGTTAAATGCTAATGCCATGGATGCATATGATGCCATAGCCCTTCCCCCCCTTGGCAAGTCAGACCACAACCTGGTCATGATGACTCCCAAGTATGTCCCTCTTGTGAGAAGGCAGCCTGTGCACACCAGGACAGTGAGGAAGTGGACACAGGAGACCGCTGAGGCACTGCAGGACTGCTTTGAGTCGACAGACTGGGATGTTCTCTGTGAGCCACATGGGGGGGATATCGATAACATGACCGACTGCATAACAGACTATATAAGATTCTGTGAGGACACCACCATGCCAGCCCGGACTGTTCACTGCTTCTCCAACAACAAGCCGTGGATTACCAGTGACCTGAAGGCACTCCCGAACAAGAAGAAGGCTTTCAGGTCGGGAGACAGAGAGGAGCAGAGGAGAGTGCAGCAGGAACTCAGAGAGATGCTGAGGACGTGCAAAGACAACTACAGGAGAAAGCTGGAGGCCAAACTCCAACAGAACAGTGTGAGGGATGTGTGGGCGGGAATGAAGCACATCACAGGGATGAAGGGGAAAGACAGGCAGACATCTGGGAGCCTGGATAGAGCTATCCAGTATAACCAGTTTTTCAACAGGTTTAGCTCACCTCCTGATACCCCTCCGACACCCCCATCCCCCCACACACTCACACTGTCCCAAATGGTTCGACCCTCACCCCAGCATTCTCCTGTACAACACCTCTCCATCTGCCCCCCCTCCCCCCCCCCCACCCCCTCCTCCTCCTCCTCCACTGACGACATCTGCACCAACCCCCGCCCAAAGGTCACTACAGGCCAGGTAAAGAGGCAGATGGAAAGACTGCATCAGCGAAAGGCTGCAGGCCCTGATGGCATCTCACCAAGGATCCTGAAGACCTGTGCCAGCTAACCGTCTCCTGTACTGGGACATCTGTACATCCTGAGCCTGAGTCAGGAGAAAGTCCCATTGCTGTGGAAGACCTCTTGCTTGGTCCCAGTCCCCAAGAAGTCGAGGCCATCCAACCCGGCAGACTACAGACCAGTCGCCCTAACATCGCATGTGATGAAGGTCCTGGAGAGACTGGTCTTAGCCCAGCTGAGGCCACAGGTGAGGACGTTTCTGGACCCTTTGCAATTTGCCTATCAGCCCCATTTAGGAGTCGATGATGCTGTCATCTACCTGCTACAATGAGCCCATATGCATCTGGATGGTGAGGGAGGTACTGTGAGGATCGCATTCTTTGATTTCTCCAGTGCTTTCAACACCATTCAGCCTCTGCTGATGGGTGAGAAGCTGTGGGTGATGGGTGTTAACAACACTATGATCTCCTGGATTACTGACTACTTGACAGGCAGGCCACAGTTTGTCCGTCTGGGCAGTGTCCTGTCTGACGTGGTGGTCAGTGATACAGGAGCTCCACAGGGAACTGTGCTGTCTCCCTTCCTCTTCACCTTATACACCACTGACTTTCAGTACAACTCTGAGTCATGTCACCTGCAGAAGTTGTCTGATGACTCAGCTGTTGTCGGGTGTATAAGAGGTGGAGAGGAGGGTGAGTACAGGGCACTGGTAGACAACTTTGTAGAGTGGTCCGAACAGAATCACCTGACGCTGAATGTCAACAAGACCAGAGAGATGGTGATCGACTTCGGGAGGAAGAAGAGGATGCCTTCACAGCCACTATGGATCAGGGGGGAGGTGGTGGAGGAGGTGGAGGACTATAAATACTTGGGAGTGGTGATCGACAACAGACTGGACTGGAAACCCAACACCGAGGCTGTGTACAAGAAGGGGATGAGCAGACTCTATTTCCTGAGGAAGCTGAGATCTTTCAACGTGTGCAGCAAGATGTTGGAGATCTTCTACCAGTCTGTTGTTGCTAGCGCCATTTTCTTTGCTGCTGTGTGTTGGGGCAGCAGCATCAGAGCCAGCAACACCAACAGACTTGATAAAATCATCAAGAAGGCTGGCTCTGTACTAGGTCTCAGGCTGGAGTCTTTTGAGTCCGTGGTGGAGAGAACGCTGAAAAAACTGTTTTCCATCATTGACAATGATCAGCACCCTCTCCACCACACAGTGGTCAGACAGCGGAGCACCTTCTCTCACAGGCTGCTCCAGCTCCGCTGTCGAAGGGACAGATATAGGAAATCCTTCCTGCCACATGCCATCACACTGTACAATAACAGCTAATAACTCTGGTCATAACTACACAGTCCCCAAGCACCTTATATGTTGTACATAATTTGTTCGCTGCATCTTATATATATTCTTTAATATTTTACTTGCACTACAATTTATTTGTACTTTTTATACATTTTTTATATTGCATTTTATTCTTTAATTCTTTGTGTTGTTGTTGTTGTTACTGTGTGTAATGCTGCTACACTACAATTTCCCAGCTTGGGATCAATAAAGTATATCTATCTATCTATCTATCTATCTATCTATCTATCCTATCTATCCATCTACCACAACTGCCAAACCAGTCCTTCAAGACTAGAGTTCATGTCCATGGTTTTTATTTAATGTGCTGAATGCAAATGTTTGCAATCCTCCTGTGTCATCTGTGTTATCTGTTATCATGGCTTGGCCCCATAATTATACAAGTTTATAATACAGGTTTTTAATACTGAAATGTGCATGACAACTTGCCCACTTGAACTAGGCACTAGGCATGGAGTATACTGCTAAAAGAGTGTTATGGTTCATGAACTGTGTTTTATATAAAAGGTACCATTTACCTGATTCTATAGTTATAATAAATGCTTGAAGTAATGCTATACAGTGGAAAAAAGCTATGTATCCAGAGTCACACTTTAGGATTGAAACCCTAAAATGTTTGTTTACCTAAATTACACACAAAGGCAGCTGCAGTAGATCATTTGTGAACACTTGCTTAATAGAAAACATTTCAGGAATGTGGACTTTTGAATACTGTTTTTTTTTGCTTGCGATAAAGAAACGTGGCAAACGACTTTACAGTGAGGCATGGGAAAGGAACCAGATTGGTTCTGAAGATTTACCATTTTTCATATTAAAAGTACAACACTGGCTCAAACAAATGTTTAGTTTAGTACATTTTTTAGAATACTGTTTATTCATCTAATTACTAGAATTGGCATTATCTGGTATCTTACACATGATGACACACATTTTTGCACACCATTACCTTGAACAATTATTGTATCAAATGCTTATGTACTTTTGGCAAAACAGGGTGAGTGAATTGAATTAGTTAATAGCAAGCTAATAGCAATAGTATTACTTTAGAAGACCACACTCACACTGTTTTGAAAGTGGGTCATTGATGCAGGTTATTAAGCATGTATTTCAAAAAACAAAAACAAATCCTGAGTCCTCCTTAACTCCGTTGCATTATGATAAACATTACATTCCGAAGTGTAAAAAAATAAATCAAATGTCCAGCTTACTTTTTGATGAGATGTGCGATTTTTTGCCCAGTTACGTAGTAGTAGCAGTGGTGTATCCAGACTAACTTAGTAGGTGTGTCCCAGGAGTCGGACCAAACAGACCACAACACTAACTTTGTAGAACAGTCCATAGAATCGAATGTATACCATATGAACTTATAATTATCACATCTGATAACTAGTTATTGAACTAGGACAATAAAAAATAGTACAATGTGTAGTTGTGTAGTTAAAAGACAACCATTTTGTTAGATTTTGATTGACTAGTTCAACTGACAAGTAAGTTGGTGTGGCACTAGGCGTGGCCAAACAAACAGTTTTGGGCACGCCCCCCCCACCCCAAGTAGTAGTCTCTTACCTGATGAGGGTGTTGCTGCCTGAGCCCTCTGGGCTGTAGTACAACACATTCTCCAGGGACAGCGAGAAGGACAATCCCTGTGTGTCCGAGATGTAGAGGTGGGTGACGTTGTTCACGTGGTTGACACACACAAACACCTGGTCCTCTGAGGCGTCTGCTATGTAGTATTCCTAACAGGGATGATGTACACGTCTAGTTAGCCCCAACTAGCCTCGTTGCCAACATTCACAATGAAGATTTGACAAAAAATACCAGACTGAACTTTTTTTTTTTTTTAATAATTACAAAATATTACTTAATGACAAAACACAATATTTGGAAGTTAATGTGTTTTTTTGTACATACATACACAGTTGCAAGGAAAACATTACACATCATGTGAATGTTTATTAATCTATAAAATAAAAATAAAAATGTAATTATTAATCTTTCAATGTAATCTATTGTAATATATCCCTTTAATTAAATTTGCCTCTTCATTAACAGAAATGTTGTCTTGTTTTATTTATTTATTCTCTGATAGTAGCCTTCAATATTGCATGTAATGGACACCAAGCTATTCATTTAAATAGCATGCAGAGTCACTTTCTAAATCCATTGGACTCCCATGGGTGAAACCTCCTCGATATGGTACACTCACCGTAATGGGGTGGCGTGTCATGAACTGGGCTGCCTTCATAGGCTGGCGGTTGTAAGACACCCACAGCTGAACAGATGACCTCTCGTGGCTGCCAAGCAATTTCTGCAAAGCCGAAAAAAAGAGACAAAAAATGAATTAAACTAAATTGAACACAAAACACAGAGATGGAACAGTTGAAAAATGGCTGACCGTGCAATGAATCAATCATATTTTCAGAGTTTCATAGTCTCTCTGTGTGGACCATGATCTCAGTGTTTCAGCTACACGGACAAATGCTAACCTAATCTTGTTTCTGTATTATTAATGGAGACTTAATTTCACAAGCTATTGGTGAATCATGTCAGCAAAAGGCTGTGCTGGAAAACAAGTTCTTGTCGAGACATGTATTAATAATTAACAGCGTGGTTCTACAGGTAAAAAGCAGTGCGAGAGAAATCCAATTAAAAAAAAACAGATGTTTCCGAGCTATTGGTTTGAAACTCATTTCCTTTTGAGATAGCCCTGTAATATGCCGGTTTATTCTCCTTATTTAAATCATAATGTAAACTAATTCAAGAGACTTGAGGAGTAAAATAGCATGGACAGAGAGACAGAAGAGGTATGGTGGTATAGGGTGGAATGTGTTGTCAAAAATGTGTAAAAATGTGATGTCCTAAATAATATCTCACCAGCTTCCATTCAGGCACCTACATGCAACTCATCACAAATTCAACTTCCTAAATATACATTAATTTTTCTACCGGCACGCACGCACGAGTATAATTACAAAATTACAAGAGTGATTGCAGAACAATATTAATATATACTAGAAAATTCCCTCGGGGGAAATTTTGAAAGGGCCACGGGAGTGTGTACAGTATGATGAGATTCTTCAGAGATTTCAAACAATTTATACTAGTAACATTATGATATTATATACAAGGAGCACACCTACAACAAACGTTCCTTTTTTAAAGTATTTATTTATACAGCAACCTATGCCCTTTCAACCTCAAATATTATGTGGGAGACAAAGTTACAAAAAAATGATGAAAAGGGTTGCAGGCTGAGTAGAGTTAAGCGAGAGGGCAGTGATGATCTTCCATGTTGTCTGCAAATACACACACACACACACACACACACACACACACACACACACAGAAAAAGCATCTGTAAGACACCAACATGAATCAAGTCAACTTGAAACTTAAAGTAATCAAGATACAGTACATGGGTAAATGTCTCTTACTTTTCTTCTGCTGACTTGCTGTCTTGATATTTGATCCTCGTCTTCCAAGATTTGTGGTCATCCTCCCTAAAATATTTAACACATTGTTCAGTAACAGTTATCAAAGTGTTGAAGCATTTTTTCACAGAAAAACACAGACACAACCTACATTAACCATTGTCATGAAATCAATGACAATGCAGAGGTAAATGTCTCTTACTTGTCTGTTGGGTTGCTGTCTTTAGCTGTGGTCCTCTGGAGGTCTTCTTCCTGGGTCTGTGGTCATCCTCCCTAAAATATTTAAGATATTGGTCAGTAACAGTACACATTTATTCACACAGGTGCAGACACACCTACTTTGACCATTGACAGGAAATGAACGACAACCGCCAACACTGATCACTGCATGAGCAGCTTCAAAGTATAAATACGAACGCAGCTCAAGCCGATCTGCTGGCTAAGTCTACAGCCACACTACTACGTTTTCAGTTTCATAGGTTTTTTTTAAACAAAAATGATCTCCGTCCACACTAGCGTTTTAGCACCGTATCAGAAAGAATCTCCGTCCATCCTACCACGCCTGAAAACGCATGGTCATGTGATGTGCCTTTTCAGAGGCGGCGACGCTGTGAAATAGGACTAGGGTGCGTCCGGTTTTTCAATGATGAACTAAAAAATAAATATCCATGCTTTCGTCTTGGTCGCTATCCACACAAAGCTTTTTATTATTATAGCCACTTTTTGTTATTGTTTTAGTTTAGGTTATTGTTTTATAGTGACAAACATTGAAAACGTTTACTTTATGCCTGTATTTTCTGTGCGTTTGCACTTTGAGGCAGTGTTTTTTCTATTTTCTATGTTAGTGTTGTTAAGGGCCAATAAAGCTCATTTTCATATCTAGTCACCATGACTGTGTATGTGAACATGTGATACACTACGCCCCCCCCTGCTGAGGTGTCCTCCTTTTTACAGACTCATGTGTGCGCGCGTGTACGGCGGGTTTTAACACACCACTGTGGACCTGTAGCATATTTGCTGACTGGTGTAAAAGTGTATAAAAAATGATCCATTTGAGATTCAAAATGTAGTGTGGATATAGCCTAAGCACGGCGACCAAGCTTTGATAAACAGCGTGTCCTCCCGTGTTTCAGTTGAGTCCGCGGGGCTATTGGAAAAAAACGCGCGTGTGTGTGTGTGTGCGGCGGGTTTTAACACACCACTGTGGACCTGTAGCTTATTTGCTGACTGGTGTAAAAGTGTATAAACAAATGATCCATTTGAGATTCAAAACCTAGTAGTGTGGCTGTAGCCTAAGCACGGCGACCAAGCTTTGATAAATACAGCGTGTCCTCCCGTGTTTCACCCAAGTCACACGAATCCGGCGAAACTACCGGAAGTAAGCGGGCGCCATAACTGAGCTGTTACTGGGTAGCGTTGCACCAGTGTCTCATATTGGATTGGTTGCGTCCACTGGGATAACAGCCCGCGATTTACGACTGTCTCACTACTACTTTTATAATGTCGAGTGGGAAAACATGTTCCGTTTTCAATTGTTTCAATAGCAGCAATACAATTTCCAGTTGGAAGAAAAAACAATGTGAGATACACAAAACACCCCAGGGTAGCCCTCTCGGACACACGCTAGCTTTTACCGCTGTTTTGTTTTTTTAAATCCGCACTTCCAGACCGTCACCGGGGCTTCAGAGTAATGTGTCCGAGGAGAGTAGCCCTTTCTCGGACACACACGCAAGCTTCTACCGCTGTTTTTTTTTTTAAATCCACACTTCCACACTCTGGAGAAAATACTCAAATATCTTGAATATCTTTAAAACAACAGAAGGGGCAGTAGTAACATTACTGTTATGTCTATTGTTAACGTTTGATTTGCTTGACTGTGACTCTCACTCTGAGAACCAACAACGCTTAGCCTAGTCCTAACTAGACCTTGGTACTCATTTCATTCATACTAAAGCAATGCTGTAGAGACAAACGATGTCTCACTTGAAGGCGGGTGCTGTTGAAGTTTAAAACCTATTGGCTCTGCCCAGTGCCACTCTGGATCTGCCTTAACCAATCGCTAACGTTTGGTCGTGACGTATTTCATGCGCCAGAAACCATGTTGCGCGCAGTATACAAACCATAGACATATATACATAGACGCCTCATAGACTGACACTGCCCGTTAGAGCTGACGTAGCAGCGCGGCCGCCATCTTGGCAGGGGGCCCAGTGCGTCCCCAGTGCATTCATTTCTATGGAGGAAGGTGTATCCCCAACTACAATAATAAGCATAACTCCCCGAATTCTTACCGGATTTTCACACGGTTTGGTTTGTTACAAATGGCAGAGATTTATTTATGATACAGGACGATTTTTTTTTTGTTGAAATAATAAGAATTATTGTTCAATCTTACTTGTTAAAGGTAATCCCACGCGATCTGGTGTCAATACTGCGCCGTAAGCTGCACAACATACTGGCATAGCTTGCTGTCCCGTTGACTCCTATGCTAGACTAGAGTGAGGACTCCCTACCAATATGGCGGCGACGCTGGGTTACGTTCCATCACGTCATGAGGCGTCTATGTATATATGTCTATGATACAAACGGCAGATGCAGTGAGCATTAGCATTAGCCTCCGCCCGCCTCCGTACTTACGCTCAATAACTGAAATTCGCGCACGACCTCTACGTCACTGTTCTCAGGCCGCGCCTCCTGTTCGCTGATTGGACCGCAGATTTTGGGGAAAAGAAATCGTTCTAACATAGTAGCATCGCCAGACCTTAGTACTGAAGTGAAATGAAATTTGAGCGGAAGTACGTAGGTGGGCGGAGCCAGGCTAAACAACGCTAGCAGTTAGCTGTACCTTACCCTTTCCTTTTGAAATGTGAAAATTAGATAAACAATGATCACAAATGAAAAACATTAATTTGTTTATTTGATATCCATTCATTTATTTATTGTTGCCAAATGGACAGATATTTTTATAGTTTCCTCGTTAGCCTAGCTAGCCTAGTTATTGCTAACGTTAGTTAGCTACAGTAGTTAAGTAGATATAATATCAACCTAGTTCCAATTATGTCTTTATTTCCCCATTCTCTACTCTAAGCTATTTTCATAAATAATCTGTAAGATCATTTGTACCTTCATCTGTGACTGGAGGCCACTGTCTAACATCATCAACCCAACAAGCCATACTGCCTGGCTGTAGCTGTCATCGAGGGTGCGTTATCACGGAGGTTTGTTTACATACCAGTAACAGCTCAGTAATGGCGTCGCCACAAGATGGCAGCCTACACAGAACGCTCATCGGATTCGTGTATACTGCGGGGCTATTGGAAAAAAAAAAACGTGTGTGTGTGTGTGTACAGTGGGTTTTAACACACCACTGTGGACCTGTAGCATATTTGCTGACTGGTGTAAGAGTGTATAAACAAATTATCAATTTGAGATTCAAAACGGCGTATTTTACCGGAAGCAGTTCCCGTGTACCGCCGCCATCTTAAATGGAGTCGGGCCATGTATGTGTTTCGGATGATTATAGCCAAAACATGACAGAGTAACAAAGTCAAACCTAATCTCACTATTGTGTACAACTGATGTGTTGTAAAGACAAAGCATATTTCTTACCTCTGATACGATCAACGGGGAAGAGCAGATCCGTGGAGGTTTTTTTTACATGACCCACCTGGTCAAACAACAAAATCACGCGAGTGACCAATAGGAGTCCTCTTCCGCCGTCCAATCAGACGAGGGATATCTGTAGGGTTTGCCTGACAACAGCCCGAGAAAATTCGCGCCAGTTATCAACTGTCAATAGACGACGTCATCAACCGTCATTAGATCACGCGCACATGTGTGCGAGATAGCCCCCAGGCTGAGGCAGACAGAAACGTTGAGAAAAAGAGAGCTTTTCTGCCTCTGCACTGGTCTCACATTTGGGCTTATTATGACAAAACGGTAGCTCCTATCAGAAAAAAAAACCAGACCATCATCACTGTAAGGACTTCCTGAACGGTTTGGTGTTCCTACAGTGTTTCTACAGTAAATATTTTGGAGACACTTGCAAGTTTAAAACAGGGGTCTGGGGGTTCTGCTTCTCTCAGAAAATATTTGTATTGGAGTCAATGATGAGCAGAGACAGACTGGCCACACTTAGAGGCTGCTAATTCAAATTCTGTAAGTCTCTCTGATTTTTTTTAGCACATTGTGAGAGACAGAACAAGTATGTCTACAAATTTGGAAAAAATCATGTGTGTAGAGTGTAAATTGTGGCCAGGAGCAGCGTGGAAAGAGAAAAAAAATCAGGATTTATTTTGAGCTCTCTCCCACTCTAACCGATGATTTCATGCACTCTGACGCGAACATTCCTCGCAATACACACCCATTATAATCTCATAATTTCTCCAAAAATGATCATGGTCATTGATCAGTGATTAATTAAAAACTATATGACCTATCAAAACGTGGAATAATACACCAAATACACAAGACGTGTGTCTACTGTTTAAAGTTCAAATTGAGTTTCTAGGTGAAAGTATGCCGGAGCAGCAGACAGCAATAGACAGTACGAAAAGTCTTCGTTTTTTTACCTCTTCCCATTCATTCTCTATGGGACTTTTTTCACTGTTTTTCGCAACTTACGTCGCGAAAAATTTGTATTATTTTAAGAAAATCAATAGCACACCGATCCCGATGAAGACGCACATTTTGATATATAAGTTGTCCTACTACTCTTTGAGTTGTAGGACTAGTAGCAAATCGAAAATGTGTCTGGAAGAGGAATAATAACAAAAAAAAATCCACAGTACAACAATACTGGTCCCTTCAGCTTTAGCTGTAGGGGCCAGTGCTCGGTGCGATTGCCCCATGGCCCTAATTAATTGATTAATGATGAAGAATGATATGATTCTTAAATTGCCGCCTGAAGGCCTTATAACATAAGTCTGTTCTGTGCTGTAAGTGGTCTCTTCACTTGTAACTTGAAGACATGTAGGGCCCTATCATGCACTCAGCGCAATTGACTTTGTACACTGGCGCTTGTACAATTCCTATTTTGCACCCGACGCACATTGGAATTTTCCCTCGCAAGGCGCAAGTCCTTCACTTGGGGAATGAAGTTGCGCTCCGGGGGCGGTTCAGCGAAAACAGGAGGCGCGTCCCGGCGCAAACGTTCCCTGGTGCTATTTTGCACTTTCACAAAACAATTGCGCCACAGACCAGGAAAAACCGAGTCTAAAGTCAGTGGCGCTTATTCAGATGCTATTTTAAGGGCGCATGCTTGGCCATAATCAGGATTGGCCCAAAAATAATAATACACAAAATACAAAATAAAATAAAAAAATAATTACGGCCGGCCGGCTCGGCCTGAAATCGTCCGGCCGTTAGGGAAATCTCCCGAACCTCCCGATGGCAGCCCGTCCCTGGCCATAGTGTAGTGTACAACGTGCATACACTTTGCTTCTCTCATCTACAAGGAAGCAGTTCCCATTTTTGCAAACCATACATACAAGCAAAAATATTACCACATATGTGAAAAAATAGACATAAATCTAGCGTACACAGTTACCCAAAATATTCAGGCTAATAATGATGGATCAAATTAACCTGTTTGACCAATAGTCGCAATACACATATAAGGACACCAGGATGTAATCGAAAACACACAGAAACACGAAGCGGTGTAACTGAAAGAACATTCGGCATACTGAAAATGCGCTTCAGCTTATTTGACAGAAGAGCTGCATCATCTGTAAGCAGTGCTTGAAGTGGGCCGGTACGCACCGGCACTTTTTCTTGTGTACCGGCACTTGTCACAGGCTGCCCCCCCACCCCCTCGTCGGTCGTAGGTCCGGGGTGGGTTATGGTCGCGCCCCCCCCCCCCCCCCCCGCCGTACGCAGTACCGGCACTTATTTTTGTCCACTTCAAGCACTGTCTATAAGCAAAGTAATCTCGGTCTAATGTTAGACCACATTGCAAATATATCACCATGCATTCAAAACCTTGTGATTCAGTGAGAGTGAGGCCAAAACATCGGAAAGTATGTCTTTGTGACATTTCTTTATTTACATTTTGTCAACGGAAAATGAACAGCTGAAAAGATTTAAACAGAATAACTAATTATTTTTCCCTCTGATGGGCATGCGCGCGCTACGGCGGGATTGGACACGTCTGGGTCCAGTAGTGGCGATGCGCGATGTGCTCGCCATGGAACAAGCGCGCCTGCATTTAAAGGGAATGTGAGCCGACGCTCTGATTGGTTTATTGCACGTTACGCCCAAACCACACCTATGACTAATGTAGCTACTTCAGACCAACCCATTTTAGATTTGCGCTGGGCGCAAGAGTCATTTATCCCGCCGGCATAATAGCAACAGCGCCCAAGATCCGCCCACAAAGCCACTTGCGCTTTGCGTTTCATACTTGCGTTTCAGACCGGCAAAATAGGGCCCGTAGACTGCAATATCACTCGTCAGTAAGTTACTGGTATCAGTGCATCTCTAATATCTTGCAAACAACCTGATGTACTAAATGGAAGTTCCTGTCGCACCAATGTGACTAGGTCAGCCATTAACTGTGTTTGTGTGTTAATTTAGTTAATTATGTAAACTAGATCCAAGTGGATTATGGGTAACGACTGCCCTCACATGGACCTACTGGTCACTTTCAAGGACACTGCGGTATGTCCTTAACCAACCGTGAGGAACCTTGGCATGGTACTGGACAATCAGCTATGCTGCACGGCCAACATCACCACGGTGGCCCGATCCTGCAGATTTGCTCTCTACAACATTTGCAGGATCCGGCCCTTCCTCCCGAGGGAAGCAGCACAGCTCTTGGTCCAAGCGCTTGTCATCTCGCGCCTCGACTACTGCAACTCGCTCCTGTCTGTACTCACTGCCTCCACAATCAAAGCTTTGCAGTGTATCCAGAACGCTGCAGCACGACTCTAGATTCAAGACAACGTTCCTGGCAAGTTGACAGCCTTGTAGGCTGTCAACCAAACTGCCCTGACCTACCTCCAAGCGTTAGTCAGACCCCACGCCCCAGCTCGACCGCTCCGCTCAACTACCTCAGCTGGCCGGCTGGTACCGCAATCGCTAAGAGCAAGCAAATGTCGCACAGCAAAGTTACAACTCTTCTGTTTTTGCGCCAGAACGGTGGAACAAGCTCCCTGCCGATGTCAGGACAGCAGAGTTGCTCACCAGTTTCCGCAAGTTCCCCAGTTTCTCACTTGTTCAGAGTTCACCTGGACTCTGCATAGCTTCCTTGGGTGGGCTTATACCAACAACCTACATCCGGTAAGCCAGGCTATGTTTTCCCTAATTACACATTGTAATCCGTCGAAACATGTCGAGGTAAAAAAATAACATCTTCCAATATATGTGTCTGTGATAAAAGAAAACTATAAATATTTACACATTGTACCATTCCTAGCCATGCAGGAATTTGATTTTTTTGGAACACATTGCTCAGTGTTGATAATATGGGAGATTATTTAAAATACATAATAATGGTTAAAGAAAATGAGAATAATTAGAAGAACCTACACATCATAAGTCATACTTGAAGAAGAATAAAAAACATTCTACCGGGTGCATAAATATTTGCCCAAAGGAATGTAGATACACTGCAAAAAGTGAAAATATAGACAAGTGTAATTTACTTGACTTCAGTGTATTTATCTAATCACACCATTTGTTTGACTTATTTACTCATTCAGGCTGAAGATATTTAAGATACTATTACTTGTTTCAAGAAAATTAATTTTGCGCCAACCAACTTAGATAATAGAAGTAATTCTAAGCAGATTTATCTTAAATTGTTGAGGAGGTAGCCTTTATACATGTTAACAACTCAGCTTAAGGATATGTTTTACTTGTTTCAAGACTCACTTCAACCTGTTTTAAGAATGGAGCCCAACTCATTAAGATAATGTAAGAATTGATTGTGTGCATCATTAATGTACTCACTGCAGTGTTCCACCTCAGTAAATTGAATATAATCTAATCTAATCAATGGGAGCATCCTGGACCATTAGCAATAACAAAACATGAACTTTTATCAAAACACTGAGGAGTACCTCAACTACCTTTATTCATGGTTAGGGTTAGGTATTTGGCAGATGCTTTTATGCAAAGCGACACTCATAAAAACACCAATATAATGTAACAAATCAGGAGATTTGTAGAAGTCATTTTCAGTAGTTGTATTGGCTTGTAGGCACAACAATTAACACTCCTACCCAGTCCAGAGTTGGCTAGGCCTAGCTCATTACACAGCCCCCACGAGGCTTAGTCCAAATATCTAATATATTTAGTATTCATGTCAATTTAAGCACAATAATTAACAACAAACAATACATTTCAAAAACAAAAATCAATGGTAACCCTTCCTTTTACAGTACGGTAATTACCAGCTAATTACCTGGTAATAAGATGTATTTACTAAGTAATAACCAGGTAATTAAATGTAATTACCTTCTAATTACCAAGTACTTACCAGGTAATTACCAAGTATTTACATTACATATTTACCTGGTAACTACCACTTATTTACCTGGTAGTTACCTGATATTTACCTGGTAACTACCACTTATTTACCTGGTAGTTACCTGATATTTACCTGGTAACAACCACTTATTTACCTGGTAGTTACCTGATATTTACCTGGTAACTACCACTTATTTACCTGGTAGTTACCTGATATTTACCTGGTAACTACCACTTATTTACCTGGTAGTTACTTGATATTTACCTGGTAACAACCACTTATTTACCTGGTAGTTACCTGATATTTACCTGGTAACTACCACTTATTTACCTGGTAGTTACCTGATATGGTAAAAACAAACAAAAACTTGTTGGTATTTACCTGGTAAATACCAACAAGTTACCCAGTATTTACTAGATATATACTGCAAACTACCAGGTATTTATCCAGGAATTATAGATTATGTATTACCAATCAACCTGTGTAGTGACAGTGAGGGTAGTAATGACTGATATTTACCTGGTAATTACCCAGTATTTACTTGATAACTTGCAACTATTTACTAAGTAATTACCTTATAATTACCCAGTAGTTACAATTTACCCAATAACCCCCATGTATGTATGCAGATATTAACTGGTATTTACCCAGTAATTACAAATGTAATTCCAAAACATTATCAGGTAAAACCCTGTGAATTACCCTGTAAGGAAGGTGGAACTGTACTGTAAAAGGAAGCGTGGTTTGTTTCAATGATATTACCATATACTTTCCTGGTAACTGTAGATTATAATCCTCTAGTTTTGAACATGGTCTCTGGCAAAAACTCCCATATCTCCCTGATAATTATCGGGGTGATATCAGAGTTTTACAGAGTAGTTACCTGTAAGAAAGGTGGAACTGTACTGTAAAAGGAAGCGTGGTTTGTTTAAATGATATTACTGTAGCTCCCAAGTAGTACACACGAGGCCAGAGGTCTTTGTTAGAAAACAGGATTTATTTTCCAGGTCGAACCAACCCGTGAGAACTGGTTTAAAGAGAAAAATAATTCAAATCAATAAATACAATTGACAATATGCAAATGTCCGTTTTTTCAGCAGCACAACAGGTGTTACATTTACACCAAAAACCACTACACACACCTCACATACAGTCCACAACTCAATATTAACTTGTAAATGTACAAACTTAACTTACATATACATATTCACCACTTTACGTCGTATGCAAATCCCCATCACGCACCAACTATGCAATGGAATGCAACACAATCGTTCACGTTCTTCATAGACGTAAATAAAAGATAAACATGCCTCGTCCACTGCTAACTACTTAAGGAGGGAATGTTCTTGTATGCGTCTTCCTTGTCCTTTATAGTTGTTCTACTTTAAGTGCCTTTAGCTTTTAACTTTAACTTATAGCTTATAGAACGTGCTGCCTCTTTCGCGCTGTTTGGCTAGGTGCGTTGCTAAAAGGTGTCGTATTCCGGAGGCAATTAGTTCCGCCCCAATGCCATTCTAAACAGTAGGAACAAAAAAAACGGGAGGTTAACAAATTAAACAAACTATACCAGGAAAGTATAGTTTTCCTGGTATAGTTTGTTTAATTTGTTAACCTCCCGGTTAGAGTGTTTAGAATGTGTGTTGCATTCCATTGCATGGTTGGTGCGTGATGGGGATTTGCATACGATGTAAAGTGGTGAATATGTATATGTAAGTTAAGTTTGTACATTTACAAGTTAATATTGAGTTGTGGACTGTATGTGAGGTGTGTGTAGTGGTTTTTGGTGTAAATGTAACACCTGTTGTGCTGCTGAAAAAACGGACATTTGCATATTGTCAATTGTATTGATTTGAATTATTTTTCTAAATAAAAAAAAATTGTTAAATTACAACCGCTGTTGTGTTACATTTTGTATTTAAATTGCATTAAATCTATTAATGTGTTTGTATACCTAAAACTAGACAATTTCTTAAAACAAGACATCCTAATCTAAGATTTGTTTTACTTATGAGATTTTTAATGCACTTGATACAAGCAAATCCATCTTATTTTTGACCTATTTCTGACTTGTTAAGAAATATTTACTTATTCCGAGATGTTTTATAAAAACTTAATACAAGAAAATTCATCTTGTTTTAATCTTGTTGCTGACTAGTTTTGAGCAAGCCTGACTCTAACCCAGTTGGTTTCTAAGCAATAATTCTCCAAAACAAGCACAAATATCTTAAAATAAGACAAAAATATCTTGACAAGAGCACTAAATATAAGTAATTTATGCTTATAATAAGATTTTTAGTTTTCTTATTTCTCAGATTTTTTTTTTCTTGTTTCAAGGAAACTTAACAAGTAGAATTTTCATGATCCACTGACAGAAAATTCAGCTTGAAAAAAGTAAATTTCCTCTAATAGTGGCTGTATTTTCTTGTTTTTTTAGAGCCATTTTTTGCAGTGTATCTGTGATCTGTTTCCATCAGAGTACAGCACAAGTAGCGTCCACGACAACTCCCTCTCTGCTACTTTGACCGCAGACATACACTGTGGTTTGCAACAGCAGGGTTTTTTTTCCAGGTCCAGTCTTCATAGAAAAAAAAAAAGAAACAATCTGAAACAATCTGTGCCCCTGGTTCTTTGGATGGTGTGACCTTTTAAGATTTCAATGGAGGAAGGATGGTTCCAATCAATCATTAATTTATTCAGTCTAAGCCATCCAGCCGCTTGGGGAAGGTTTCCAAAGAGTGGAGGGGGAAAAAAGACTCCTCTGAGAGTACTCGTCAGTACTCATCCCAAATCTTTAGTGGAAAATACATTTTTATTGAGGTCAACGTAAACAAGGGCTTTACAAGTGCCCAGAAAGGGAGCAGCTCTTTGATTAGGGGAGATATCATAAGCAGGCAAAATGACTCTTGTGAGCTAGCCATTGCTCCACTCAATGTGACTAAGCCTACTGTTGTTTTTTACATTTAATTATTAAAACCTCAAGGGTTCACTTGTGTGAGATAGACCCCATTTCCTTTTCTGAGTCTATAATCTAGCAGTTTGATGCTGCCCAAAGTGTATCTGTTATTCATTATTATAATCCTATTAGTGCAAACACCAAAGACAGAAACGTGTCAACTGAGAACAAGGGTTTGCTTACTATTCAGCAGCGGCTAATTAGCCGAATGGGATAAAGCAGTTAGCAATTTGCTCTGATAGACAACACTGTTAGCACTGTTAGCCAACACTGTTAGCTAAAACAGTGCTAACGGATAACATTGATTGACTTGTTATCTCTTCAAAGTCATTTGAGGCCATTGAATGCTAACCATAGAGATAGCGCTGTCTGCATGCATGTGCCGAAGGCTATGCTGCAGTCTCAACTATGTCTGACCTCAATTCAGGGTCTGTTCTCGGATAGGAGGAGGGAGGGAAAAGAGGTCGTACACAGGTCAACCATCATGTAGTGTTGAGATAACAGACGATCAAAGATCTCGCCGCCTACCAATCATCTGGGGATTTCTAAATGCAAGTTAGTCGCTAAAACGGTGGCGAGAACAGCCACTAACAAACATGCGCCCCTTACATTTGACAGGAACTTACCTTACTGGATTTTAACCATTTTAACCCAGGACACGACACCTGGTATAACAGTGTTTACAAGTACACGTCGTCACCGACCCAATTATGCAATGCATATTAACTCTGTAATTGTTTCCATATAGTTTTAGCAATGAAACCTGGAAGACCATCACGACACAAAACAACTGCAGCTGCAAAGATTCTGCTCGCGCTGCGCTTGTCTTTGGCCTCTGCATACCAAGAGCATTTAATCATAACCCACACATCCCATCCATTAGCCAATTAGTAGCTCATCAGTAAGCCCTATCTAGATAATGTTAAGGATCATACTTTCTATTACATACTGGGTTAGAGCCTAGATAAACTGCCCTGGGTGTGATCTTTATACAGTATATGGTCGTGACATTTCACTTGCATACAAATTAAATTTGATACATTACTGAGAATATACACATGCTGTTTTTCTTTGTTCGCATTTAGCAATGTTGCCAGAGCCACACATGTAACACATGGCTATTGAAGCAAATGTGCATGTACACACAATCTCTCTCTCTCACACACACACACACACACACACACACACACACACACACACACACACACACACACACACACACACACACACACACACACACACACACACACACACACACACACACACACACACACACAGATAAAGGAAGTGTATCCAAATTGCATGGTAGGAATTGGAGTCAGACAGCAGCAGATCAGCACTGGTTTGAATCATGTAGTCTGTCTAGCACTTTACTGTAATACAGATAGGCAGTGCATGTTGTGCCAATACAGTCCGCCATCTGATGACAAAATAACAGCTCAACAAACACTCAGGAATTCAGTCTTGAGCAACTGCGAAGAACAGACTTCTCTGTGGCTACATCACCATATTCAAATTCCTAGGTAACAACTTGCCTTAATATTGTTGATGCATAATCCATTATTTAGCAAACAACTATGATCCTACTCAGCCTTTTGGCTGTTTTTTATTACAGCTTTTCATCTCTTTCACTCTCTCTTTTACTCTCTGACCGTCTCACTCACTCCCTCCGTTCACTAGCTTTCATTTACTCTGTCTCTCTCACCTACTTACTCCATCACCCAGTTTCCCTCTATCTCACTCTCTAATAATAATAATAATAATTCATTTCATCATCCTCTACAATCCATGTCGTACTCACTTTTTGCATCTCACTCTCTTGACACACAACTGTACAGTGGTGTGCACTGTAGCCTAAAGTGTATCCTAGCTACGGGTGCTGACCGTGCTGGAAGAGGCGGAGCTAGTGATACTGCAGACCACATTGTTAATCATAATTCGCTAGAAATCTCTTACATTACAATTATTTTTGACCACTATTACTCTTAAACAACATTTTCGACATTCCAAAAAAATAAATAAAGCAAGAGTGCTTTTCTCCTGCTTTCTGTCTTAAGCGGGATTTACACTCAGTATGTACAGCATGTCTGAGAGACCCATGTCGCCACGCAGAGACACAGCGACCTCTGGGAGGACTAGCGTAGGTCCAGGACCGGCAAAAGGGGCGCATACATGTGTATGCGTAGTGACGGGGACCTTCACATAGGTGATGTCTCACCCCTCCCTCCCTGCCTCACACGATCCCTCTCTGCCTTACTCCTTCCCTCCCTGCCTCACTCCATCCATCCCTCAATCATTCCCTCCACTTGTCTCATTCCCCCCCTGCCTGTCTCACACCTTTACTCCTTCCCCCACTCACCCTCTGCCTCACCCCTTCCCATGCCCCACTCCCTCCCTCCCATTCTCACTCCAGCTGGCTCACTCCCCTCTCTCCCTGTCTCACTTCCTCCCTCCCCTCCCCCTGCCCCCACTCACCGGGGTGGAGGTGGCGAACATGTACTTGTCGCGGAGCTGGAAGCTGTCCACGTGTTCCAGGATGAGCCGACGGTTCTGCTTGCTCTGAAAGAAATCGGTGCTGCTCAGGACGCTGGAGACCCCCTGTGGCTCGTTGCGCTGGACCAGCACCATGGTGGATGGGTCATAGGGCTCCACACCCCTGAAGAGGTGGAGTGATATGGGGGAGGAGCGGAAGTTGGAGTTGGGGATGAGAAGGAGAGGGCGGGAAGTGGGTAGAAATTAAAGTAAACAAAAGATGGATGGAAGGATTACAGAGAGAGGGGACAGGTTGGAGTATGCAATGAAAAAGAGGTGGGATTGGGTGAGAGTTTAGGCGAAGGAAGAGACAGAACAAAGATCAAAATTAGAAATTGGTCATGATGAGCTTCATTTTCCAGTGTAAGGATACATCTAAGAGAATTAAAGAGACGGGGGGCTGCATTTAGTGCACTTTGTTTTTCACTACAATTTAGGACAGTTGAGTGGACAACAACCACGGCTTCTGCTTTTAGCCCAGCTAAACAGAGGCAGCAGTGTCTCCACTGGGCTCTGCTTCCCGGATGCCCTTTGAAAAACATCGCTGTTCAACCAATTGAGACGCCTTCTGGATTCATGGCTGCAATCGCACAAGCACTTTGTGTGTCTTGAAAGGAAAAAAACAGCCAGCAGAGTCTGTGCGATGGTGAATCATGTTCATGCTAGTTCTTTAAAGAATCAGTATACTTTCTCATACTCATTTCATACTCTCATACAAGAACATGGAAGAAAACACTTTTTTTAAAGATACTCGCAGGGTTTTGTCTGCCCGGGGAGAAAATGAGAAAGGCCCATGCTGATGGGGCATAGAATGCAAGGGGAACACATGTTCGATGTTCATTGTATCGTGGGCATTAGTACACATACTTTAGAGGTACTAATATGGGGGTATTATTGAGACAATATTATTTGTGTGTGCGTATCTCAATCTGTGTGTGTGTAATAAGATTTGTGTGTATTCACATTTGTGTGTGCGTAATAAGATTTGTCTGTCTGTATTCACATTTGTGTGTGTAAAAAAATCTGTGTGTCTGTATTCACATTTGTGTGTTTGTGATAAGATTTGTGTGTCTGTATTCACATTTGTGTGTGTGAAAAAAAATCTGTGTGTCTGTATTCGTTCTGCAAGTGAAGACAAATCTGCAAATGTGTACAGAGATCTCTGTACATCTGTGACAACATCTGTGAATGTGTAAACAGATCTGTAAATGCGTACTGAGATCTGTAAATGTCTGTCATCAGTTATAACTCAGGCGGGAGCTCTGATTGGCCGTCTTTTTACACGTGGATTTTGGCACTCTTCTGCCGTGTAGATCTGCAAATGCGATCCGTGTGTAAAAACGATTTGTCTGTAATTTCACGTTTCCTTTGCCCTGAGCTCAGGCTCACAGGCTCACGCCGGGCTTTCAGTAGCAATACAGTCTACACACCACTAGTCGGCGCGTAGCACCCAGTGATGTCAATGCGTTTATTTATGAGGAAAACAAACGTTAACTTACCCATGAGTTGTTCGAAGTTTCCGATGACCGTCCAGTCTCATTAACGGCAGCCATCTTACCCATGACATTGACACGCTTAACATCACTGGGTGCTACGCGCCGACTAGTGGTGTGTAGACTGTATTGCTACTGAAAGCCCGGCGTGAGCCTGTGAGCCTGAGCTCAGGGCAAAGGAAACGTGAAGTTACAGACAAATCGTTTTTACACACGGATCGCATTTGCAGATCTGCACGGCAGAAGTGTGCCAAAATCCATGTGTAAAAAGATGGCCAATCAGAGCTCCCGCCTGAGTTATAACTGATGACAGACATTTATAGATCTCAGTACGCATTTACAGATCTGTTTACACATTCACAGATGTGTGTACACTTACAGATCTCTGTACACATTTGCAGATTTGTCTTCACTTGCAAAACGAATACAGACACACAGATTTTTTTTACACACACACAAATGTGAATACAGACACACAAATCTTATCACAAACACACAAATCTTATTACACACACACAGATTGAGATACGCACACACAAATAATATTGTCTCAATAATACCCCCATATACTAATCTCTTAAGTTTGATTTATGCATTAACATTAAGAAAACAACAATACAGGTGAAATCAAGTCACTAACTGAACTTAACCACATTTCACAGAGCACGGTACCTGCAAACATCAAATTGCAAAAGGCAACAGATATGTTTGAGAACTACAAGGATGGTGTAAGGTGTTATATAACTGAACAGATAATATGATATAACTGAACAGATAATATGATATGATAACTGAAAAGATAATATATGATATGATAACTGAACAAATATTAATATAATATGACAACAGAACAGAGAGAAGGGTTAGTTCATGAGTCTCCATCATCCGTTCAAACAGAGGGACTATGAAATGTTATTTAAATACAATGACCCCATCTGTATCACCTCTCCTCCTTTCCAAACACTGACACACGCCCACAGAAACATACACACACCCGGTTTACCAACTATCAATGACATTAGAGGATTAGAGGGATGTCATGGTGTGTGTGGATGTGTGTTTAGGTGTGTGTATGTGTGAGTATATGCTGGGTTGTATATAAAACCGTAAGCAGCTGAGAACATTGACTTAAAGGGGTCCGGCAGCAGGGGGGCGCTCAGAATGATCTGCAGCGCAACAGTGGCCCCCCTTTGCTAAAGCCACAGCAAACAGGATTAGATCACATTTGGCCCAAGTTGCTGCTAGGGTGTATTTTACAAAACAATCTTGCCTCACTGCTGTGTGTCTGCCGACCAGATTATTTGCATAGTTTACTGAGGCTAGGCCATTGCTCCGGCAACTCAGCTTTTTTTCTTTTCTTTTTAACAGTTTTTGCGGGCAATTACTTACAACGGTCCAATTGTCAAATCCAAAAATGGATATATAAATAAGCGGAATATGAAGACAGGAAGGCCTCGCGCAAACCGACACCTCCCCCTTTTCAATCGGGCGCTTGTGTACAATCTGGAAGTGGGTTGCGTGGTTGGGAGTGAGTGCTTTATGTACTTTTATCCTTTCTGACAACTATGAGATCTTCCTTTGCCTGAAACAGTGCTGTTGTATAAACCTCATGACACTGACAAAGACGACATGACGGGGATTAGGCAACACAGCATTCCTGCCATGTCGTTGTGTGACTCTGGCTGGGTTGCAACCAGCCTGCTGTGGTGCGCTGGCTTGCTGTTGTCGTGAAGCGCTCTCTTTTACCAGAAGTGCCCGTATGCTTTGTTTCGCCTGCAAGGACTCTGGGGTGAAACAAAACATTTACTGCAAAACCATCACTCCCAATCTCTTTCATCCCACATACACATACACAGCTTCATACACACTATGTGTGTATTTGGCAGTTCCTCTGTTATGTGTAGATGCAGTTATTCTTAGTTTAACTGGTCAATAGATCTGTAAAGCCAGTATTCACATGTTTGGCAGATTAGCGTCACGTTAGTCTGCAACTAAAATGCCACAGACTAACATGACATCTATGATTTGATCAGATATTAGTGGAACAAAAAATTGTACCTGGGGAGAGGAATGGTTTAGAAATCGGGGCACAGATAGTGAAGTTTAGGTCTAAAGTTAGAAATGGTTATGTTTAGGCATTACATTTGCATGAGGTATAAAGCAATGATTAAGCTAGGCAAATAGGTGTTACAAGGCAAACACAGGAAGGTGAACATTTCATTTCACACCCTCCTCCACGGTTGTATACATTCTTCTGGTCGAGGCAAGCTTACCAGAAGTAGGCCTTCACCTGCTCTTGGATCAACAACCACGTTTCGCCAAAGTCGTCGGACTTCCACAGCTACAGCGGCACAATGTAAAAGAGGGGGAGGAAGAGATGGGGGGACAAAAAAGAGAGAAGACATAAAGGGGTGAAGGGGTGCATATTGTAAATCTAGGTCATAGCTCATTTCAACATTGGGTCTGACATGTGACCGATGTGCTTGAGAGAGAGAGGGCTATAGATGAACACTGGTAGAACGAGCAGACAGTGGGAGAACAAGGCTGGCAGTGGACGGGAGTGAATCAGCATTGTTGTTCCATAGATTACTCTATACACGGAAACATGATACAACAAGATACAAGAATAAATGGCATAAAATGGCATTCCAGAAGCAGTCACAACTCGGAAACTCAGAGAGGCTGAGGTATGGCAAAGGTGTCATAAAAGCCTGACTACAAGAAAAGATCAAAATGCAATTTACTGTTAAGATACTGATATGGTGACAAATTATAACAATATCGTAATAGGACAACAATATTTATCTAAAAAATAAATGTACAAAAAAATCTAGCAGTAGAATGTTTTATCCAGGGTAGAGGACAACTAGCCCCAATATCATGAGTGCCTTTACGTTTGGTCCCCAGGTGCATATCCAAGCACTTCAAGGAAATATGCTGTCTAGTTAGAGACTGTACAATATGTTATACAATATGTAGACCCAGTACACTCCTGCCTCGTACTATTACAGATGCCATTACTCACTGGCAACCTTGATTGAATGGAAAATGATTAGGGCTGAGCCCTAATTCGAATGCCAAGTAAGATTTTTATGAAAAAGATACCTGCCGTCGAGTGTGAAAATCGGCAAGACTGACAGAGACAGGCTTCAAACTAACTGGTTGCAATAATATTTATTAAATGTAGGGTTCTCTCCCCAGGATCGTTTCCCATGGTGGCGCTCCCACTAGTCAATTGCGGACATAGAAATAAGAGGTTGCGGCAAGCGGGGGGTTAATAGTTTTAGAAGGGTTTTAATAATGAACGTAGGCTATTTAGCAGCGATTTGTATGTTTAAAGGAGGCCAAAACATACCAAAAAGCTCTACCTACTAATAATGATGGAACAGGTAGCGATGTTTTTTCCTTTAATGGCGATCCATCACCCACAATAGCCTGTGTGTCTCCCGAAACCTTTAGGCTACATTGAAGCTCTGGGATCTGAAAGCTACGTAGCAATCCTACATGATATTATTTTGCTTTTGTGTTACTAAAATAACACTGTAGAATAAGTGTAATTTGGCCTTTAGACAAGGTTGGTGTATTTTAGTTCATTTAATTCAAGGAGTTCTTTTTTACCTTTAAAATGGCTACAAAACCCAGTCTATACCAAATCCACAGAAAACAGATAATATCTGACAATAGACAGACAAAAAGAGTGAGGTGATAATAGAGCCCATAGAGCATGAAAGGGAACAGCAAGGGCTGAGTTAACAACATTGAATAAAGAATGGCAGCCTTTATTCAAAGCCTGGCATTGAATTAAAAAAACTGAAATGATACTCCATTGAACATCATAATAAAATAGTTCAAAACCCATCTACAGAACACATCGCCGTTAACCAAAACCATCATGTAAAGAGGGGAGGTGCCCAAAGGAATAGTGGTGCAACGGGTCACGGATTACCCGTGATCCATACGGATCAACCCTCACGGGTCGGGACGGACGTGATCCGCCGATCAGCTGACAAATAATAGTTGCGCGTTCACGTGATCGGCACATGCTTAATTAATTAGGCTACTGAACATTTAGCGTGGAAGCATGGCGAGCGACGGAGCGGAGTTGGAGAAGCCTCCTGCCTCCTTTAAATCCGCTGTATGGGAGCACTTTGGCTCCCTGTGCACCATGAAAACGGGAAAAGGTTGGTGGACAAAACGGCCACGGTGTGTCGGCACTGTGGCACCAGAATGGCCTACAAACACGGCAACACCTCGAGCATGGCCAGCCACGTGAAGCGACATCATGGCGAGTCGGGAGTAAAAAAAAAAGACGCGCAGCAACTGCTTCTCCCTGATGCATTTAAGCAGTGCTTTCCTGCAGGCTCCGACCGGGCAATAGCCATCACCAAATCGACAGACGGGTGGACCTCTAGAGCCACTGAAAGTTACGTGACGGTGACTGCGCACTACATAACAGCAGAGTGGGAGATGAAGAGCCCAGTGCTGCAGACACGCCCACTCTACGAGAGCCACACCGGCACAAATCTGGCGCAGGTACTGACAGGAGCAGTAGCAGAGTGGAAGTTAGAGAGGCCAAAAAACAACATCCCAGTCACCACAGATAATGCCAAAAACCAGGTAAATGCAGTGAAAGAAGCTGGACTGGGGCCACAGATAGGGTGCTTTGCCCACGTGATTAATTTCGCATCCCAAAGGGGATTAACAGTAAACAAGATGGACGGACTGCTTGGGAGGATCAGAAAGGTGGTTTCATTTTTCCACCGCAGCACAACAGCAGCTCATGTGCTTAAAACAAAGCAGGAAATGCTACAGCTGCCTACCCACAAGCTAATACAGGATGTCCCAACAAGGTGGAACTCCACGTATGACATGTTGGAGCGCTATCTTGAGCAGCAGGCAGCTATATTCTCTGCACTGACTGACAAGGCCCTGAAAAAAAATATCAGAGACATTGTCACCTTGTCTGATGATGATGTGAAAGTGGCAGAGGAGGTCCTCCAGGTGCTCAAACCACTCAAAATGGTTACAGCCCTATTAAGCACTGCATCTGCTCCATCTGTATCCATGGTCCTACCCCTAAAAACAAAGATTATACAATCCATGGCCCCAAGTGAGGAAGACAGCACCATCACCCGAGATGTCAAAGCTGCTATTAAAGCGGACCTGAACCGCAGATACACTGATCCCCCCGATCTACAGAACTATCTACACAGATCGACTGCACTGGACCCAAGATTCAAGTCCCTGTCTCACCTAGATCCTGCCCTGCGCCAGAGAACATACAGCGATCTCACCACTGAGATTGTGGGCAGGCTGGGCACTGAAGAACAAGAGGTAAAAACAATTTAAAAAATATGAGTGAGTTAGGCCACTTAAATATACTGCAGTCCAGTCTTAGTTCTTTTGCTATAAGAATTGTACGTCTTTTATTTTAAATTAATAATTAATTTTATTAAATGTTATTGCTGCAATAGTTCTGTGAAAACTGAAAAAAAAAGATTGAACATATCAAATAATTGTTTCTTGCAGGGTCAAGCCACAGAGCCGACAGGAGGAGGCGCAAGGACATCTCCTCCACAAAAGGAGTCAGCCATGGAGGAGCTTTTCGGGGAGACCTTTGCAGGCAAAGGGGGCACAGGCAAGAAGCTGTTTGCTGATGCCATTGAAGAGGAAGTGGCATACTACCAAGCAGCAAGTGGCATTCAAGTTGATGGTGATCCACTGAATTGGTGGAAGATCAACGAGTGCAGATACCCTCATGTTGCCATGATGGCTAGATGTTACCTTGCTGTGCCTGGCACTTCAGTTCCCAGCGAGAGAGTCTTTTCCACCGCAGGGGACATAGTGACTGCAAAAAGGTCTACACTCTCCCCAGGCAATGCAGACATCCTCATCTTTTTGAAAAAGAATTTGAAGTTATAAATCCATGTCTGCTGTGCTGCCTTTTGACACAGGTTTTTTATTTTATTTAGAATCCAATCCATGTTCTAAGAAGGAATTATACTACCTCAGTTTGCACTTTATTTTGTTTTAAAATATTTTAAGATTTTCTTTATACATTGGATGCCTGGACGTCTTGAGTTAAGTTATTAAGTTGAGTTAAGTTATTATTATTTTATATTTTACTATGCTTAGGAAGCAGGATTATTATTTTGTTTTTACACTGTTATGCCTGTTATTCACTGTTGAATGTTAAAAATAACACCAAAAAGCAATTGAAAGCTAAGTCACATTTGTCTTGTTATAATTTGTTGTTGTTTTTTTTAATGACCCATAACCCGTGACTCAAAAGCCATGACCCGATCCGACCCGCGAGTGTTGTGATCCGTTGCACCCCTACAAAGGAATAACTGCTAAAACTGCTTTTCAAGGTGTGTGTGTGTGTTTGTGTGTGCGTGTGTGCGTGCGTGTTGATGCAAGACGGGAAAGGCTGTACCTGTTTGTTGGGGTGTGAGCCATCATATCCCAGCACCAGGTTGGCTTGCTTGCTGTGGAGCAGCAGGTCAGTGGGCTTGAAGGGCATGGGGAAGCCCTGCACCGTCTTGCAGAAGTCAAACGTGTTCCACAGGTAACTGTTGGTGATGTCCGCAAACAGGTACTGGAGCACGGGCAGGGCAAGTGCAGGAAGGCAGTAAAACAAAACGAAAAATTCGACTTTTTTTTACATACAAAAATGGCTTGTTTTTACTCGATTAGAACTCAGACTAAGAGGGTCAAACAAAAGGTGTGACGAGAAACCTGAATTCTGCAAGCACAATATAGAACTGAGGGGGATTTTGCTGGAAAAACTTAAACTCTTTATAAATATGCATACTTTATGTCATAGATATTAGTTACATCACATATTATTTTGAGAGCAAAAAAAGGGACCTTTAAAATGTGAGGCTTAAGGCGTTTGCAGTGAAGATTAAACAAGTTGAATGAAAACAAATATTTGATCAACATCTCTGATAAATACCCCTGCTCACACACACCCAACAATGCACACATTTCTTTCTGATCCCTTTCTTGATTCCCTTTCTCTCCCATCAAGCAGCTCCAAAAGAGCACATCAGTAGAAGAGCAGCACAGCACAGTGTACACAGGTGGCATGGATGGCACCAAACACAGGTTACTGCAGTTTGCCTTTTCTGATTGTAGTATGTAATTTTATCACTTTAGCACTTGTCAATCAGAAATGTTGTCCCATGCCATAACCTGTGTTTCAACATAGCTGGTGCTCTCATTTCCTGGAGCTTAGGTGCTGGGTTACATGTGGGTGGCACGGTGGCTCAGTGGTTTGCACTGCTGCCTCACAGCAAGAAGGTCCTGGTTTGCAGGCCAACCACTGCCATCACCAAAGGTGTATGTGTGTGTGTGTGTGTGTGTGTGTGTGTGTGTGTGTGTGTGTGTGTGTGTGTGTGTGTGTGTCTCTCGAGTCATTATGACTCATCTCCATTTCGAGAATAAAATACAAATAAACCAGGACAGACGTTCACTTGTTCAAACTGTTGGCGGCTTGGATGTCTTACTCTTTTGTTGTCTGCTGGGCTGTGGTAGAACTGGGCGATCACCTGCTTGCTGTCCTCCTTGGCCCCCAACAACCGAAACCTGTCTGAGACCAGCGTGAAACTGGTCCCGTAGTCGTAGGACACGTACACCTGCCAGAGAACAACAAGAAAAGGAGAGGAAAGAGGAGACAAGATAATAAAAAAGGAAGATTAATTGCACTTTGGGCTGAGGGGGGGGGGATATAAATATATCAAACAATCCACTGCTCCACTACATGCACAACTGTTCTCTTCTATGACAGCAAGTATCGATTGCAGTACTTTTTAACACACTCAAGCACCATGCACTAGCAAAGACTTAGCAAAGATTGTTTTCACTCCTTTCAAGTAAACGTCAAAGTCATTGATATGTTTAAATTGCAATGAGGATTTGGTTTAGAGATAGGTTTTGAAACCTGTTGTTCTACCAATGTGGTGGAGTCAGCTAGTGCATCTGAATCATTACAAATGTATTCCAACAAATAGAACCGAGGTTCGATGTCCACTCGATACCAGTGTTCACAAACTAACTCCTAATCACATAATAACTAAAAGGTGTATCATTGTTAGTATTGTGTTTGTGTTAGGGTAAAGAGTAATATCCTTAATCTAGGCATGTGTATAACTAATAGGACATTTCAAGAGCAGAACATGATGATGCTATGTGATTCTGAAGTTATGTGAAATGTGCATGTGTATGTTTGTCTTGGCACACATCTTTTTATTTTCTTTCAGTTTGCATCTCTCTGATGGGTGGAAAATGCTGATTCACGGCAGAGGGAATGGTGTGTTGTGGTAAGTCAAAGGACATTTGTGACAAATGTCACAAGCAAACAAATAATTCACATGCTACACTGATGTGTGTGTGTGTGTGTGTGTGTGTGTGTGTGTGTGTGTGTGTGTGTGTGTGTGTGTGTGTGTGTGTGTGTGTGTGTGTGTGTGTGTGTGTGTGTGTGTACACTCAAAGTGCTTGTGTGTGTCCTCACAGAGCTTGTTTTGGAGCCAGTGGCTCCAGCACTATCTCTGGCCAGGGCCACGATGACATTGCTCTTCTCTCCCGCCCAATGCACCACCATCTGATTGTGTGAATCATTAAGGTTGGCCTGCAGGAAAAAACAAGAAAAACATCAAGTTACATGTACAAATAGGGCTAAATAAAAAGGCATAAGACACAAGGTGGTTCATGACAACACCACTTTGGAATGCAAACACAGATTTCCACAAACAAAAGCTGTTTGCATTCCACATACATCAGGTCAGTAGCAACATCTAGACCAATCCAAAATCCATATATATATATATATATATATATATATATATATATATATATATATATATATATATATACACACACTCACCGGCCACTTTATTAGGTACACCTTGCTAGTACCGGGTTGGACCCCCTTTTGCCTTCAGAACTGCCTTAATCCTTCGTGGCACAGATTCAACAAGGTACTGGAAACATTCCTCAGAGAGTTTGGTCCATATTGACATGATAGCATCACGCAGTTGCTGCAGATTTGTCGGCTGCACATCCATGATGCGAATCTCCCGTTCCACCACATCCCAAAGGTGCTCTATTGGATTGAGATCTGGTGACTGTGGAGGCCATTTGAGTACAGTGAACTCATTGTCATGTTCAAGAAACCAGTCTGAGATGATTCGCGCTTTATGACATGGCGCGTTATCCTGCTGGAAGTAGCCATCAGAAGATGGGCTACACTGTGGTCATAAAGGGATGGACATGGTCAGCAACAATACTCAGGTAGTCTGTGGCTTTGACACGATGCTCAATTGGTACTAATAAGCACAAAGTGTGCCAGGAAAATATCCCCCACACCATTACACCACCACCACCAGCCTGAACCGTTGATACAAGGCAGGATGGATCCATGCTTTCATGTTGTTGACGCCAAATTCTGACCCTACCATCCGAATGTCGCAGCAGAAATCGAGACTCATCAGACCAGGCAACGTTTTTCCAATCTTCGATTGTCCAATTTTGGTGAGCCTGTGCGAATTGTAGCCTCAGTTTCCTGTTCTTAGCTGACAGGAGTGGCACCCGGTGTGGTCTTCTGCTGCTGTAGCCCATCCGCCTCAAGGTTCGACGTGTTGTGCGTTCAGAGATGCTCTTCTGCATACCTCTGTTGTAACGAGTGGTTATTTGAGTTACAGTTGCCTTTCTATCAGCTCGAACCAGTCTGGCCATTCTCCTCTGACCTCTAGCATCAACAAGGCATTTGCGCCCACAGAACTGCCGCTCACTGGATATTTTCTCTTTTTCGGACCATTCTCTGTAAACCCTAGAGATGGTTGTGCGTGAAAATCCCAGTAGATCAGCAGTCTCTGAAATACTCAGACCAGCCCGTCTGGCACCAACAACCATGCCACGTTCAAAGTCACTTAAATCACCTTTCTTCCCCATTCTGATGCTCGGTTTGAACTGCAGCAGATCGTCCTGACCATGTCTACATGCCTAAATGCATTGAGTTGCTGCCATGTGATTGGCTGATTAGAAATTTGCGTTAACGAGCAGTTGGACAGGTGTACCTAATAAAGTGGCCGGTGAGTGTATATATATATATATATATAACAGAGTTTTGCCTGGTGAAAACATAAGTGCGTTGTCCAGTCCCTGAAAACACTATGTGCTTTAAATTCTCAGAATCCTTTCCTCCTCTTCAAGGTCTATATCCATGGCGTTACCTGTTGACCCAGAATATACAATTGCCTAATGTGTTCCAATCTCCTGTCTCTATTTTTAAATGAAGAACAATAATGAACTGGGTACTGGAATTGTCTGCTGGGGTGAGCACAGTACAGTACCAGTCAGTGCTAGCTTGTGTGCACTGAAACATTCACTGCTGAAATTAATTAAACACTAATCTCTCTTTGGTGGCACATTAAGCGCACATATTAAATATATACATTTGTTAAAAATGGTTCTCATGGTTCATTAATGATCTTGCAGGGGGTCCTGCTCCCAGTTGCTTTAGTCTTGCAATCAGGAGGGTTGCAAGATGTGGATGATAAGTTGGTGATTGATGACAATACAGTGTTAAAGTTAACGTTTTACATAGAAGTACATAAGTAGCCCTGTGCTTGTTATGTAGTGGCTATGCAGGTATAAACTGTAAAATCTCCCCACTGATGATTTCAAGCTTTATTTATGTTTGGAAACTCAAAGTCACATTTGCATACACTGTCAAATATTGTAGAAGCCCTCATTGCAGTCTTTATGCATTATTTTTCCAATACCAATAAATATATTAGGGGGAAACAAATCAAAAGTTTGTTGAAGAGGTTGACACAACACGGTCATGACATATGACAATATAGCAGATGGTCAATATTATGCCATCTCATGATGATGTGATCAATTTGGAGGAAATCAAACAAGCAAAGGTGGACTTTGGAACTGGTTGCCCTTGCTCTGCAGAACATGCAGCCAAGGCTGCACCAGCGACGGGGATGTTGCAGTATTAAATCTCCCTCTGGTAAAAACCCTGTCAGATGAGGAGGGCTCCAGGCCTCTGCTGATGAAGACTAGGTATGCAGTAGGTAAGATTTAACAGCTATATTGGAGTGTAATTTGTTAGAAATCCCACAGCCATTCGGTCTTCCCTGATTGGTTGAGTGATTCTATCTTGCCTGTCTATCACATTCCACAGCATTATCATACCACAAGTGTGTGTGAATGCAACACTTCTCAATGGTGGAGAAACATATTTAAGGAGGGAGCAGAGAGGGAAGGGGTGTTTTTTTTGTGTTAAATATTTTCTAAATCTTCCGCTCTTCTGCACTCTCTTTGGAACTTTCAAATCTTACGTACAGCAGCTTTAAGATCTTAACAGTCTACCTATTTATATGTTTGCAGCAAATTGGCAGATGGGTGCAGACTAGGGATGGGAATCGATACGATTTTTCCGATTCCGATTCCATTTACGATTCCGCTTAACGATTCGGTTCTTTATCGATTCTCTTATCGATTCTCATTTGGAAAAAAAGGATTCAGTGACGTTCGTCCAGAGCGCATCGAAAACGCGACATTCAGAAATCGTTATCGCATGCTGTGTGCGCAAATGTTTTTGCATGTTGGAAGTATTTCCTCCCTTTGAGGAAATATCCACGTTGCAAGTATTGCAAGTTGCCCTGTTGTCGTCTTTTCTTGTGAAGTGTAACCAAACTTTGGAGCGTTTGTACCGCTTGGGCACTGGAGTCGCTACGCAACGTGCGTGGTGACGTCATTCGCGTCCACTGGAATCGATAAGGGAATCGTTTGCGAAATTGGCAAACGATTCCAAGGAATTGAAACACTGGGAACCGGTTCTCAACAAGAACCGGTTTTCGATTCCCATCCCTAGTGCAGACGAGGCCAATGGGCATCTGGTTTATGATCACAATATATAATCAAACATGCCTTTGCAGCAGCAGGTGATGATGATTAATAGGAAGAGACTGCAGTTGTTGGCTAGTTTAACAGTGGATTGCATCAGAAACATTTGGTAGAAGCAAAGCAATATTTATTTTTGTCAGTGTGATAAAAATCATCATGACACATATGACCTACTCACAAACTAAACAGGCCGGATTCTTCTTGGCCAATTCTTCCTATGATCTGTCTGTTAGCAATTCAGTTCTCCTCGCCCCAGCAGAAAACACAATAACAATGCATGCCTAACGAGACAAATATTAAAAACAGACAAACAAGGCCTATAAGCCATGGCCAAAAAATGTAAAAGCCAGCATATGAAACCACTAGCAACATAACATTTGTGCATCGTGTGTGAAGAAAGGCATCAAAAATGTACATTTATGCGCATGTGTTTGATTAATATTCACTTTTATATGCTAATGGTGCTAGAACGGTCAGAAGGACACTATTAGGGCTAAATTGTATGATGTATTGCCATAATCCATCCAGTATTGATGTGGGTGAGCAGGGTGACAACATTTACTTTAAACAGCACATTCTGCACACAGATGGGCAAAATAATTAAAGAAAGGATAACACGACTGGATTACAAGAAATATATGATGTGAGTAAAGAGATAACTATAATGACACGTTAACATTATTTATGGCATCACAATCCCAATAATTGATGGTCTAATGTGACCGCATATGAATTTCCCCATGTTATTTGACCAATACTGGCACGATCAAGGAGGTATCTCATTATGTGGTAGCACACCATTTAAAATTGTTACATGGTGAAATAAAGTGAAAGCATTACAAAGTTCAACCCAAACCCTGGTAACCAGGGCTTGTTACCATAGGGATGTAGCCTGGAACACCAGCAGAGCACTGATATCATATAATACACCTGATATAACTCACCTCCCAGCAGATTATACATGTGAATGAGATTCTCTCCTAAGCCAAATGTAGCCAAATGTAATTCTGGACACAATGCTAACTATGCAACATGATCTGAATTATATGACATGGACATCATCGAGGCGGCCAATTGTATTGAATTGAAATGGTAATATCAAATTAAAATGTTTGTTTTCATATTGTTTGTGTGTTTCATATTGAGTGTTAAAATGTTTCTCTGTATCTATATTCCACTAATAATAGTCAGTTGTCTAATCTAAATACATTCGTGGATGTGCAGAGTAACCATCTATCTCCCACATGACTTTAAAAAAAGGGATGGTGTCTACAAGAGATTGGCACACCAACATCCAGTTTTAGACACAGACTAGCCTACACACAGACACACTCAGACTAGGGGAAAATTATTCCCAGTATGTCTGGACAAACGTTGTTTGCAAGCAACTGTCTGAAACATTTAGAAATAGTCAAAAACATCCGGCTGTTAAACATGAACAACTAGTCTCTAGCATAATACCTAATCTAAACTATTAACATATTATTTTGTATAAAACAGCAGCAGCAATGCTATATAATGATGTATTATTAAAGAACTATATAGGATAAAAAATGTTAAAATCATATCTGTTTACATAGTCCTACATGTCTTTATTTTAACTATTTTGCCTCAAAATGTACGCCAAGAAATTTGTTTTTTAACGTTTTTGGATTTCATGCTGCCTTGAAATGTATTTCCAGTATTGCACTGTCCAAAACATTCTTCATTCAGTCTCATCATCGGCCACAATGAGTAAGGCTTCTCTCTCTATGATGAGAGGGGGTGGGGAGCAGGCCAGAGATATAGGCTTTATAGACCCAAAACACTATGTCCTCTATTGTTACGCACAGACTTATTCATCGTGATTCTTGGGGGGAAATGCGGAGGGGATGGGGCAGGGGGGTGCACTAATGCCAGAAGAGCTGCTCTGGCAGTGCCTGTCTCAAAGAATGACATCATGCCTGCATGAGGCATGGCACCCAAAACAACACACTCTTCTCTCACATTGAAACACAAGCGCGCCATTTGCATTTTCACTTTTCAAGCCTGTTCTTTCACACAGACAAGATGATATACCCACTGTCCTGAACTAAAAAACACTCACTTTCTTTTCACTTGAATTCTCCTCGGTAAGAATGGTAACCTGAGCTGACATAGAGACTGACATATTTAAAAAAGAAAAGCATCCATTAAACATTACCTTGAGGAATGTCTAGGCATCCAAACAGACCTTCTGGCAGATTGAGGGACTCCTGGTTTTTGGCATCTCAATCAATACAGAGTACAGGGTATATTGCATGTTATTTTGTGCACTTGCGGCAGAATCATAAGATTGTAGGCCTCAGCTGCCAAAGCCCTCTGCCGCGTAAAGATGCTAGCTGTCATACTGTGGAATGCAGCTACTTGACAGAAAACGATTACTATTAGATCATCGGTCTTCTTCAGAGCTGAACAACGGGCCCTGTACGTATTTGCTAAACACTGTGGAGTGCTCGGCTTGCACATACATCCCGATGACAGCTGCACAAACTCATGGAATAAACAGGACTGCTGTTAAATGTTAAATGTTGATGGTGGAGCTCAGAGTTCATCACTGACCTGCGAGTGTGAGGGCAAGAACAGGAGGTGTTTTTTTCATTCAAGGAAGCTAGCAGATGCAATATCGGCATCTGTTAATTTTGAAGATTTTAGGAATATTGGAATTTTTATTTCAAGATCAAAGACACATTTTTTGATAAATGCCATTGCCATGGTTTATGGTCCTATGTTATTAGGGACTAGATCAGAAGTGATTTAGTTTGAGATGAAGCTATTTTTTTTGACCGATGAATGGTTGTGACTTACTAAATTATAATTAGAAAGAAGTAACTGTAGTCTTGACTTAAAATCATAGCTAAAAAGGTGACAACTTTGAACTACGCCTATTTAAGTCAGGACATGAAAACTACAATGGGCAATATGGTTGACAAAACCTGATCAATGCATCCCCTATTCACAGTTTTACTTCCTGGAACACTTAAATCCAACAACTCTCTGGTCTGGTTACGCAAGACATTTGAACATACACATTCAGCTAACTATTTTATGTTGTGCTCCACTTCAACTCAAAACTGATTGCTGTTTAATGTGAGACTGTAGTTATCTAACCGTAATTGTCATCTGTGGAAAAATCGATCACTAGGAACGTCAATTTGTTTTCCTTTTCTCACAGAGTCTACAATTACAATACCTGCTGAGGCATGCTTCTTAACCAGTCCAGTTAATATCCATACTTGCCAACGATGACACATAAGCTGACAGACCACAAGCGCAAAGCCAAAAAGCCACAAACATTGTAAACCAATCTGTGCACCCCCCACTCAGGAAATTGTTTGAACATGGCAAGTTACGCTTACGACAATCAACAAAGGTTGGCGGTGTGTGTCTGACAACCAGGGGTTATATGATACTGCTTAGACCCTCTGTGTCCTAGACCTCCCTTGTCTGGACCGAGGGTGAATGGGGAAACACTGGCTGTAGACTCTAGTAGTCAGTTTCTTTCTTCTTCCGAGATGGCCTTTCATATTTAGCCTGCCAAACAGCTATTACCAAGAAAGTTGTGTTTTGATAGTTTACAAAAAACTGCAAATAATATGCAGTGACATGAGAGAAACAGTAGAATCAGATGCCTGGTAAACAGATGTTTTTTTCTTATTGTTTTTTGTGCATATGTTTTAATTATAAAAACATATGCTCATTACCTTCTTTACAAGGAAATGTGCCTTGATGTCTCTTAAACTGGATGTTTTATGACAGATATTATTCCTGGGATGGATTCAAATGGGCAACGCAGTAGGGTGTCTGACTTGTATTTTGCTTTAATTTGGACAATGGAAGGTAAGCATCGAAAGATCACCACTAGATATACATCATATTTATGCTCGTGTCTATATTCTTAGTTCGCTTGTGTTAGGCCACCATGCTACCAGGCAAACTATCCTTCACTTCAACAAGATTGTTTTACATTCAGTTACTTAGCAAGCTTGTCATATTTACCTTTAATTTGTATGTTGCACTTGTTCAGTGTGAAAATGTACACATGGCACAAGTGTTGGACTGCAAATGCAAATGTTGTCAGTTATATTCTACTTCATAATAGAGTAGGATCCCAGTGTATTCAAATAGTGCTCTCCAATCTGCCACCTGGCTAGGACTTTCACTGCAAGAACTGACTGCAATGCAGGCCTACTGAATAACTGCAGGGCGCACCACTTTTTACATTTTTGTTTGAGTTCCAATAATGTTTGGCCCTTCACTCCTGCAGTCTTTGGAGGGTCCAGGAGGGAAATTAGTACTGTAACTAATATGCACAGGAATGGTCGTGAACACTTGGAGGACACACAAGAAATGCTTTGCTGTATAGAATATGCAAAGTTAATGCAGTTTTTTGGGAAGAGCACCCCTTTGCAAAAAGGTAAAGATCACAGAGGGGATGACTGGATGGACTAGAGGGAACCACAAAACGCTTGATCACTACGGCGTTGAATGGGACGACAGTGTGATGATGTGATGATGATGTGAGGAGAGATGGCAATCTGGAAAACTAGCAATACCAGGAAATGCATGCTTCCCAAAACGTGAACATTAGAGAGGAACTTGCAGTCCCAGACACGCCTGAAAAAAATACACATATGTCAACTTGACCTGTTTGTTTCTCACTTTAGGCGGGGGTGGGATGAACAGAGGGGGTGTGCATGCATCGGGGTGTGTGTGTGTGTGTGTGTGTGTGTGTGTGTGTGTGTGTGTGTGTGTGTGTGTGTGTGTGTGTGTGTGTGTGTGTGTACGTGCAATGCATTGACAGCAAGATCGTCGACATTGTATTACCTGTCCATACACCTTGGGCATGGCTGATACGGCGGCACCACGGCGACCTCGGAGATGGTGATTGGACCCTGCGTCCAGCCCGTCCTTGGTCGCACTCCGCGGGGCTCGTCGCAGTTTCGGAACCGCGGCGCCCGTTCCGTGGGATAAATCCACGTCTGCGTTTATCGTTAAAAATCCTCTGTTTTGCGGCAGCAAGTGTTGCTCTTGGTGCGGATGGAGGGTCGTTGATCGTACCCCGACCGCAGACAGGAACAACAGACATATTGTACACCGAAGGGAGGACAGCATCTCGCCTGCTTGTGTTGTCGCCATGTTTGTGTATGTTTCTGCTCTGGATTAGGTAACCCAGAAGAGCGCCTACGAGTGGCCACTAGGATGCCATGGGAAGCAGGCAGCAGGACGCCCATATGCCCGCCCTAAATATAACATGCATGGTCTCCTGTCGTTACCATTTAAAAAACACGCAAAACACCACGGTTATGCAAAAATAGACTTTGCAGAAACGTACGGGAAATATTGTTTTCTTTTGGTTTTGTATTATCCCGTGTACGACCACGACGACTGCATTTCTAAATGACTGTGTATGCTGCAACTAAGGCAGCATCTGAAACTAATACCTGTCTAAAATCAATTCATAAGGACCAAATGGCCTGTCGAAACGGCAGCATAGCAGATCCATTGTATGCTTTATAAGTCGGCCTATAATTGCATGCGCATACATTAAAATAGTCTTAAATGATTTGATTTATATTAGTATGCCTACATTGGTGGCACATTTGGTGTGTGTGTGTGTGTGTGTGTGTGTGTGTGTACATCACTTGATCTCAGTGATTGTGTTGAACATGTTGAACCCGGCCGGCATGTTGATGTCTTCTGACCCAGGCCTGCTGAACCCCAAGAGCAGAGGTCTGCCCAGCGCCTGGTGACTACGTCATGCTTACAGCGGCGCGCGCTGGCTCCAACGGAACGTGTTGAATTAACGTTCACGTCAGACAGCTGGAAACAACAAGGATATCTATTATCTACGATATCTATTGGGCTGGTTCACCGCAGACTTCGTGTTGTGAGTTACGTTTACCAATGTTAACGACCTCATAGCTGCAAATATTGAAACTATTCTGGAACCTATGATGTTAACTTTAATGTTTGTTATAGCCTTATAGTGATCGTGAAGGTTAGCTTGATAACCCCAATACCCCCATAACCTCAACGACACGTATTTAAGGTTGGTTCAAGGTTACTTAATTATGAATTGAATGTCTGATTGAATGGATTCCAAAAAAAATATCTGACCACCAAGTGGAGCCAAACCATTTTAGTTTACTGTAAAGCAAACGTTCAATAGGGTTGTTTGAAATCCGTAGGATCCAATTTAGCAACCTTGCTAAATATCTCTATGATTTACAATCGAAGGCTAACGTTTTTGAGTGAAACGACCTGTATGGTTGGATGAGACATCTCAATTAACAGGTTACCACTTATTCACATATAGTTCAGTGGTTCCTTGTGCCTTGAGGCCATGAAATGTTCACTGGTACAGTGTACATAATGTAATATAGTCCCACAAAGATATTATGTACTCCCATCAATTTGTAGATAATACAGCAAACTATAGAGCGTAACAGTGACCGCCCCTTTTTTAACAGCTCCGGTGCCGGAAGTAAATTTCCCATGCATTTATCTCGTCCACTTTTCGTAGAATCCTTATAAAAAGAGTATTAAGCCTTAAACCAAGCCAATCGTTCGTCATGGTAGTCGTGACCATATTATGTTTGATTCGGGCATAAAAAGAATTTGGAAAATGGAGGAAAAGGCAAAGGTACAAGACTGTGTACATTATTTTGTTGACCGAGTGAGGAACTACTCATCCCGAATCAAACATAATATGGTCACGTCTACCATGACGAACGATTGGCTTGGTTAAAGGCTTAATACTCTTTTTATAAGGATTCTACGAAAAGTGGACGAGATAAATGCATGGGAAATTTACTTCCGGCACCGGAGCTGTTAAAAAAAAAAGGGGGCGGTCACTGTTACGCTCTATAGCTAGGCCTATTTGTGATATGTATGGGACCTACTGACGTACATTTGGATGCACTTGCTGTTTTGGTTTCAATCCCTGTTTAACACCTTGTTTTAGAAGTGGCTTAAATGGATAGTTCAGATTTGAAGTGGGGTTGTGTAAGGTACTTATCTAGATTCAGTGTATTACCTACAGTAGAAGGTACTTATCTAGAGTCAGTGTATTACCTACAGTATGAGGTACTTATCTAGAGTCAGTGTATTACCTCCTACAGTATGAGGTACTTATCTAGAGTCAGTGTATTACCTACAGTATGAGGTACTTATCTAGAGTCAGTGTATTACCTACAGTATGAGGTACTTATCTAGAGTCAGTGTATTATCTACAGTATGAGGTACTTATCTAGAGTCAGTGTATTACCTACAGTATGAGGTACTTATCTAGAGTCAGTGTATTATCTACAGTATGAGGTACTTATCTAGATTCAGTGTATTACCTACAGTATGAGGTACCTATCTAGAGTCAGTGTATTATCTACAGTATGAGGTACTTATCTAGATTCAGTGTATTATCTACAGTATGAGGTACTTATCTAGAGTCAGTGTATTATCTACAGTATGAGGTACTTATCTAGAGTCAGTGTATTACCGACAGTAGAAGGTACTTATCTAGAGTCAGTGTATTACCGACAGTAGAAGGTACTTATCTAGAGTCAGTGTATTACCTACAGTATGAGGTACTTATCTAGAGTCAGTGTATTACCTACAGTATGAGGTACTTATCTAGAGTCAGTGTATTACCTACAGTAGAAGGCGGTTAGCGCGCCCTAGTTTGGAGAAGCAGACAGCTGTCCTACACATACGACACTCCATTGCCATTGCGACACTCGCAATGGCGCTTCTTTCCCACAGTTGCGCTTATGCGTAGAAATACAGAAGTTCTACGGTTGAGAAAATGTAGTGCCAAAGGCAAGAGCTGTCTGACGGGTAAAGCGGTGAGAATATTACTTATATAACGTACACTTAAGCTGATATTGATTTTTTTTTAAGTGGGCCTTTTTTAGACAGCTAAAATACGTTTTGCTGCTGGCCCCGTTCACAGCAGTACATTGTTTAGCTTCTGTGCTGGTACAGCTGTCTGCTTCTCCAAACTGGGGGCGTGCCGACCGCCTTCTGTTGTAGGTAATACACTGACTCTAGATAAGTACCTCACACAACCCCACATTAAAAAATCCAAACTATCCCTTTAAACAGGAGCTCTACTTTTCACAAACAGATGGGGGTACAACTTTTCTCTTCTGCCATTCCTTGCTATTACGAATGAATACTTTATAAATGTATTGTCCTTTTTGAGTGGTGTGTTCATTTAATGTTTTGCTATGATCCTGTAATAACCAAAATAGGTATTTTATACCTACAATTGTGATTATAGGATTAAGTCTCATTTGTTTTCTTACATTTGCAGTAAGGGCATAAAACAATGAAAGGATTTCCAATGCAAGGTAACATGTCTCCATCAATAGTAAGCAACAAGGGTGTTAACAAGAGCAAATACCCTAAACAGAAAACAACCCAAGAGGTGAGTAGAAGCTACCTCAGGCTAGTTTTGCTGCTAGCTTTGTGGCTAGTTTGAATTAGCCGTGTAATATTTTGTTTTTTATCTAAGGCGAGTTATACTGAACACAGATACTGCCACCATACGTGCACCTCAGAAGAACAAGCCTCATATTACTGACTAATTTTGGTACTGCTGCAAACGTACATACGTACGTACATACGTACATACATACGTACATACATACATACATACATGCATACATACATACATACATACATACATACATACATACATACATACATACATACATACATACATACATACACACACACAAACACACACACACAGATTTCAGGTAATCTTTACCCTGTTGTAATAGATGGAACACATGGTGGACTACGTTGATGCTGCACATCAGGACAAATCCCCAGCAAAGAAGAAAGCCACTACGTGTAAAATGAAAACGTTGGATTCGGCTGGTGTGTTTGAAGCTGCAGTCACAGGTAAGCATAAAGACAAGTGCCATTGGTTTTATTCTCAGTCCCCCTAAGTACAGGCGTCCGTAAGGGACTCGGTTGAAGTGATAGGTATTGGCATCTGATATTGGGATACTGCCCAGATTCTGTGTTCCGAACATAGCTAAAATAACATGAATTCACGCTAGACATGAACACTTATTATAATGTAATTATATTATATTATAATAATTATATTTTATTTTCATTAAACAACACGCGTTTCCTCATTTTTGGTGTCAGTTCCTAATTAGTCACAGTCAATGCTAGCTTCTGGAAGTGTTCCTTCATCACACATCCTGTCCAGACACTGGTGGCTTCCTTTATTCAGTTTCAGGATCGTTTTCCCCCATTGTTGAAGTTTGCAGGATCTTTCACATGGAATCATTTTGAGACTGCAACTTACGGGTTATACAAATTGACTTGACTTGATTCACTTTTTGATAAACAGGTGCAAATAGAGAGGTCAACATGCTGTTTTCACAATATGCTGATGTTTTAAGGTAGGTAAATTAATAGAATGAAATAGAAAAAAAATGAATAGAATTAAAACAACAATGTTTTTGTTGTTGTTTTTGTTCCTAATATTTTTTATCCACCTGATCTCCTTTTGTAGACATTATTGTAGATATTACACATATTCAGATGCAGATGCAAATCTCTTATTCTCATTTAACTGATCGACCAAACTAATATTTATTTTGTAGTTTGGTCATGACAGTGTTGTTATGTTACACAGTGAGAGAGCAGCTGTAGACGCATCCCAGGTCAAAGAGCTGAAGGACATTCTGAAGGAGGCTAGGCACCTTGAGTCTCACCTACAGGAGAAGAAGGACCACCTAAAGCATACTTTAGCTCTTATTGCTGATAAACTACAGGGTTGATGACTTTCCACCCAGGCCAAAAACATCTGATCAAATAAATTGATATTTCTTTTAAAAAATGTTCTTTTTGTTAGTAGTGTTTATACATTTTTTTGTTTTGTTTTCAAATTAAATATTAATGCAGTATTGCATTGGTTAAGTTACAATATGCAATAAATGAATAACCATTAACAGTCTAGTGTTTATTTCTATAAAAAATGTATGATGGATATACTTTGGACGTTCTATTCAAACCCATTGTTCTGGAGATTCAGGTGCTGAAGTTGATACATTAATATACAATGAAAACAATACATTTCTGATTTGACTAAGATCAGAAATCAAAACATACAACATATTTTTTGTTGAACATTTATTTAATTGTTTATAGTGTTTTAACAATAGAAGTATAAAAAAGTTATATACAAATAAGGTTATATGTTTTAGTGTGTTTTGTTTTTCCTCTCAGTGCAGCAATATTAAAGCCATGGAATAAGTCCTGCATCAAATGTTTTTTTTAAGTAAGTAAATAAGTAAGATGAAGCTTTCAGAGAGCAATACATTAACAATAAAACATTCTATGATGATTGTTCTGCTTTTTAACACTGCATTATGCATTTATACATAGTTAGGAGATACGATATATGTTTTCAAGTTAATTCATGTGTGCTTTGCACTATACAACATCTTGTCGAGTATGCAACAGTTTCTCTACTATTAGAGAGTAGAGACAAGCTTGTCTGGTCCTTTCCCTACATCTATGCATGTGGCATTGAACGTCCCATGGAAACCATAAGGAATATTCACTGGCACCTCTGCTCTGCCCAACTCTTCGAATGTCTTGGCATCCAACACCAAGAGAAAGGTGCTCTTGTCCTGGTAAGTGGATAAAGGAGAGATGCTATTTAACTCAATTCACTATGTACATGCAACATACTATGTGCAACATATGTGCTTGTAAGTGATATAAAATTTAAACCACAGCCAGCTGAATGTTTGTGTTTACCTTATTTGGAGTGATGACCACAGACATCACTATGCCATCGTCTTCCTCAGTGGCATTAGGAGAAGCTACAAAGACTGGTTCAGAAGGGTACAGACCTGGCTGTTCCCACACCTTTGATGAAAATTGTAAAAATAGTACAGCCGATATTTATTGTTTATTAAGCAAGTTCATATCATGTTCTGAAATATATCTGAAAATCTGGAAGCCTATCTCCAGATGTCATTTTCATTACTGAGATCTGATATTGTTCTTTGTTAATTATGCACAACAACAAAATGCCTTCAGTTCCAATGCCTTAACTTTTATATCACATAAAATTAAGTGAATATATATACCTTCATTTGTTTCCCCTGGAGGTCTATCTTTATCAGTGTGTCTCCCACTAGGTGTCTGAAGCCACAGCCATAGAAGTAGCGGTAGGGGCGTGTGTTGTACTTGGTGTAGTTAATTTGAGGGAACTCCAGACCTCCATAAATGTGGAGCTCCTCTCCATGGAGATCCTCGTGGGTACAAAAAACCTAAATCCATGGAATAAAAGTTAATAATAATAATAATTAAAAAATAATAATAATAATAATGACAATAAAAGTAAAGAATAAAGTACGATTTAATTTAGTAGTGAAACAAAAATGTCTGAATGAGTGTTTGTGTGTCCACAGCTGTGTACTTTTTTGTTGGAGATCTTGATGGCTGTTGACGTGCTGTCCATCTGGCTGTTCAGGTTGGTGCCACATGGTGTCTCAGTGCCAATGTGAAGGGGCAGAACGAAGCGCCTTGGAAATACTCTGCACATGGTGTTGTACACCTGAAAAATACAACACAAAAAGTCATCCTGTTATGTTCAATAAAATAAAAGCAAAAAAAGTTAAAAGCTAAATTACCAAATTCACAGCGGCAAATTACTCCTGGACCGAAAAACAAGCCTCTAAATTCAAGCCCTCAACATCAACATCACATGCTATTCATCCATATTGTCAAAGTTAGTCAATTCCAAATGAAGATGCAATCTTTAAAACATTACACTTTTATACGAGTCAGTTGTGCAAGTAATATGTACTCTTAGCTAGTAGTAATTCATTAATATGTACTATTAGTTCATATGTACTATTAACGATTCAGTATTTTTTGCAGTTTTATTTAGCTTACTTTAACCTTTTTATCTAATTTTCTCTACTACTGTCCTTTCTGCTGTGGCACTGGAATATCCTGTGTGGGACTAATAATGTACCATCTTATTTTATTTTAGAGACAATGTCACGCACATTCCATGCTGCCATATTGGAGCTTTTTCACCATTATAATGAGAACAACTGGTTGCTTGGTTATTCTAGAATATTTGGTCAAGAAGTACCAAGATGGTGGGCTTGACCACCATCTTGGCACAATGAAACTGTGCTTGGTCTGCTGGACTGACCTCATCAAGGGCTTCTCCAGACTTGCGCAGGTTCTGCACCATGTAGTTATTGATGGCCTGGCCATCATCTGAAACACACATGTCCATGACCAGGAAGCCGTTCTCCTCATAGGCGTTGATCTGGTGGAAGGTTGACATGGCCTTGGTGTGGTACTTCACTAAACTCACCTGCACAAGTGAAGTCAAACAGGGATATGTCGCGTAGCTCTTACCCTTATGCTCTATGTGGCTTAAAAGTGAACGTTTGTATTAACTGATTGCATCACTAATAAACAACACTTTAGGTCAGAAGTAGGTGAGAATATAATAGAATTTCAGCCAGGCCAATCCTACCTTGCCTGTCTGTTTGTTAATCAGGTGAAAGATAGTGTCGTATTTTGGGTCCCAGTAGATGCTCTCGCTGATGCCCTTCCCAGTCAGTCTGCCTGTCACAATCTTCAGTAGGTTCATCTTGATTGGCTGCTCGATAAACACCACATAATTTTTTGACATGGCTGAAAAGGGAAGGCAAGAATATTAGTCTATACAAACCATACCTGTGCATTTTACGTGATCGTCATGATGACAAAGACATGAGGAATTTGAAGGGGTCTATCTCACCAAAGCTGTGGTAGTAGGAGGGTTTGGTTTTGTCTGTGGAGGGAATAGAACAGACTATGGTGGCTCCCTCCAACGTCTCCTCTGGTGTGGATTTTGTAGGTGGCACACGGATGATGTTGTAGAATGCTCCTGGTGTGTACACATACAGTATGACTGTTTAAATGTGTAAGTCACCAGACCACTTAACAGAATATGCTTGCTTTAAATGTATTGTACCATGTTATACCAGTGTAAATGTGTGGGATGAGTTACAATCGGACCCCATGAGCTACCTTTTGAAGTGTAGGAATTGCCCATGTTGTATGTGGTGCCATCCGGCTCATTGTGTGGGTGTGCTGTGGCTCCATTTACTGCAATGAATTTGCTCCAGTCCACCTAGTCAGAGTAAACTAGTTTAATACAAGGACAGAAAATTATCTGAAATCTGACTATTAATAATAGATCAATTGTGTAAAATTAAATTGCAAAAGAAGTGAAAAATGCACAGTATCTGAATTAAAGAATATAACTCTTAATTCTCTTCACAATAGTATGCTTTGTAAACAAAGCATAACTTCTGCCCGCTGTACCTTTTTGGTGGTCTCCAGTGTCTCAGGATCCACTTTGTGCATGAAGTTCGTCTCTGTGCTCACATAGTAGTCCCCCTTATAGGTCACAAAGCTCACACTGGCGTTGTCAGTAGCCTCTGCAAAAGGAGAACACATTAACCACAGTTATTATAATACAGAAAAAAATCAAGCTGGATCATAATCTATATAAACATGAATCTCTATATGTAAAGTGTACAGAGCACACAATACAAGCTATCCATAGTAACTATTTTTATTTATGAATGGACTTCTGTTAAGAAACTTACTTGGCAGCTCAAATCTGGACAGAAAGCGCTGGAAGAAGTTTTTACAGGGGTCTGGCAGGGCAACGGTCCCAAACTCTGACACCATGATGCGATTGTTCTCGTTGTTGGCCTGGTAACACTCACTGGACAAGAAACGGCTCCTGTAGGTCACCTGGCCATTTGATATTTTGAACTGGTGCAGAAGGGCCATGCCATCAAACCAGTGGTTGAACCTGGAGAAATGAAGACAAATAGAAAAACATTGAGGCTCAGGGAATGATCTTTGTTTATTTTTTGGAAGCAGTGTGATCCTTTTTTTACCACTCACATCTGGTTTCCAATCTCAAATTTTCCCGGGCCATTTCTGAGAAAGTTCCCACTGATCCACTCAGGGATGGTGCCAATGATTTTGGTGTTGATGACCTCAGGGGTGTCATCTGCTGACCTCACTATGTTTTCGATGCAAGGTAGGCCATGCACGTCTGTATAGTGGCAAGTGCTCCGCTTAGACTTGGAACTCTTATTTGATCCTGTACAACAGAGAAATAACAGCATGTAGTATATCAAACAAGTATTATGTGAAATTGAAGCTCTTTAAAATAAAACAGAAGAGAAACTAAATATCTTCCTCTTTAACAAGTTTGATCAATGGGACCACACTGTGAAAGTTGTTTCCTACCTGGCTTCTTGATATGTGGTTGTGGGATGGAAGCCATTGCTGTTGTCTCTTGACTGTAGTCTCAATTCTGGATTGCAGTTGCAGGATTATTCTTGTAATACTGTTTTAGAGTGGGTCTGCACTGCTGTTTTATACGATCCGGACAGCAGTGACACCTCCCATCCACGCAGACAGACAGCCAGATAGACAGCTACACTGATTATGTAAGTCAGTGCATAATAGAAGTACTTTGTGGAGAAGATAGTAACATGCATTAACTGATTCATTTCAACAATGGCAAAACAGCTTCTAGTTATCAGTAGGCAACAGAAAACTCTTAACATTGATCCAAACTAGTCAGAACAATCTTGCATTTGTCCAATGAGTTCTTTATACTGATAAATAATATAATTATATATATTAAATAATATATTATATATCTTTATTTTTATAATATTCATAATGTATTTTCACTTGATGCACATGCAACTGGGTAATGATTCATTGAAAGGACCAGGAAATTCCAAGGACAACAAATATGCCCCAGTCCCATGATCACTAATTTCAAAATAAAAAACAAGAAACAGAGACAGGATTTTTTTTCTTCACTTCAAAGTCCTTGCGAAAAACAAAATCATTCAAAGAGACCTCAAATATGAAGCCCTAACCAGGCCCCAACCATTCTGACAATCGTTTTATACGGATTGAATGCATAGATTTCTTTGGAATTACTTGGATTATTTTTGGAATGGATTTCCAATTTGTCTTTGTCTATGCCTTGTTTAAGCAAAGAGGACACACTGGTTACAATTGCTCAAAATGAGAAATAGAAACACTAATAGTCTAAGTTGCCAACAAAACAAATTTGACACAGTTTAAATGTTGTCAAATGGACTTGATTTCAAGTGCATATGAGCATGGCATGTTATTTACAAGCCATGGAGAAATTAAGAGGCTAATGAGTTTGTGGCATTTACTGAAATATTTATTTAATTTAGCTATTTTCAAGAGAGAAGCCTGTAAAATAATTTGATTGGGTCAAAATGGATGTCTAACTGAGAAATGACAAGACAGACAAAGTTGACCAATATGTCCTCTTCTCAGAGGGCGAATAATTGAGAGACAAAGGGGTACATTCAGCTAAACATATCCAAGCTTATCTTGCCTGGGTCTTTACTCCAGTGAATAGACTTGTTTGTTTTGAAATTCCCACAAAAACAACACAACGCCTCTAGCACTCAATACAAAGTTAAATATATCATAATGTGTACTGCTATAATAATGCTATATGTGCTGTTTACTGTGATTTCACATGATGTCACGCACATTCCAAGCCACCATCTTGGTGCTTTTTCATAATAATAATAATAATAATAATAATAATAATAATAATAACTAGTTGCTTAGTTATTCTACAATTTTTGGTCAAGAAGTACCAAAATGGCAGGCTTTAACTTCTTTGATGGATGTTAAAATCACATTATCCTAAATATGCTATATTTATAAATACCTGGTTGGAACTATATATATGTTGTAAGAAAATAACATAGTGTCGCTGTTCGATATCATAAAGCTTTTTTATTTTAACTTTAAACAGAATCCCTTAACCATGATTTGATGGACCTCTGTCTCCATGGTTGTTCAGTAACTGCAAGTAGCTTAGGTCCTTAAAGTAACCTGCAAAACCACTGTTGGCATGCTATTTTTCATATACATAAGCTGCTTGTTTGTTGTTTTGTTCAATATGATCAGCACATGGCATCAGTGGCACTGGTGAACTTTCTAAATCATTTAAAAATGTGAAAAGAAAATGGTGTAACTTTTACCTACCATTAAGCCATCAGTTTTGTATCTGTTACTGATAGGCTGAGTATACCTTATCCTACACTACTGTCATAAATATTTAGAAATGCCCACATGTTGCACAATTCCAACATGCTTCAGACATCTCAGTATGTAGACTGAGTAGTAGTGTGCATGCTCCTGATCAAAATATCATTAGAAGTAATCCTTTGAAGGGCAATGTACAGCATGTCATGTTCTCTGTGCTTCATATAAAACTGGGGTGACTTTATCACAGCAAATGGTATGAAATATGTGCAATCCTTTTCAAGATTTATGATTTATTTACGCACCACTTGGAGCACCACTTGGAGCGTCCCCTACGTCCTCACAACCGAGGACATAGGGGATCGTACTCGGCTTTAAGCTGGGAGTTGAACACCCAATCCACTACAATCTCCTGTCCCGATTATATTTATTTGGAAAGTTATATAATTGTACATATTTTTTCTTTGGTAGTATATAACTGAGGTTATTCAAAAGTATACTTAAATAGTTCATAAATATACTTACATAGTATATTACTTTACTGTAAATAAATGAGCCTGCGTAAAACTCTTGTAAGGTTACTGCCAAACAGATATTTAGGAAAAATAACCCAATTTATTAAATTCATAAAATGGGGGAAAAAAGGCAGGTTGTTATATTACATGAGGTTTTTTCCAAAAAAAATGAACCGAAAAATCACGATTTGACACATCTATATTAAAAAAGTTGTTATAATCAGACTGTATAATAAGAAGTTATGTTAATTTTGTTTCCTGTGAATGCCCATATGTTTTTAAGAAGAAATATAAATAAAAACATAGTCATATTGTTTATGGTCGTGTAGTGTTAGACCAACATGGAAGGGCACGGGAAGTGAAACACAGTTTGTGGGTTAAAATGGCCCCTAGAAAATAAATATGGCAGTGTGTGTCATGCCTGTCCTAGAGAAGAAGCCTTCAGCTGTATTTATTTTCAGATGAGGAAAGTCCAGTACAGTGTTTTGGTGGAAATGCCCAATCATTTGGCAGCCTGTTTATTTTTTCTCAAATTAGCTAGGTTCAGATGTGCGGGTACTCCACTCTTTTTGTTCTTTAAATGGGAATCAATTGTAAAAAAATAACTAATTATTTAGATCTCTCTTAATTATTTATAATAAGTCAATGATGTGGATGCAATCAGTTTACATTTTTGATTATGAAAAAGCCATGAAGTTCTACTATACAGTATGTTCTATTATATTCCGATCCATTCTATTATATGTAGTTTTCTCCTGTTTGACCTTTGAAAACATCATGTGGCTACATTATCTTACAGGACCATAAAAAAAGGTCTGCTTTTTCTCATTCTGTCTCATTCTGTCTCTGTCCACATACACAGAAAGCCATTACATCAGGTCAAATAAGTTACAGGATGTTTATTATCAATACATATCATCATGGCTTTCATGCATCAGTTTGACCAGGTTGCAAACTCTGAACCTTGGTCTATAGAAACTAAATATTTTTTTATGAAAATAATAATAATTTCCCACTTCCAACTATTTGAATATTAAATATGATCCAATAATAACACATGTGGTCATACAAGAGTGCAAATTTGACTGATGAAGTACAAAGTGTATTTCCCACATATTACAATTCCTTACGTAAAACCTTCCAAGCATCCCTATCTCATGGTCTAAGATAAGATACACACAGATATATAGTGTGTCATACGAGAGCTACAGCATAAATTATCATTTACAATCCTGGTTATCAGGAGGGAATACATTGTTTCATCTAGATGTGACAGGCCACTTGTTAATTCAGCATCCATAGGGCATGCATATACATGCATAATGTACAATGAGTTCACAATTTCAGCCATAGTTCAACTTATACACACCCTGTCCTCCAGATGACCGTGTTTATGGTTTTAATGATGCCATAAAGAAACTCCCCACTGTTTGACTGCTTAGACTCTTTCATAATAAGGTGGCCTCGCTACATGTACACTTCATTCCATATATGCCATTCATTAATCCACTAAGAGAGAGAAAGAGACAATTAAACCAGCAGACAGACAGGCAGGGAGACATGCGGGTGGATGGACAGACAGACACTAAATCCACTTTGACTATATGTGGACTGCATGTTTTACTAAAGTAGTAATACAGCTATATACATTATTTAGACACCAAACTTAATCTAATGTCTTTGGATTTTAGCAATAATATATTAGTAAATGTATATACAATTCTGAACAGATTATGTCCTGTGGATATTTCAATGTATTGTACCTTATATTTTTAGGAACACAATTCTGTCTGTTATGGTTTTCTTATAATTTCGCTATCATACATACTAGTCCGTACAAGTACATAATCATTTTAATTATTTCAGCCATTTTAATGCAAGCCGGTTTAATCAGTGTTTCTCTTAAAGGGGCTATAGACGATATCCTGAACATTAATATAGCAGCAAACAACTATTGGTTATGTAGAGATATAGTGGAGTAATGGTGTCCTGACCAGAGAATGAAGGCACACTTCCTCTGTGTGTGTTGTAATCTGAGCTTCTATTTTCTTTGTTTCGGTGTCCAGTCCAGTCCAGCACGTTCATGATAACGCACGCACCGTGCATGAGATGAGTTAAGAAGGTAAAGAACATTCCCAATTGTTGTGGTTTGAGATGCTGGTGCTCTAGTGCGACATCTTGTGACTAAATATATCGTCTATAGCCCCTTAAGTAGAGAGCACTCAAACAATGCAACAATTGCCTGCTTTTGGTCACTTCCAGGCCTGGGAAAAAAACCCCGGGTTTAGCCACCGTCTGAGGGGGTTTAGTCTGGTGTCAGGGTTTCATACTTTCATTTCCCAATTTCTCACTGCAAATGAGACATTTAGCTCTGGTCGTTTGACAAAACGAATCATATGAGTGTCTTGCTCCACGTCACAAACAACAAAATGGCATACATTATTTTTATTCTTAGTGGAAAATGCATTTTATTTTCATAATCTTCGTTCAGTGAATGTATAGGATGTTTCGTTTTTTAGTTAATGCAAGCTTTTCTCTCATATAACTAAAAGGCAGGCTTTGTGATTTACATAAAACAGCCCATGTCAAGAAGGAGAGCATATCTTGTTTCTGTTCCTGGGTCGGGGCCCTCGGTTTCACCCTTGTTGGGACCTCTGGTCAGTCCTTCGTAGGAAGGACTGAGCTCGCCTCTCGCTGCTGAGACCACTCAGCTCCTGATTGCCCTAATGGCGCTGAGCTTGAAGTAAGTTTTTAGCCCTCGTTGGGGGTCAAGCAGCGAAGCTGCAGACACCCATTGTTTTCGTTAGTTGGGGCCCATGTAGCGAAGCTACAGGGAACCCATTGTTTTTCTACCTTTTCTTATTAGTATTGGGGCCCATGTAGCGAAGCTACAGGGAACCCATTGTTTTTCTACCTTTTCTTATTGGGGGTCAAGCAGCGAAGCTGCAGACACCCATTGTTTTCGTTAGTATTCCTATTATTGGGGGTCAAGCAGCGAAGCTGCGAGACACCCATTGTTTTCGTTAGTTTTCCTATTATTATTATTGGGGGTCAAGCAGCAAAGCTGCAGACACCCATTGTTTTCGTTAGTTTTCCTATTATTATTATTGGGGGTCATGCAGCGAAGCTGCACACACCCATTGTTTTCGTTAGTATTCCTATTATTATTGGGGGTCAAGCAGCGAAGCTGCGAGACACCCATTGTTTTCGTTAGTTTTCCTATTATTGGGGGTCAAGCAGCGAAGCTGCAGACACCCATTGTTTTCGTTAGTTTTCCTATTATTATTATTTTCCTGCCATTGGAGTCTATGGCAGCCCATAGAACCCCATGGTTAAGAGTGATCAAAAAGTAATGAAATTTGGCACACTGATTCAAGACAGTCCCATAAGCCCGTACAGCAAATTTGAGGTCGCTAGCCCATGAACTCTAGCGCCACCAACAGGTCAAAGTTGGACATGCATTCATGTTCATAACTTTTGACCCATTTTGACGCCCCTATGACTTCATTATTTGCCATGATGGATTTTCCGCCATCTTGGTTTATAATAAAAACCTTCTAAATGTTTCACACCTCACATACTTTGACTAATCATCTCCAAACTTGGCACATATGTTGATCAGACCATGCCTCACAAAAACTATTGAACAGATTTTTCATATTCAAAACCGTTTGGCCGCAACAGCCAATCAAATTTGACCATGAAGCCGCCAAACAGGAAGTAAGCCAATTTATCAACAGCCCTTTGACATATCAAAGCCAAACTTGGTATATAGACTCATGTGTTAAATAAAATTAATAACATATCAAAAATATTCACTCATTATGTCAATCTGACATACAGCATACAATCAGAACACTACTGTACTTCTGTTACGCCACGTCCTGCTACACGGTCCAACACTCCCATCTAGTGGCCGATTGTCGCTACTGATGAGCATTCCCCCAACACACCTGTTTGCAATCGGCAATCACCATGCCCTACTTAAGCCGATGCCTAGTTCGTGCTTTGCTTTCCCCAACCTCGGTCCCTGCCTGCCGGACTACCCGCCTGTTGCCGACCCATCGCCTGCCGGACTACCCGCCTGTTGCCGACGCTGCCTGCCTGACTACCCGCCTGTTGCTGAACCCTGTTGCCGACGCTGCCTGCCGGACTACCCGCCTGTTGCCGACGCTGCCTGCCTGACTACCCGCCTGTTGCTGAACCCTGTTGCCGACGCTGCCTGCCGGACTACCAGCCTGTTGCCGAAGCTGCCTGCCGGACTACCCGCCTGTTGCCGACGCTGCCTGCCGGACTACCCGCCTGTTGCCGACGCTGCCTGCCGGACTACCCGCCTGTTGCCGACCCATCGCCTGCCAGACCACCCGCCTGTTGCCGAGCCATCGCCTGCCTGACTACTAAATACGTAACTGTACTTGTTTTAGCCTTCATTTATTTCTTAGTTATTTATTCTTTACATTGAATATTGCACCTTATGCATGACTGCAGACCTTTTTTGCACCTTTTATGTAAAGCGCATTGAGTTGCCATTGTGTATGAAATGCGCTAAATAAAGCTGCCTTGCCTTGCCTTGCACCTATATGTTTCACATTGAACACTGTAGAGATTGTATATAGAGTCTTCTGTGTATTGTATATTATAGATACCTTTTTTTATTTTATCCTTATTGCATTTCATTATTTAGTGTCTACTTGTAATGTTATGCTGGCTGCTACATTTAAATTTCCCAGCTTGGGATCAATAAAGTACATATCTATCTACCTACCCGCCTGTTGCCGACCCATCGCCTGACTATTGCCGGCCTAGCCTGGCCGTTTGCCATTGCCTTTTATTTAATAAATTCCCTGTCTTTCAACCCGTCTCCGCCTCCCTATGTTCAGCGTTTGGGTCCACACATCCCGTTCCCTAACAACAAACGAAAATAGAAAATCAAATATAATTTACAATACTGTGCCAAACATTGCAAGAATGCGATTTATGGGATGGCCAATCCCAATCTTGATTTTTGTTATTGCTTCACGTGGTTTTATGTAATGCATGTAAGCCAGCTCCTTTAGGTGCATGTTATGCCAATTGCAACGTTTTGGGTGCGCCCTGTTTGGATTCATGTGATATAGGCCGTCTCACCCACTGTTTTCATTGCCTGAAGATCCGATGGGATTGAAACGTTGCCTTGTTTTTAAATAAATATCATTCTGGAGCAGGAGCATAAACATTGTCTTGGGATGTGCGCACAACTCCAAGACGCCATTACACAATTGTGTCAACATTTATTTGAGTAAGAGCATTCACAGTATGTTCACTTCATCCTGATGGTAATTGTGATTGCACCACAGATAAATTAAGACCCAATCAGTCATGCTAGAAAAAAATCAGGAAGAGTTTAATTGTGGTTATTACCAAGAGATGGACGGCATAGTTTCTCTTAATCCACTCTAAACAAGCAAATAGACAGGGTTTAAACATAATGATAGGTGGTCAAAGTTAAATACAAGTTGTACTGAATGTTTGCATACGAAACAGTGGCAAAATAACAACCAAACATGCCCTTATTGTAAAAGTCCACACTGACTCAGAGTAGATGTAGGCATCTTGTGTCTTCTGCTGCCACACAACTAGGAGTATGGCAGCTCCAAAATGGCGGCCGCATTTAATTCGCCCAGCACCCAATGCGCCGTCTACTCTTTATAATGGCTATGGTCATCATGTAGCCACCTAGTCGATTACGTTTGTCCACCAAAATTAGTTTGAGTCCCATTAAGCTTGACCCCCACATCGCTGCATGCAGCTATATTTTTTATTGTCGTTTTGCCCCTTCTGTTTCTACTGACACTTCTTAACGGGCTAAAGAAGATTTTAACTCTTCCACCTTTGATCTTGTTTTGTGGACACTAGTTGGTGATTGATCATATCAATACCAACACGGACTCCCACGCCACTACTCGGCCAAACAAAATCTGCTCTTATTGCTATTGTTTTTACCGATCGCTGGATTATTTTAACTTAATTGCGTTTTTAAAGTTTTTATTTATTTTTATTGTTCTTTTTGTTACTTTTGAGTTTTACTTGGACTATACCAGCTGTCATGGCTGTCTGCGTGGACTGCAACATTTCTTACTCACAGTTGAAGAAAGAGATCCATCGACTTGAGTCTGAGCTCCGAAAAAAGGGATCAGCTGATTGAGGGCTTTGTCTCGGTTGCCACTGCCCAGTCAAAACATATTTCACATTTGCAGTCCTCAACTTTTGCTGCTCCATCAGCCTAATCACCTCCTTCACCCATGTCTCCGGTGGTCTCGGATTCCACGGCCACCCTTACCTGCCGGCCCGGAGGACCGGCCAGGCGAGGAGAGCGGCCACTCCTCTGACCGGGAGCCGGACGTGGGGACCGCGGGCACCACCAAGGGGCCTGGATGCCTCAACGCTGCCGACAGCCATCCAGACACCACCAGCTGATCCAGGGGTCTACTCCGGATACAGGCCAAATGCTCCGGTTCACAGCTCCATGCCGAACCGAGCCAACACCTGGACCCAGCCTTCCTGGACTGAAGTGGTGCGACACGGCTGCAGGAAGGTCTCGACTGGTCCATATCCACAACCTTGGTTGGCTATGTCCAACCGCTTCACCATCCTGCCGGAGGATGCTTCCGTCCATCCTGACCCTGCACCTGCTGCTTCCACCTCACCTGGCCCTGAAGACACTCCGGCTGCATCTGCAGTAAGCCATGGAAAGGCTGCTCGTCGCCCTGCCGCAGTAGATGACCGCCGTAGGCTGCTGAAGGAAGCCGTGATCAGATGGTCTGGGGGTCTCCCTGGTGCTAGTCTAAAGCAGTCTCCTCGCCTCTGTCCACCTGCACAGACCCCCCGCTCTGGGCTGCCAACCAAGCTGGGAGAGGCAGCATCAACAGAACGTCCTCAGCATCATCCAGACAGCCCACACATCTCGTCCCCCCGTCCCCTCTTTCCTCCCACCACGCTGATCATCGGTGACTCCATAACCCAGGACATTCGTTTCATTAATGCAGCCACACACTGTTTTCCTGGAGCAGCTGTTCCCCACATTCTGGACAAACTTCTGGAAATGATGCCCTCGCTCCCGACGTCAATTAAAAAGATTATTGTCCATGTGGGTACGAATGACACCACCCGTCAAGAGTCTGAGTGCACAAAAAATGATTTTAAACTCCTTTTTGACGTTTTAAAGAACTGTGGAAAGTCTGTTTTTATATCTGGTCCCATTCCGACTGTAGTTCGTGGAGCTGGCCGTTTTAGCAGACTCCTCAGTCTTCACACTTGGCTCCAATCCACCAGCAGGATGCACAACTTTGGTTTTATTGACAATTTTAACTTGTTCTGGGATCGTGACTCTCTTTTTAAACATGATGGGATCCACCCAAATAAGAGGGGTAGCCAGATGCTGTGTGCTAACCTGCAGCATGTGGTGCACACCTTTCCACGTGACTGACTCTTTGCAACCCTCACCCCCACACCGGATCCCCCCCCTTCCCTGGCGGCACACCCACAGCATCTTGTTTTCCGTGAGAGCTCCCCCTTCAGGTCCCTCCTGCCACTTGCACGCACATCCACTCACAGTCAGTTCTTAGTTTCTTCTAACGGTCCTACATCTCCTACTCCTGCATCAAGGCATATTCCAGTCAGAATCACCAGGTCCCGTCAAAAAACAATCAGAGTGCCCAGACCAGTACTTCACAACAACATAACCATTTCATCTAAACATTGTGCAATGCAGCATAAGCCACAGACATTGAAAATGGCTCTCTTAAATATTCGGTCCCTGATGAATAAAACTTTCTTGGTGAACGACCTTATTGCAGAACGCCACCTTGACGGCATATTTTTAACTGAAACCTGGCTGAATTCAGATGTGCCCGCCGTTCTTATTGAAACTGCTCCCTTGAACTATGCTTTTAATTTTTCTTGTAGACAGGGGAAGAGGGGAGGTGGTCTGGCCAACATTGCTTCTAAAACTGTTGAGTGCAGACAAGTTTCATTTGATGTTTTTAATTCATTTGAATATCTTGCTTCTGTTTTTAAATGCCACTTACCCATAATTACCGTCACTGTATATAGGGCACCAAGTCATTGCCCCAACTTTCTTACAGAAAGTCCATTCTCCATTCTCAACACAAACTACGATAAAATTCTTATTGTTGGTGATTTTAACTTGCATATAGACAACAAAAATGACAAGACAACTGATTTTTTAAATCTTTTAGATGATCTAAGTTGGCCATATGCTGGACTTAGTCATTAGTAAAGGTTTAGACCTAGAAATTTTAACTATTACAGATGTCGCCCTCTCAGACCACTACTGTATTGAATTTATTGTGTCTATATCCATAACCCAGGTGAATAATGAACACACTGTCTGAACGAAAGTGCAGGAAAGCTGAGCGTAGATGGAGGAAACACAAACTCGTTATCCATTATGACATTTTGCTGTTACGCAGCGGGGCTGCAGCGACCTCTAGTGGTATCCTCACCGGACACCGTACACTAATGAAGCAATCATTCACACCTGTGGTTTTGTTATTTATTCCCTCTGCTCCCCTTACTCCTTGCTGACGTTTCACAAGTGATTGCTGTTTGTTCTATGCCAGCACATAGGCCGTTCTTGAGAGTTGTTTCTTTGTTTTGTTTCTCTGCCGCGGAAAGTCCGGTATTTTTGTACAGCGTCAAATGCTTAAGTAAAAAGACTTATTTTTCTTTCACAAACTCACCGTTGCCTGCCTCATCTTTTGGTGCACCGCGTTTGGGTCTAAAACCTTACCCTGACCGTAACAGAAACTTCAGCCACTAATGGATCCAGCGGAAGCCGCACAATACCGTGACGCGTTGGCCGCTCAGGGAGCGACGCTGTCCCAGCATGAGCAAACCCTCGAGGAGATCAGTCATAATCTCCCTGGGCTGAACATCGCTATGCAGAGAATGCTGGATGCTCGACCAACCGTACCCCAGGCCTCCGGCAGTACAGAGGCTACAGCGGTGGTCCAGTCTTCTCCGCCGAGGACGTCGCGGGAGCCCCACTTACCCCCGCCGGAGCGATATGACGGGAACCCGCAGGACTGCAGGGAGTTTTTAACACAGTGTTCTCTGGCTTTCAGCCTACAACCTTCATCCTTCCCTACAGAACAATCCCGCGTTGCTTACATCATCACCCTGCTGAAGGGTCGGGCCCACTCGTGGGCCGTCGCAGAGTGGGAGAAACAGACCCCAATCTGTTTTAAGGTTGATAGCTTCGTGGAGGAGTTCCGCAAAGTGTTTGACACAGATCGGGTTGTGTCGGGACACGAAGAGGGTCGGAGGCTCACCTCCTGTCGTCAGGGTGACCGCTCGGTGGCTGATTATTCCATCGAGTTTCGCACTCTTGCGAGGGAGACAGGATGGGAGGAGCGCTCACTGGCCGTCTTGTTCGCCCAGGGACTGTCGGAGGAGATGAAGGATGAACTCGCTGCCCATGAGTTACCTCTAGAATTGGACGCCCTCATCGACCTTGCACTGAGGAAGGACAGCAGACGTCGGGAGAGGAGGCGTGAGCGGAGGGAGACAACCAGAGGTACCTTTCGTCTTCAACCCAGCCCGACTTCTACCTACCGCTTCCAGGATACGACGCCCCAGGCGGAACCCATGCAATTGGGGGGAATGACTCTCTCTCCAGAGGAGAAGCAGCGTCGCATGAACAGAGGACTTTGTCTGTACTGTGCGCGCTCAGGCCATCGTTGGCTCGCCTGCCCGGAGCGTCCGGGAAATGGTCGAGCTCGCTAGTCACAGGAGGGGTGATAGCGAGTTGGCAACCTCCCTCTACCCAGCACGATTCCCGTACCTTTTTCCCAGTCGTTGTACAGTGGGCCCACTGTACTCGACATATTCAAGCTCTCATCGACTCGGGGGCAGCAGAAAGCCTCATGGACCCAATTCTGGCCCAGGAGTGGGGTGTTCCTCTACAATCTCTCCCCACACCGGTCCCTGTGATAGCCCTTGATGGCCGACCCTTGGGGTCAGGTAGTATTACACACTGCACTATCCCTCTCCACCTCCAGGTAGCAGGTAGGCAGAGAGAGATTATTCAGTTTTTTATTGTTGACTCTCCTGAGTCTCCCCTAGTACTTGGTCACTCCTGGTTAGCAACCCATACATATCACATTGACTGGTCTGTGGGCCAAATTGTCCAGAAGGACAGTGTTACATCTAGCTGACCCCAGGTCCCACAAACCAGGCTTCCCGCATGTCTAGCTGTTGTCTCTACAGGTAGGGTAGATTCCCCGGAAGGTAAGGGAGGCATAGATCTGTCCAACATTCCCAGGGAATACTGGGACCTGGAGGAGGTCTTTAGCAAGACACGTGCTAAGGATTTACCTCCCCATAGACCCTATGACTGCGCCATAGATCTTTTACCGGGTACCACACCTCCCCGGGGAGGATTATTCCCTCTATCCCGCCCCGAGACTCTAACTATGTCTGCCTACATTGAGGAGGCTCTAGCAGCAGGCCATATTCGCACCTCTACATCCCCCGCCGGTGCGGGGTTCTTCTTCGTGGCCAAGAAGGATGGAGGACAACGTCCTTGCATCGATTACAGGGGACTGAACAGGATCACCATTAAGAACCGCTATCCTCTTCCCCTTATGAACACGGCGTTTGAATCTCTGCAGGGAGCTCAGGTTTTTACTAAATTAGATCTACGTAGTGCCTACAATTTAGTGAGGATAAGGGAGGGAGATGAGTGGAAGACTGGCTTCAACACTCCCAACGGCCACTACGAATACTTAGTGATGCCCTTTGGCTTAGTTAATGCACCTGGGGTATTCCAGGCGTTTGTTAACGATGTGCTTAGAGATCTTCTCGATCACTGTGTTTATGTCTATTTAGACGATATCCTAATATTCTCTAAAAATATTGATGAGCATAAGCAGCACGTCAGGACGGTACTTCAACGTCTCCTGGAACACCGCCTATTCGTTAAGGGAGAGAAATGTGTTTTTAATGCCAATACCATCTCTTTCCTAGGGTTCATTGTGACCAAGGGACAACTCCTGATGGATCCCGCCAAGGTGAGCGCGGTGTTGGACTGGCCCCAGTTGTCCTCGGTGAAGCAGGTGGAACGCTTTTTGGGCTTTGCTAATTTCTATAGGCGCTTTATTAGGAATTTTAGCACCCTAGCCGCTCCCTTGACAGCCCTCACACGTAAGAGCCCGACACTCTTTTCATGGTCCCTGGAGGCGGAGCGAGCTTTCACCGAGCTGAAGCAGCGCTTTACCTCCGCACACATTCTGAATCACCCTGACCCCTCTCTGCCCTTCATAGTGGAGGTAGATGCCTCAGACATTGCTGTGGGGGCAGTTTTGTCCCAACGTTGTCCCAGGGATGGGAAGACGCATCCCTGCGCCTTTTTTTCACGTCGCTTGTCCCCAGCGGAACAGAACTATGATGTGGGAAACCGCGAGCTACTGGCGGTTAAGCTGGCACTAGAGGAGTGGAGACACTGGCTAGAGGGAGCCACGCATCCGTTCATCGTTTGGACAGACCATAAGAACCTGGCCTACATCCAGGCGGCAAAGCGGCTCAACTCACGTCAGGCCAGGTGGGCGCTTTTCTTTACCAGGTTTGATTTCACCATCTCTTTTCGGCCGGGATCGAAGAACATTAAACCGGACGCCTTGTCCAGACAGTTTTATCCCATCGGAGTCGAGAAGCACCCTGGTCCCATCATTCCCACTGACTTGATTGCGGCCCCGGTCTCGTGGGGAATTGAGGCAGTGGTGAGGGCGGCCTTGTGCACCGATCCGGACCCCGGAGGCGGACCTCCTAATAGACAGTTTGTTCCCAAGGCTGCGCTGGCACGGCTACTCTTATGGGCGCACACCTCAAACCTCACGAACCATCCCGGGGTCGCCAGGACCCTGGAGTTTGTCAGGAGGAGGTTCTGGTGGCCTACAGCAGAGGCGGATGTGCGTGCTTTCATTGCTGCGTGCACTGTGTGTGCCAGGGGGAAAAGCTTGCGTCAACCGGCGGCCGGGCTCCTCCATCCCCTACCCATTCCCAAACGTCCTTGGTCCCACATTGCACTGGACTTTATCTCCTCCCTTCCCCCCTCGGAGGGATTCACGGCCATTCTGGTCGTGGTCGACCGGTTTTCCAAAGCGGCGCACTTCATTCCCCTCCCCAAACTCCCGTCAGCCCAGGAGACCGCCAGGCTGGTGGTGCAACATGTGTTCCGTATCCACGGCCTTCCCCAGGATGTCGTGTCAGATCGAGGTCCTCAATTCATCTCCAGGTTCTGGAAGGCGTTCGCCACCTGCCTTGGCGCCTCCATCAGCCTGTCGTCTGGCTTTCATCCCCAGTCAAACGGCCAAACGGAGCGCGTTAACCAAGATCTGGAGGGGATACTGAGGTGCTACGCTTCTAACAACCCGGCCTCCTGGAGCAAACGTCTCGCATGGGCGGAGTATGCGCATAACACGCTGGTGAGCACTGCCACCGGTCTATCTCCCTTTCAGTGTCAGTATGGTTACCAGCCCCCCCTTTTCCCAGAGCAGGAGAAGGAGACGGAGGTGCCCTCGGTTCGAGCGCAGATCAACCGCTGTTGGCGCACATGGACACAGGTGCGCAACGCCCTTCAACGTGCCTCGGGCCGTGCCCAGCGCCAGGCAAACCGCAGACGCCGGCCAGCTCCTTCCTACCATCCGGGCCAGGAAGTATGGCTCTCCACCAGGGATCTTCCTCTTCGGATCGAGTCCAAGAAGCTATCCCCTCGCTTCATCGGTCCATTTAAAGTGATCCGCCAGATTAACCCGGTTACCTACCGTCTACAGCTTCCCCGTTCCATGCGGGTACACCCGACATTCCACGTCTCACTTCTGAAACCCGTCACCTCTAGTCCATTGGCCCCCCCCTCGCCCCCTGTTCCCCCACCACGACTCCTTAATGGACACCCAGTGTTTACGGTCAATCGGATTCTGGCCTGTAGGCGGGTCGGGCGGGGTTTGCAGTTTTTAGTTGATTGGGAGGGGTATGGCCCAGAGGAGCGATCTTGGGTCCCTAGGCGCCATATTATGGACTCGAGCCTCATCACCACATTCCGGAGGGATCACCCCGAGGCACTCCGGTGAAACGGCAGGAGCCGTTCGTCGGAGGGGGGCACTGTTACGCAGCGGGGCTGCAGCGACCTCTAGTGGTATCCTCACCGGACACCGCACACTAATGAAGCAATCATTCACACCTGTGGTTTTGTTATTTATTCCCTCTGCTCCCCTTACTCCTTGCTGACGTTTCACAAGTGATTGCTGTTTGTTCTATGCCAGCACATAGGCCGTTCTTGAGAGTTGTTTCTTTGTTTTGTTTCTCTGCCGCGGAAAGTCCGGTATTTTTGTACAGCGTCAAATGCTTAAGTAAAAAGACTTATTTTTCTTTCACAAACTCACCGTTGCCTGCCTCATCTTTTGGTGCACCGCGTTTGGGTCTAAAACCTTACCCTGACCGTAACATTTTACATCATCTTTTATCAGACTACAACAAGGCACTAAGAATGGCCAGACAGAATTACTTCTCTGAAAGAAGAACCAAAACAATCCCAGAATCCTTTTTTAATACAATAGACCGCCTCATTAGTCCCTCACCGACATGCCCCAGTGAACTTCTCTCCATCACCAAGTGCAACAAATTTTCTGCCCACTTTAGCAACAAGATTTTAGCAATCAGAACACATATCAATCAAACTAGGGCATTCAATACTTTAGATAGCACTAAGCACTTTAATACTACTTTACACTCTTTTACTCAGGTTGATGCAGAGGGGCTTAGTAAGGTGGTCTCAGATTTAAAACCCTCCACTAGTACTTTCGAACCCATACCTACCTCATTTTTTAAAACTGTTTTGAGCTGCCTTTTAGACAAAGTTTTAGACATTGTTAATCATTCTCTAGCTACAGGTACTTTCCCTCAGGTTTTAAAGATTGGGATGGTTAAACCACTGCTTAAAAAAAGTAACCTAGATCCCACAGATTTTAACAATTACAGACCAATTTCAAACCCCCCGTTTTTAGGTAAGATTTTAGAAAAAGTAGTTTACAGTATAAGCAGATAAGTAATTTTATTAAACACAGCAATATCCTAGAGACTTTTCAGTCCGGTTTTAGAGAACATCATAGCACAGAGACTGCACTCGTGAAAGTTTTAAATGATATTAAACTTAACAGCGATTCCAAGAACTTGTCCGTTCTGGTTCTCCTCGACCTTACTGCAGCCTTCGATACAGTTGACCACAACATCCTTTTAAATAGACTGGAAAACTGGGTTGGCCTCTCGGGAATGGTCTTACAATGGTTTAGGTCATATCTGACTGGGCGTGAATTCTCTGTGGCCCTAGGTGACTTATCCTCGAATAAAAACCATATAACCTGAGTCCCACAAGGTTCCATTTTAGGTCCTATTTTGTTTAATTTTTACATGCTACCATTAACAACTTAGTACTTTGCTTAGCAGAAATAAATAACTGGATGGCAAACAATTTTTTACAACTCAATCAGGACAAGACAGAAATAATTATATTTGGCCCTAAAACCCACAGAGATTTCCTGGCTCAGCACTTTCATTCCCTGGCGCTCCACACAAAAGACCGAGTAAAAAATCTGGGAATAACCTTGGATTCAGACCTTTTATCACATAAGAAACATTGCCAAAGTCAGACCATTCCTGAACCAGGCCGACACTGAAAAACGTATTCATGCATTCGTCACATCAAGACTCGATTACTGCAATGCCTTTCTGTCTGGTCTTCCCAAAAAAAGACTAGGCCACTTACAACTGGTTCAGAACTCTGCAGCCCGAGTACTGACGAAGACCAGGCAGAAGGCACATATAACTCCCATTTTAAAATCCTTGCTCATCTTTCAGACATGCTTCAAAGATATGAACCAAGCAGACCCCTCAGATCCTCGACAGCTGGTCTTTTAGTCGTGCCAAGAACCTCCAAAAAACTTGGGGAATCCGCCTTTAGTTAATGTGGTCCCCTGCTCTGGAATAGTCTGCCTGTGGATCTGAGGGGATGTACCTCTGTTGACATTTTTTTTAAAAAGCTTAAGAATATCTTTTTAGCCTAGCTTTCATGTAAGGTGCCTCACAATTCACGGCTGTGCCCTCCTTTCTTTTTGCTTTTCATCCTCTGTGTTTATTCTCCTTATAGGTTTAAATGTGATTTTATACATTTTATTTTATTTTTATTGTTTAGGTTTTTACATTTGTTGAATTATTATTATTATTATTATTATTATTTTTCTTATTATTTATTTATTTTATTTTATTTGCTGAACTCTTTATTGTTGTCTACCTCTGTTTTATTCTGCCATGTGAAGCACTTTGGGCTGCATGTTCTGCATGAAAGGTGCTATATAAATAAATAAAGTTTGAGTTTGAGCCCTCAGTGTGCTTTATTGGAACCTCCGGTCAGTTCATGTCCTTTGCCCTATGACCTTCCCTGGGTTGATGAGTGATTTGATTAGGACCTGGGGCCTCATTTATAAAACTCTGCGTGAAACCCTGCCTAGAACGTACGGCCAAACCTCAGAATGTGCGTATGCACAAAAACATTCCGATTTATAAAACCTTGCTGCGCACACCTGTACGCACTCTTCTCGTTATAAATACCAACGTGCGTCTAATTTGGCGTGCGTGCACGAGCGCTCTGCTCCTCCCAAGTCCATCCCATAATAGTCCTTAAAAGGTTAATGCTAATTAATCACTTAATATTAAGTATATAAAAGGAGCCTTTTCTGACCAATCATTAGAGAGAAAAATGGATGCACCTTTTTAAAAGAAAGCGCGTTTTTCGGATTCGGAGATCGAAGTGCTTCTAAATGAAGTAGACCAACGCAAGTCTATTTTGTTCGGTTCCCTGATGTGATACAGTTGGTCTGGCCGAGGATTGTGATTTGAAAGGGCTGTAGTGTGTTGAACATAATTTTGCTTTAATTCATATTTCATAATGGGTGCTTTTCATAAAATAAATATATACATAAATAAATAACTCTGAAGTCATATGTGGTGCGCAATGTGCGTTGGGTCCGCAATGAGCTCCGGGGGTAGCATCTTCTTCTTTTGGCGTTATTGGCGGTTTGCAAACACATATAGTGCATTTACCGCCACCTTCTTCCTGTGGTCGTCTCCGGAGTTCACTGTTTGAAAAACTTTGCGGGAGCTTTACTCCAGGGTGAAAGGATGCGTAGAACTGCGCACTCTTTTCCGCAAGGTTTTTTTTTTAATAAATCACGACGTTGGTGGTGAAATATGCATACGCACATTTCATCCCTGTTTCCGCAAGATTTTCATGCGCAGAGAACTTTATAAATGAGGCCCCTGTTCACAGGGGAGGAATGGGTGTGTGGGTTGATCGGAGGGCATAGGAAGGGAGAGAGAGATACATCACCATAGATGCCATTCAATTTCTCAATAAGTGCATCGGCATAAACACATAACACAACGTCCATGTCTCCGGGGAGACACGGACCCCCTTTTCCCCACACCACAGTTAATTTAATTGTTGCATTTGGAGTCATTGTGTTTTCAGCTAGGATGGCATAAAATGCATTCCATTGTCATTATTGATACTAGTTGGTATTCTGTAGAGCAGAATAGTTTCTTTAGCTAGTATTGTCACCACTGTTCGTTCATCTACTATGACAAGCATATATTTAATAGGTTCTTTAGGGGGCATGAAAATCTATTTGTAGTGACTGAAATGGCACTGATGGAGGTGGTAGGGCATCATGGTACACCCCTGGTTTTCTTATATTTGTTCTTGTTCACGTCAAACAAGAGCTAAGAATTTATGGACTCCAAATACAAAATCTCACCATTATGTCTCTTACGACCCCCTTTTGGCTGACATGAGACATACCATGAAAATGTCTGACAAGAAATGGAAGAGCGCTAGCTGGCAATGCTATATGATGATCAATGTCATGTAACAGATGTTTGTACCTGGGGTAGTAACTCCGTTTTTATGCCAATATTTAATATCAGCTTGTGTTGCGTGTGATTGTAGAATATGTAGATCAACCTGAGGGGAACTATAATTAGCTGAAAAGATTGAATAAACAGGAGCTACAGAGCAATATGGTGATGTACAGCCCTCTTGCGTAGCCCATCCAGCTGCCATATCAGCTAAGTAATTAGCCTCTGCCTGTATGTGTTGTGGAAAAAACTTTGTACAACATTTACAAAATAAGTGAGTTTGTGAGATCTGAAGCATGAAAGATAAAGACTTTATTTGTACTCGAGAGCAAGCACAAATATAGCCGAGTTGGTTTGACAAAGAACTGATATTCTTGAGTCAGACTTCAGGTTATATTGGCTACCTTTGTGGTTTCCTCCTCCATGCATTAATCACCCAATCACAACAACCGAATAGGTAAACAATGTATACATTGTTTACCTATTCGAACCTAAAGATTAGGCTCCTCCCCTGTGGCCCTTTCACAGCTCCACACCAGCTGGGCATACCATTACACTTCTGCAGCACATGTACTTGTGAGATAAAATTAACTACAAACTAAATCACTGATTTGAGATAGTTTACATATAACAAATACCAATCTTGAGTAAAGTAACAAATCAAAGAAAACAAATGTACCTGTAACAAAATATGAATCAACATAAAGATGCATGACAACCTGTATGAGCACAATGAAAATTACATCTATCCAATAATTCAACCAATTGACTACAATACCACAATTTATGATTGTAGAATCCACTCAGAGTATGCAATGATTAAACTTTAAAGATAACGTTAAAGGCCGTGGTGCAGGTTTAATTTTCTAATGAACTTGCGCATTTGCTTGTTGGTAATAAACATTTAAACTGTTATTCATTGTATTTGATGTTGTTGGGTATCACAAAACGTAATATAATACGAAAAAGTAGCTACTATTTTAGCAGTTTGCGATTGATTCTCATTTCCCCCACAATGCATTGCATGACGTCACGTCGGGGAGACGACAGACCAAAGCCCGCCTTGAGACCATTGAGAAACACGAGTAGAGAGAGACTTGTAAGAGATTGTTCAGCAGATTATACAGATAAATAGATAAATACATATAGTATTTATCTATCAATCTATCATCAGTATTTGCAGTAGTTGATGTACTAGTCGCATTGCTGCTCGAAGGTGTACCGCCCCATAAAGCAGTGCCGGCGTCTGTGTCACTGTCAGCGTCACCCATGCTGCTTTGTTGTCTTCCGCTATCTTCTCCGTGAGCGACAGTACCTCGACCAATGGGATGAGCGTATTCTGTATCGTCATACTCGTGTGTGAATATGCTGTCAGCTCATTGGTCACAGAGCAGGACAGGGCCCGGGAACAGCTTTACCGTAAATGTCCATATAAAGCGCCCTGTTATTCATTTTCCATTGGCATTTTACGGACTATTTTTTGACTCTCTCAGTAATACGGGACAAAGTGCGTCCCTTTTCAGCTCAATACGGGACGGGTGCTTTTGTTTCTAAATCCGTTTTTCAAGGGACGGTTGGCAACCCTATGCACTGCTGTTCATAGACTAGCTCCAGCGCTCGTTGCTGCGTTTCTAAATGGTAGCTAGCAACTCACCAGGACACTTCACCAACTCTCCACTCCTCTGACCATGCATTTAATTGTCTTTGACGGCCATCGGCTCTCGGCAATTCCTCATTCGCCCTCTCACGTCTGACCGGTTCGAAATTATATGGCTGTGGGCCATCATAAATGTTCCATCCCAGTTAGACACCATAGTTCTAGTACAAGGCTGAGGCTACCTTCCACCACGTCTCCCTCATGTGACGTCATCGCCGAATTGCGTTAAAAAGAACCGTTACTACCAAAAACTGGACTTTAACACCATTTTGGAGACATTTCTAACTTTATATACATATCTTGAGTGCTTTATGTACCCATTAATCGACAGTGGTGTTTAACCTGCACCACGGCCTTTAACTAATTAAACATGTGTAAGTAGAATAGAGACAAAGAGACTAGAGTGTGTGACTGTAAGTGACTCTTCCCAGGTCTATGTTTACGACAGTCACAGGGTTCTCAGTTGACCCCCCTCTGACCGGGAGACAAAAGGGGTAAATACAGATGTGTGATTAGACTCATTGGGTGCTTACATTATCTTGCTGTGTAATTAACAACTGCAAGGGGCTGCATTATCAACACAAGAGACTAGGTTCACCCCAGTGTCAGCAGGATGTTGACGTGAGTGTTTAGGTGATTTAGCCACCCTGACCTGTGACTCTGTCCTGTTCCCCTCAGGGCAACACCCTGAGAATCTAATGATATTGGGGGCACTGAACATCAAAGGTTTATTTATGTAAGAGTTTCCCATCTGTGATTCTCTGTATTTCTCCACACTTATTAGATTCATATAGCATAATGGCAAGACAATAATTATGTATTATCATTAAATGTAAGGGTAAATTTCTTCCACATATGTCTCCAGAGGAAACCAAAGTTTGATGTGATATGGGTTTACCATCAGTTGCTTTGAAACCATGCTAGTGCCAAAGTTTACCAAGTCATGTACTACACTAAAAGTACAATGCAAGTCAGTATACACGTGAGGGTTTCCCCAGCAAAATGGTGGCATGCCCTAGTTAAGGCCACCACTTCTGCTGCCTGAGCAAACATGTCTGACACCTGTCCCTCTTCCACCTCTCAACTCAAACAGCTTTTCCTTTGATGGTTTCATCTCTTTCTTGTCTTCTCGTCACTTTATAATCAAGTGAGTCACTGCTCACAGTGATTTGGCCAAGTAATCATGACTGTGACTGTCTTAGGTTGTCCCAGGGATTCAAGTGGGATCTTACCCGTCATAGGCTAACCAGGCTTCCATACTGGAATGTTGAAGGATGCCGTGTATGGGGTACAATCAAAAAATCCTGTCTGATTCTAATGTTCAGCCCATAGGATAGGCGTAATAGAGACACTACAGGATGTTGACTCTGTGGGTGTGAGGCGGTGGTGTACGAAGATAACAAATAGATGAGGGCGGTTTAGTAGGTTCAGCACAAAGCATGACAGCATTAGGGGTTGGCATTTGCAAGGTAAACCCATTACTTCCGAATTAATTTTAAATGATTACTTTAACCAGGTTACCTCAAAAGGATGTTAACAAACAATGTGAACTACTTTGTTACTGAATCACCTTGTATAGCTATACACATGCACACTTTAAGCATACATTAGTATCATCATGTACATTGGTATTAGACTTTGATTCAGAGGTCAATAGTCACTAATAGGAGAGGAAGTGGCATAAAGCATGTGTTTGTGTTTTGTCCTTAATGGTGAGTATTGTTCTAAAAACAACAAATACTGCGAAATAGAAATAATTCAAAAATAATTAAGCTGGAAATTGAAAAGTTGAATATAAGAATTAAAGTAAATGTCTTATGTTAGACCTCATGCAGTTACAGCAGTAAATAGCATGCATAGTGGTAGCATTAGCTCATTAGCACACGCTGTAAAGTTATTTGTAAGTTGGCCACTAGGGGTAGACTGTTCCTTTCTTTTCATCAAACAAACCCACACACACAAAGCACATGTGCAGAAAACCTCCTGGACTACAACATGCAGTGCAAGTCTCCACCTGCTTGAATTCAATTCACTTCACAGAAACTTTTGGCATCGACAAAACATTTATCTGGCCAAAACAGTTTAACAATTGAGCAAGAAGAACAAATAGCAATCTATTTCAACAAAACACACGGATGTATTAAAAAGAAAGTGGTGGCTCTCTCACTTTTCAACATTCTTGCGTTTCCGCCAAATATGGCGTCATCTGGCCACAACAGGGCCAGATGACGACAAATGACCGATACCACACTGTCCGTCCTCCCCCATGGGGACACGCCCACTGATAGACCTGGGCAGACCCAGGGGAAACTCCATCAGTTTATATTAGCAAGCGAGTTAACTGTTTCAACACAAAGCAATGGAGTTATTAAAAGAAACTCAATGGTGGCTTGTTACTAATGGTACACACACAGCACTTGTTTGTTGGATAGTGTATTAAGTATTGATTTAAATGAATAGTAATTAATATAAAATATCAGATAGAAGCATATTAAACCTAAGCGTATCGTGCATATGCGACTTATTAGGAGGGAGGGGCTTGTATCAGGGTGGCCATGGCCCCCCCTGGCCGGGCTGATAAGCCATCATCTGATGTGTTACCCCCTTTGGAGTATTTTCTTAGAGTTGGAGACATTGACTCTGTCAATCCAGCCATATAATCTATGAATCAGAATCGGTTAGTGTAATAACTGCCTATGATTCTATTTACAAAATCCACAGAATTTCCATGGTCATTGGGAGGTCATCAGAAGACACAAACAACTGTATTTATGGGGGCCTAAAATGACTTGGGAGTAAGCTAGAAACCTGGGGTCTATTTTACATGAAAGAAGTAGCTCTATTTAGTAGCTCTAGTCCAACAGGAAGTGATCCCTCACCACAAGGTCATCAGAAGATTAAAAAAACACACACACCATTCAAGAGGGCACAGAATTACTTGGCAGTAAGCTAGAGACGTCTAGTCTTTTAAATATCAAAGCGGACATTAAGGACTAGGTATGGGAGTTGAGAACCAGTTCCTGTTGAGAACCGGTTCCAAACGGTAGCACATGCACATTTCAAAATCACCAGCGCCAAAATAATAATAATAACAACGGAGAATAAAAATAGGAATTCAAATCCTCTCCGATTGTGTTGATTTTTTTTCTGCTTTTAGATCAATACAGTTCAATACTGGGTTAATCACATTGCCTTATTAATTGCTCTAGGGATGAGCTGCTTTATGACTCTATTGTATTGACATCTGACATCTATTGACTTCCAGTGTGTGAGACGATGCTGGCGTTGTTTGGTCGCCGCTTCTCCACCTGAGATTATCTTCTATTTCGTTCTAGATTTCTAATTCTTTGACTTTTATCATGCCTCAAATTCAACCGTTCTCCATCTTCTGTCACATTCGGCCTGGACACTTTCTCTACTCGATCGCGACTTTGACTGATGTTGTGGTTACATACCTGCATGCCCAATCCTGTTCCACCAGCTCCACCAGGAGCTGGTGCCCTAAATTTACATTTAGGGCATTTAGCAGACGCTAAATGCCCTAAATGTAAATTTAAATGTAAAATGTAATGTAGCAGCTCCAGTTCCCGCTCCGATAAACTGTGTCTTTTGGTATCACCATCGGTAACCTGACAAGCACTGACCTCACCATCTCCAACCATCTGGCCATCACTGGTTAACACCTACAATGACGCATTCTCCAGTCTAGATCAGATTGCCCCCATAAAAAACAAACTCGTCTCCTTCACACACTCCGCCGCTTGGTACAACGATCAACTCCACTATCTCAAAGCCAAGGGCCGTCAACTGGAGAATGACTCTCCAAAAGAATGGGTCTCACTGTCCACCTGGATGCCTACAAACTTCACCAACAACAATATAAAGATGCCCTCAATAGTGCACACTCTTCCCACTACTCCTCCATTATCCAATCTGGCTGCAACAACCCCAAAACGCTTTTCTCCACCATCAACAAACTCCTCAAACCCATGGACACCATCTCCAACTCCTTCACCACCAGCAAATTGCAATTAATTTCTATCATTTTTACAATCAAAAATTGACACCATCCACAATCAGCTGGCTGCTTCCTCTTCCACCACCCTCCCTTGCCCACAACCCAACCTACCACTACTCCCAAACCCCTCATTTACATCCTTCAGTGAAATCACCAAAACTGACCTATCCTCTATCATCACAAGCATGAAGTCCTCAACCTGTGCCCTCGACCCTATCCACTCCTTTCTAGTAAAGGCCTGCGTCCCCACACTCTCCCCGCTCATCACCAATATAATTAACTCCTCCCTGTCCACTGGCCTCTTCCAGGACTTGGAACCCGGACTCGACCTTGACACCCCTAACAACTACCGGCCCATATCAAACCTACCTTTTCTGTGGTCACTGCTGTCGCTGCTCAACTTTAATCCCACCTCGACTCTATTAACCTCATTGAACCTTTACAATCCATCTTCCGCTCCAAACAAAGCACAGAAACCGCCTACTGAAAATCCCCAACAACATACTTTTCTCTGCTGACTCTGGCTTCCTTACCATCCTCATCCACCTGCACCTCAATGCCACCTACGATACCATCAACCATTCCATCTCACTCTCATGCCTCCACTAGTCCCTTGGATTAACCGGCACCACCGACAGGCATCAATACATCTCCATCAACAATTGAAAATCCGCCCCAGTTACCCATGGAGTTCCCCGGGTTCTGTACTTGGTCCCCTCCTATTCGTTGTCACGGCCTCCATTTTCACTGCTACGCTGATGACACCTAACTCTACCTCTCCTCCAAAACCATCACCTCAGCCACCCACCCCACCCTCACTACCTGCCTTGTTGACATTGAAGGTATGGTTATATGTTAGATCTATCAGATGACCAATGAATTGGGTCACACTAACCTCGGGGCCTTTCTGCTGAAGTAAGACAGAAGCATGAGATAAGCAGAAGCATGTAATCATAGGAGCGAAACTCCACATGATCAGAATGAGTACATTGTTGGTGACGTGCAGAATACATGGTGATAATCATATGATAGTAAAGAACAGGCAGGCTTGTCTTTGAACATGTAAAGAACAATGGGAGTCAGATAATACGAGGATGACACAGGGAAGACGTCAACAGTGAAGGTATGGTTATATGTTAGATCTATCAGATGACCAATGAATTGGGTCACACTAAACCTCGGGGCCTTTCTGCTGAAGTAAGACAGAATCATGAGATATAAGCAGAGGCATATAATTATAAAAGCAACTCCACATGATCAGAACGAGTACATTGTTGGTGACATGTGCAGAATACATGGTGATAAACATATGATAGTAAAGAACAGGCAGGCTTGTCTGTGAACATGTAAAGAACAGTGGGAGTCAGATAATACGAGGATGACATGGGGAAACGTAGACAGCCAGCCTTTTGTGATGACGGTTGCATTGTTTGTGTATATAACATCTTGAGCCAGAGATATGTGTGCTCAGACTTCGCGAACTGACACACACATACTTTGTTGTTCGGTCAGGGAAACGTAGTGGGACCCAGATATATATCTGTTAAAAACTCTGCACATTATACTGGTGTTAAAAATAAAACTGATTATTTCTTAAAGCTAAACAACTTCTTCTATCGCTTCATTAACAAACACGCGTGAGTAGGGGTTTCATTTTTTTCCATCATCATCGCTTTGAAACCGCCTCTCACAACAATTGGTGACCCCGAGACGTGATGAAGACGAAGAAGTGACCCAGTGGGCGAGAGGACCGAGTGACAGCAGAACTACGTGGATCCACATAAAAAAGGTAAGCAGAAGCCTGTTATAACAAAATTCTGCGATTGGGCATTACCAAAACTGTTTTGAAGTCACTTGTGATACCCGTCCTAGACATAGTTTAAACCAGTATAGTGTGCAACATAGGGGACCTGCCGTGTAACGAACGCAGAGACCGCCCGAGGGTTGGAATCCTGTTGGGGAGGAAGAGCCCCACAAAGAGCCAGGGACGCTCCTTTTTAGGACGTAGCCAAATAGGGGGCCTGCCCGTGAAAACGTACGCGCAGAGACCGCCCAAGGGTTGGAATCCCTAGTGGGGAGGAAGAGCCCCACAAAGAGCCAGCGGTTTAAATTCCGCCCCGTCCTTGCCATAAGTACATCAATTGGCGGAGGAGAAAAGAGGGTATACGACCCCAAGGTAGCTGGTTCCTTTCAAGACCAGAAGAGGGAACTCTGAGAGGGTAGCCAGAGTAGCCCAAGGGTATCATTTCCCGGAGTCTGTTGGAGACGGCCCGAAAATCATGATTTAGGAATATTGTATTGTGTGGGTGGTTCCAGGGGTTAGACTTTTCGTGAGATTCTCATAAGTCTCGTCTAACGCCTGTTCTGTGGGGTATATACAAAAAAAAAAAAAAAAAAAAACAATTTGAAAATATTTTTCTGTGGGGAAAAACGGGTGGTTGGATACGGGGAAAGTGTGTCTAAAAGTTTCTGCATGAAGCTTGGGTGAGACCGGACTGATATTATCAGCCTAGAAGCTTGTCTTACTGGGCAATATTTCGTGCAGAGAGCAGACCGTGAGTCATTCACACCGACCCTGTATGTGTATAAAAATTGTTTTGTTGATTTAGTGTGTACTGGTTAAAGACAGTGGGTAAAAATGGACGGGGATACCATAGGAGAGCAATGGGAACAAATCAGGATCCAATTGAGTAGTGGGTGTACACCGAATACACAGGGAAAGATAATGGAGGGTTACGAGGTAACCTGGATGAAGAAGGGAGGGAGAAGGGACAGATACCAGGAGACGAGGAACAGGACAGATTGTCACCCTATCTGGCGAAGGCCGAGAGGGCTGTGTTAAAAGAGTTAGAAAGGCACAAGGCAGAAGAGGGAGAGCAAAATTGGGGAACAAAAAATAAGTGGAGAGCCACTCTAGAGGAGAAAGAGGAGAGGAGAGCGTTAGTGCATAAAATAGCGTTAACATGTCGAGCACTAGAAGCTCCGAAGGACAGAAACATACACAGGACAGTGACTAAGACGGAGCCTGTTTCGCCGACAGGCCCAACAGCCCCCCAACTAGACGCAGACACAGACTCTGACGACACAGCCGACGCGAAAGTACCTCTCCCATGCACTGTTATCATACCAGGGGGACTCCAAGCCCCCGTTATCAATGTAAGAGGCGGGACGTTAGACCTTGACACAGATTTACTAGAGGCAGACGCAGTCACACGACAGGAATGGGAATCATTTGTACATGAACAAAGGATTACCATGGCAACAGCTACGAGGGAATTGAAGGATAGACAGAGGGATTTAGAGGCATTAATACAGGACACACAGCGAAATGCAGCAGCCAGACACATCGGTCAGAATACGGGTTACGAACCAGGGCAAGACATAGGGGGAAGCACAGCCGGAGCTAGATGGGGTCAAACAGCACCAAACGCTAGGGGACATCGTGGCAGCCGGTGGCCGACGGCAATAAGAACAACAACTCAGGCAGGCGTCGGCGCTCCCGTAGCCATAACAACCCGCGAGAACAATGATAATAAGCATACTAAGGGCCAACTGTCAGATGGCCACGTCTCCCCCGGCCCTGACCTAACAAGGAGCAGGGAGGGGAATGATATGTCACCATTTAGACTACAGGGAATTAGATTGAGGCAAAGTCAGGCAGCCCAGGATACAGTACAGACCGAGGACAATGACAGCTCAGATGAAATAAGGAGAGAAGAGGAGGCGTGTGATTGGTTGACCGAGGGAGAGCTTAGGGAATTAATAGGCGAGAATGCCAAACATCACAACAAGATGATTACCCACAGCAACAGGGGCATTCACAGCAACAGGCCCCCCCCCCCCCCCCCCGCTCAATCTCGCCTAGGGTGCCAATATACAATCTCGCCTAGGGCACCAATATACCTAGCGCCGGGCCTGACAGGGGCATTCACGGCAACAGGGGTATAGGCCACCAAGGGGTGACGGACGTCACCAAGCGCCAAACTCTGCCACAGTCCCTAGAGGGCAGTATCCCCTACACACCCGCAACAACCATCCAGGGCCTGAGAGGGAAGAGGGTTTCCTGTATCAGCAAGACTCATGAAGGGGCCCGGAAACCTCTGACATAGGGTTGGTGGATCCCTATTTGTCACTGGGGGTGTTGGAGAAGAATTTGCCTTTTCTTGTGGACTCTGGGGCACGGTACTCTACTCTGAATTGCCGAGTACCGAGCTCCAAATTGACTACAGACACGGTTGAATTGACGGGTTTCACGGGACAGCCTAATTATCTGCCTTTGACTACGCCCTTGCGCACATCAGTGGCAGGACAGACTTTTGAACATCGATATATTGTATCTCCTCAGTGTCCAGTGAATCTTATGGGAAGGGATTTACTGGTGAAAAGCGGAGCATCCATTTTGTGCGGACCGGACGGTCTGATTGTGACTTTTCCAAATGGACAGACCTTTAACTGCTCGGTGAGCCAGTGGGGGTCCCATTCACAGATGCTCTTAGCCCAAGACAACACACCAGGTGCTGGTGACCAGTGGGCGGATATCTACTGGGGATTGGTACAGCCAGAAACATCGAAAGGGGGGTAACAGACCCACCCACTCCATTTCTGACCTACAAGCCATACTATGATCAACTAACGGCACTAGTTGCAGCATTTTCCAAACAGGTGACAGAAATCCAGGGGGGTGCAGAGCAGGCACCGGCCCCGAAAGACACCGAGTGGGTGTTGCTAAAAGTCATCAAGAGAAAGTGGTCAGAGCCAAGGTGGACAGGACCATACCGGGTGACAGAGAGAACCTCACACGCTGTCCGGCTGGACGGCATAGGTGAAACCTGGTATCATTGGTCACTGTGCGGTGCATCTGACCCACCGGCAAGAACCCGGGGAGGTGCTAGAAGGGGACGAAAAGAGTAGGAGGGAGAAGAGTGATACATTTTTACTTTATTAGCTTTGCTACAGGGAAAGAAAAAAGTCCCCACTAAAGAAAGTTGCTATTTAGCATTAGTACATTTACATTTTTTCATATATAATCATTTTTTCTTGATAAGTATTATAATCATGAATAATTATGTGCACCCCAGAAACCAAGATGGGGTGGCTTGGTGTAGTTGTATGTTTTGCTTTGATTGCCATAGCTCCTGCAGTGGTGTGGAAACAACACCATAACAGAGCATCCGCCATGACCAGAGCTTCCGGGGATGCTGACATGTTGGGAACAGGTCCAGTAGACCACACACACGCACATGCAGACTCTATGGGGCACTCGCCCGCCACCTCACACCTCAGAGATGGCAGACCACTCAGGAGTCTCTAATCAATTGTTGGATGGGCTGAGCGGCTGGTTTGGTGATTGGAAAGGTGCTCTGGTCTCTGGGCTTGTGTCACTGGTGGGGGTGTGTTGTGTGTTGGTTCTGGTGGGTTGTTGTTGTGTTCCCTGTGTCAGATCTCTGTGTAGCCGCATTATTATCACTGCCATGGAGAAGCCGGAACATCCTCCCCCATATCAAATGACAGCCCTAGCTGGTGAGTCAACAGAATTTACACGGGCCCAGTGTTACACACTGGCAATAGACGTGGTTGATGACATTACTGGGTAACGTGTGAATGGTTCGCTAAAGAGTCCCAAAAAAAAAAAAAAAAAGGGGGCGATGGCGAGGGGTGCTGGAGCTAACCTACTAACAATAATGATAAGAATAACAATAAGGATAAGAATAACAATAAGGATAAGAATAACAATAATGTTAAGAATAACAATGATGATAGCCAGAGGAGTATCACCGTGGGGCAATTGAGACAGCACGGATAGAATGGGAATGTATTGGGGACCAACGATGGCGAGGGAAAGACAGAGTTCCAGAAACTGGAACGAGCCCGGGAGAGAAAGTGCTGGGAGCAGGTGTACCCAGCATAGAACAACCATCCCCAGCACGGGCCCAGCCCAGCCGTGGGGCAGCAGCCTCATGACAAGCAGAGGCTGCAACGACAACCGTCCAGATGGAAGGTTGGACCCACCTGGGTCTGACCCGGTCCTGAGGCGGTTCACATGTGATGTGCTAGAAACCTCTCCATGTGAACCGGACCCCGAACACACGTCTTTGGAGGAGTGCTGGGTCGAACACGGTCTTGAGAAGGCTCACATGTGATGGGCTAGTAACCACTCTAAAAACCTGACACCGAATCTGCGGGTTGGAAGCAGGGCCCGACAATGGCGGGCGAACAGAAACAACAACGACTGCCCAAAACCCCCCACATGCTTGCAGCCCACCAATACATGAAGATCATTCCAATCATTCGACATACATCCATGCCCGGACGGAGTTTTTTAAGTTCATATTTGTTGATTAATATTGTGTAATGTTTGTTTTGCTTTATTACTGCGTGAATTTTAATGTGATATGCATGAATGGGAGGGTTCAAAACTTAGAAAGTATTTCACATTTGGTAATCTTTTTATCCTAACATCTCTACAGGTTGAAAGCCCTGTCAAAAGTTCAGGTTGAGAATCCTGACGACCTACAGGTTGAGAGCCCTGACAAACTTAACAGGTTGAAAGCCCTGATTAAGAAATGTTTTTTCTGATAACCAAATGTGATGCTGTAGGTTCATCTAGCGGTCCGGCATATAGTCGAATTTGAATAAACACGAGGGGATACAGGGTACTAAATTGGTAGTTTTTTGGGACTTTGGAGGTCCAAAAAAAGGGGGGAAGAATGAGAGACATGTATAAAAGTACCCTGTGACCCTTAAAAAATTTAATGATAAAACGTAACTACAGTCTTGCCAGGATGCTATATGAATCTAATAAGTGTGGGGAAGGTTCTGAATTTAACATTTTCTGAATTTAACATTTTTTTGAATTTAACATTTTCTGCCGCTGAATAAAAAGGGATGATGCATAACCCATGGAGTTATGCCCCGCAAGAGGCGACTGAGGGACAGAGCTTAGCATATATCTTCTTATCCCAACACCCGCGGTTTACGCATTATGGTCCCATTATTACGGTAATTTTTGTGGTCTCATGTTTTGATGAGACCAATAGAGGGATTGAAGGTATGGTTATATGTTAGATCTATCAGATGACCAATGAATTGGGTCACACTAACCTCGGGGCCTTTCTGCTGAAGTAAGACAGAATCATGAGATATAAGCAGAGGCATATAATTATAAAAGCAACTCCTCATGATCAGAATGAGGACGTTGTTGGTGACATGTGCAGAGTACATAGTGTGAGATTAGTTTGTTGCAAAGAGCAGGAAGTGTTAATCATATGATAGCAGAGAACAGGCAGGCTTGTCTCTGAACATGTAAAGAATAATGGGAGTCAGATAATACGAGGATGACACACGGAAGACGTCAACAGCCAGCCTTTTGTGATGACTGTTGCAATGTTTGTGTATATAACTTCCTGGGTCAGGGATAGTTGGTGCTCAGACTTCGCGAACTGACACACACATACTTTGTTGTTCGGTCAGGGAAACGTAGTGGGACCCAGATATATCTGTTAAAAACTCTGCACATTATACTGGTGTTAACAATAAAACTGATTATTTCTTAAAGATAAACCACTTCTTCTATCGCTTCATTAACGAACACGCGTGAGTAGGGGTTTCATTTTTTCCATCATCATCGCTTTGAAACCGCCTCTCACAACAACATAAAATCATGGATTCAACAGAACTTCCTCAAACTCAACTGCAATAAATCTGAAAACCTCATCATCAGCCCAAACTCCCACACCCGCTCCACCCAGACCTTCTCTCTCAACATTGATAGCTCCACTGTCACCCTCTCCACCCAGGTCCTGCAACCTTGGAATCATCCTTGACCCCCCCCTCTCGTTCATACCCCATGTCATGTCGCAAAAACTGCTCTCCAGCAGCTCTCCACTGTTCTCCAGCTCAAGAACATTGCCTGCCTCAGGGCCTCCCTGTCCTCTGCTGCTGCTGAAACACTCATCCACGCCCTCATTACTTCCACACTCGATTACTGCAACAGTATCCTGCACACTCACCTCCACCCGCCGCCGAGATCACATCACCCCTGTCCTTCTCAACCTCCACTGGCTCCCGGTTTAATACAGGATTCACTTCAAAATACTACTCACCACCTACAAAGCCATTAAAAACCTGGGCCCTCATTTATCAACTTTGCGTATAAAGAAATCTGTGCTTAAACCATGCGTACACAGTTTTTCGACAAAATGTGGGATTTATCAATTTGTTCTTGGCTTGAAAATGTGCATACATCGGGAGAAAATGTACACACAGGGTCTGACCATGTGTATGCACAGCAAGCGGTAGAGGGAATAGGAAAATCATGAGATAGAAATAGCAAACATGACCAGGTAATGCTTTTGACCAACTTATACAAATACAATTTCCCCCTGGGAAGTAACGTGATTTTTAATGATGCAATCAATGTAGTCCTACACCTAAAGTAGGCCTATACAATAATTGTATCAAGATTGCCCATTAATCAGATAATTCAACTATGCTGCATATTACTAACTGAAGTCATTACTCGTTACGAAATTCTATAAAATTACGGCAGCTGTAGGAGGTGTGCAATGGCACTATGATTTCCATAATTTGGCTGAAATTGATAAATGTAAACGGAAAAAACAGAATTTGGGAAAAAAATTTACGGGATTTGGAGAAAAAAAAGAAGGATTTCATAGGCACTGGCGACTGGTCATTAGGGGCAAGTGGGGCTCGGCCCCACCTACTCTCACAAGAAAAAAATAATATATATATATGTATATAAAATATATAAAAAAATGTATATATATATATATACAGTATATATATATATATATATATATATATATATATTTAAAAAAAATCTCCCCAGAAAGTACTGTAAAATAATAAGTTTGGCGCTTTTAGTTTATTTTTAGTCGACCCTAGCTTGCTTCTTCAGACTGAGTTCGTCTGGAGGGGCAAGAGTGGCTCTAGCCCCACCAGCCCAATGTAATGTGTATTGGACTTGAAAAATTGAAATGCGCATGCTCAGAGTGTTTCTCTGTTGAAGTGGACGGAGATTATTTTACTTCTGGTGGGGCTAGCCCCACCGGGACCGCCATGGACATATATGGTTCGTTCCACTACAGCGTAATTTCATTTTTCACAGTTCATTGGCTGTAGTGTGCGGCGCGCGTGATGAGTCATGACTCGAGTGACCTCGTCCTCACCTCACGTGCGTGAGAAGTCCGGTAGCGAAGAAGAGAAGGAGAAGGATAACTTTGCTAACAAACATGTCGGAGGCACACAAACGAAAACGAGTCGACAACATGAATGAGGTAGATCATCTGTTAGAGCCGGGAGCAGGCGGAGTCAACCTCTACAAAAATCGCCATGACTGTGAAAACAAACGGGTGACATCACAGACACTGGTACGTAAAAATATTAGCCTATCCCCACCTGTTTTTTACATGTAGAAACGCCACTCTTCATAGGGTTAGAGGATGTGGTGGGGGCTGCAGGCTGCATAAGAAGTGAGAGTGTTCAGACAACACACCAACTTATTGGTGGTGTCGAGTCCTCTCCACCCTCAGGTTTTTGGCTACTGGCTCGTAGGAGATATAGCAGGAGTTTCCCAGCCCTCGCTAAGCTGTTTAATGCCTGGCGGCAGTCCTTGCCAGCCCAGTACCATCACTTTACGCACAGAGTACATTCAATTTGTTTCCAGACACAACTGCACAACAGAGTCTGTTGTGGCTGTTGTGTCTCAACCTCTGATAGGCTACTGTGTGGGGTACAGGGACAATCTGTTTACCGCAAACCGCACTCTCTCCCTTGCCACATTATTTAGTTGAAAAAAGAGCATGGCAGAAAGTGTACCAAGAAGTGTCCTTCACTTTGTGACTTCTATCACAATAACTTATATTTCACTCTGTGATACATCATTTTTTCTAATTTATTCTTTGGATTTTCCCATTCACTCTTCCATTCCATTCAACAATTGAATCGTCTGTTTCCAGTTTGTCATATTCATTCACACATTTCCCGTGGCCTAAAAGGGGATGCTTTGTGACCATATGTGGTTTATGGGCGTGAATATATGGTAATGAGCTAAGCGGGCACGAGCATAAGGATTTAGAACAACCGGTATTTATCAAGGGAAATTGCACACTGGTGTGCATACGACAAGCCTAAGAACGCTTAATCCCCTCTTTTTCTACTTACTGTTGATAAATGAGGGCCCTGGCCCCTCCCTACCTCTCCGACATCCTCCTCCACCCCTCCCCTAGCCGATGCCTCAGATCTGCGAACAAAACCACTCTCAAAACCCCCAGGACCAGGCTCCGGACCTGGGGCAACAGGGGCTTTTCGGTTGCCACACCCTCTCTCTCAAACACTCCCCCCAACCACATCCGACAGGCGAGCACCCTGCCATCATTCGAATAGGCCCTCAATACCCATTTGTTCAAGCAGGCGTTCAACAGTTAACCTCTTTCCCTCCCTTTTTCATGTTTCCTCTACTCCTCACTCGCCTTCGACACGTTTCTTAGCATTTGCCATGTGTCTCACTGTAAAGCGTATTTGAGCACCTTGAAATCTATATAAGTCGAATGCATTATTATTATTATTATTATTATTATTAGCAATTTATCAACAACTCGGGCTGGCCCAAATACATATGGTAAATGGACTGCTGGATGCTTTATAATTATTGTCTCACATTGACTCATTCATACACACATTCATACTCCAATGGCGGTGTCAAACATGCAAGGCGCCGGAAGCTTGTCAGGAGCAGTTAGGGTTAGGTGTCTTGCTCAGGAACCGGGAATCGAACCAGCAACCTTCTTATTGCCAGGCACCCCACTTTTCCTCCTGGCCCCTGCCGCCACATACATAATTTCAAGCTTTAATAATCGTTATGTTTTCTGAACGAATATTCGAATAGACAAATAGATTACTTCCTGTGGGGCTAGAGTCCCTAAATTGATCATTCTAGTTGTCCTTAATGTCCTCTTTGATATTTGAAAGACCAGATGTCTCTAGCTTATGCCCAAGTCATTCTGTGCCCCCATGAATGGTGTTTTTTAAAATCTTTTGATGAGCTCTCAGTGAGGGATTGCATCACTTCCTGTCAGGCTAGAGCCACCAAACAGATAATCTTGAGTCAGTCCTTGAGGCCCTCTTTCATACGAAATAGACCCCAGCGGCCTCATGTACAAAGACTTGCATGGATTTCCTACTGAAACTTGGCGTACGCCAAAACCCAGAATCTGTTGTACACACAAATAAATTCAGATGTATCAAAGTGTGCATACGCATGGATCCAAGCACGTTTCTTTTGTACATCCCGATCAACGTTGAATTGAGCGCACATGCAGATGTGGCAAACTCCTCCCTGTCCACCCCCCATTTAAATATGCAAATCTATGTAAATAGGCCCTGGACCTGGGGGGGGCGGGGGGGTATTCAGTTTGTCATCTGCAACCTCACCGCTAGATGCCACTAAATTTTACACAGTGTACCTTTAAAGAACATTTTGGTAATTAACATAAGATTGCCGGACTTCCGGGTGAGTGATGGAGGAGTGACACGTGTTTGCTATAGCTCTGACTTAGTTGATTGAATATAACACAAAACGCATGTAAATCCGCTCTGAAAATCCTCGGAACGACGAAAAGAAACACACACAAGAAGAAAATTTCGACCGACATAGAAAACAATGTCGAAAAAAGGAAAAAATAAGAAGAACGGCGAACCAGAACAAGGCCCTGCTCAGCCCTCGGACTCGAGTGACACAACCCAGCCAGCCGGTGATATGACTGACGAAGCAGACCCTCCAAACCGTGCAGTGCTAGCCGCTATTGCTGCCTTAAGAAGCGAAGTTGCCCAGATTAAGGGTGATATATGCTCGTCCATAGATGCACAAATACAAAATGTGTGCACCGAACTAAGAGGCGAGCTTTCTACAACTAAAACAGAGATTCAGACTTCCATTACAGCACTTGAGGGGATCACAACCTCGCACGAGAAAACTATTAAGGATCTAGAGATATCAGCCTCATCGCAGTCCGACGATATTACTACTCTCCAAAGGCAAACATTGCGGTTGAATTCCGAGGTGGAGAAGTTAGTCACTAAATGTGAAGACTTGGAAGGGAGGTCAAGACGTCACAACATTAGAATCACCGGAATTCCAGAAGGAGCAGAGGGGTCCAACCCACGCGATTTTGTCGCTGGCCTACTCCAAGAAGTGCTATGTCTGGAGACAAAGCCACTTATTGATCGAGCACACCGAACCCTACGCAGAAGGCCTGACCCAGATGAGCCTCCAAGACCCGTTATCCTGAGACTTCATTACTATCATGTGCTAGAAGACGTACTACGGAAAACCATCGCGGCGAAACAACTGTTCTACAACGGCAAGAGAATCCAAATATTCCCCGACTACCCTCCGGCCGTAGCTAAGCGCAGGGCGCTATTCAATCGCACCAGGGAGCTGCTACGAGACCGGCCCAGTGTGAGATATGGTATACTCTATCCCGCAAGATTGGTGGTTACAGTCAACGGAAAACAATCTTCCTTCACAGACCCCAACAAAGCCGAGGAATATGCCGAAGGACTCTTTCCTACAAGACCAGCGACACCGACACATGTCATGGAATCTCAGGAATAGTTTTTGTTCTGTCGCTGGCTGATAAGGTTAAAGCTTGGTGACTAACGCAAGATGCAGAACAGCTGTGCCTGATTAACGTTCGCCTACGTGATGGTAAGACTGTGCATTTTCTGGGTTGAGGGCTGCTGGCATACTCCATGGGGGTATTTGTAGGCTTACAGGAGTATTGTATTTTTGAACTGTGTCTTTGTGTTAATGCAAACGTTGGTATCCTACTTCTTGAAAGTGCTTGGGCGTAAGAGTGCAGCCTGCCTTGTTCTGTTTTGGGTTGATGAGTGGGTCTGGGCTAGACTACAGCCTACTTTCTGTTGTGATTTGCACTTGCCCAATTTTCTTTTTATGTTATCTATTGGTGTCAGGTGAACATACTCCTGCCTGAATGTTCGTTCGTTCCTATTTTCCCAATCAAGATCATTGGAACTAAGTCAGATGTTGGTAGTTAGAAGCAGACCATGTGCACGGAAGTAAGCGTAATATACGGTTTTTTCTTTTGTGTTCTTTTATTTTCTATTTTTCTATTATTATTTCGGTTGTACTAAGGGGACTCGCGCCACTCACTTTGAGCTGGCTAGAGTAACTTGGTTTATCTTATTATGTTTTATTATTGTGTGGTTCTGGTTGACATGGGAAGAGGGGTCTAGGTTGAGGGAAGTGGATACAGTGGCTATTGGGTGGCATGCTGTGAGGGGGGAGGGGGGGGATATGAAGACCCTACACAAATACATTTCACAGAATGGCGGTACTGCTGTATGTTCCAAGTCAACGAAACAATGCTTATGCAGGATACTATGAATGACAACACTAAAGCAATAGGGAAGCTTAGATTTTCTAGCTGGAATGTGCGTGGATTGAATCATCCTGTCAAAAGAGGGAAAATTTTATCTCATCTCAAGACGCTCACCTCAGATATAATGTTTTTGCAAGAAACACACTTGAAAAATAACTCACACAGTAGGCTTAGGACAAAATGGATAGGAGAGATTTTTCATTCTACTTTTTCAAGTAAAACGAGAGGTGTGGCCATCTTAATTAGAAGAGGTGTACCCTTTTTGCATAAAAAAACAATCTCTGATAAAGAAGGTCGCTATATCATAGTTACTGGAGAAATTCACAACATCTCAATCACCCTTGTCAACATACAGTATATGCTCCTAACATGGACAACCCAGCATTTTTCCAGAAAGTCTTCTCACTAATACCGGATGTTTTGCAAACTAATTTGATAATTGGCGGGGATTTTAACACTGTCCTGGATGTACATCTTGATAGATCCTCCACAAGGAACCCCTCAAAAAACGCCTCAAGTGAATTTTTAAATTCTTATATAAACAATGTAAATATATTAGACATTTGGAGAATAATAAATCCCTCAGGCAGAGAGTACTCCTTCTATTCACCAGTACATAACTCCTATAGCAGGATTGACTTCTTTCTAATCGATGGTAAACTTGCACCCTTTATAATGGACGTTCGCTACCACGGTATTTTGATTTCGGACCACAGTCCTGTTTCCTTTTCTTTGCATTTGGACCACATGGATAAACCACATTCCTCTTGGAGGCTAAATCCCCAACTTTTTACAGATCAGCTTTTTCGCCATTATTTAAAAGAACAAATCTCCTTGTATTTTGAGAAGAACGATATCCCTGGGACCTCTCCTTCCATTCTATGGGAAGCATTTAAAGCTTTCATTAGAGGCAGCATAATTTCATTTGAAGCATCAAAGAGGAAAGAAAATGTGACCAAATTAAAGGAAATGGAAGAGCAGATCAAGACACTGGATAACACAAATGCTCAGTCCCCATCTATGGTCCTTCATAGAGAAATAGCAACATTAAAATACAAATACAATCAAATTATGTCTGAGAAAGTAAGTCGGGCTTTTCTGTATACCAGACAGAGGTTCTTTGAGTTTGGTGACAAGCCGCATAAACTTTTAGCCCGACAACTCAGAAAAATGGAAGGTGATAGGACTATACACAAAATAAAAGCGAAAGATAACACAATTCTCACAAAACCTAAAGATGTTAATAACAGGTTCCTTGAATTTTACACTGATCTGTATACTTCCCAATCCACCTCAAACCCTAGAACAACTAATGACTTTTTGGATAAATGCATGCTTCCCAGTTTAGACGGGAAAGACTGTGAATTACTGAACAAGGAGCTTACAGTTCAAGAGGTTCAGATAGCCATCTCTTCGCTAAAAGGTTATAAATCTCCAGGCCCTGACGGACTCTCTGGAGAGTTGTATAAGGTGTTCAGTGAAGAATTGTCTCCTTATTTATTAAGAGTATTTGACCATGCACAGACAACTGGAGTTTTACCCCCAACTCTAACTGAGGCGGTAATAACAGTAATTCATAAGAAAGGGAAAGACCCAGAGGAGGTTGGTGCGTATCGTCCTATTTCACTCCTCAATGTTGATGGGAAATTATTTTCTAGAATACTAGCTAACAGACTCAATCCTCTACTAGAGAGACTAATTCATCCAGACCAGACAGGTTTTGTACCTAATCGAAACTCCACCTTCAATCTTAGGCGTCTCTTTAATATTCTCTACACAAAGAGAGAACCGACCTCTGATCTTGCTATACTTGCACTTGATGCTGAAAAAGCATTTGACCGGATTGAATGGCATTACTTATTTGAAGTCCTTAGAAGATTCAATCTTGGGACAAAGTTTCTGTCATTAATTAAACTCCTTTACAACAACCCCACTGCTAGAATCCTAACAAATAGAACGGTATCTTCCTCATTTAAATTGGACAGGGGAACAAGGCAAGGATGTCCCCTTTCACCTTTAATTTTTGCTCTAGCTATTGAGTGTTGCGAATTAATAATAACATATGTACCAGCAGGCTGTAATAACTGCACCTCAACACCAGATGGCGGCAAACAATACACTGGGGGCTGGCGCTCAACACTAGCGTCATAGAGGCCACGCCTCTGACTTCCGGCGGAAGTCGCCGGCTCGAGTCAGAACTCCCCAGGCAGCGCATCGGAAGGATGCAAAGCTACTAAGGATGCAAAACTTGGGGCTCTCCACGCGGCGTGAAATACATATAATACCTCTCCTTCTGTTTCATAGTTAAATAACTTAAACCTAAACAAATAAAGTGAGTTATAAGCGTTCCTGTTGTCGGCAGCCTTCTTCCCCGGGACACAAACCCCACATGAGCCACTAGCCCAAAGTATTAGACTTGACCCCCAGTTACATGGTTACACAACTAGAGGAACAACTAGTAAAATATCCCTCTTTGCAGATGATATTCTCCTACATATAACAAGCCCACAAATCACTATACCGCTACTTTTGGACAAAATCAGTGTCTTCGGAACCTTTTCAGGCTACCGAATTAATTGGTCCAAGAGTGTTTTAATGCCAGTCAATATGAGTGATCTGGCGCCCCTAAACGATTTCCCCTTTAGAATTGCCACGGACAAATTCACTTACCTGGGCATAGAAGTAACAAAACAATATACCTCTCTCTTTCAAGAAAACTTTCTCCCTCTCATAGAAAAACTGCGGTCCAAATTACTTTTCTGGAATTCTCTTCCAATCTCCTTGATTGGAAGAATCAATGCCATAAAGATGGTGTTTCTTCCTCAATTGTTATATCTCCTCCAAAATATCCCAATCTTTCTTCAGAAGTCATTTTTTAAACGTCTGGATTCTTTAATTACTCCCTTTTTATGGGAGCACAAAACCCCTAGAATTGGCAAGGCATATCTATGCAAGTCTAAACATGTAGGAGGATTAGCTCTTCCAAATTTTTTGTTTTACTACTGGGCCTCAGCAATTAAGATGTTCACTTTTTCTTTCAATACCACGACACACCCACCCAACTGGCTACTGATGGAACAGGAGGATTGTCATCCCTACTCACTGTCTGCAACCCTACTGGCCCCAACTAAGATAAGTCAATTATTATATAATAACAATCCTATTATTCACGACATGACCCGTATCTGGAAACAAATCAGATCCCATTTTAGGCTTAACCTTATTTCTCCTGCATTATCTATAGATAGGAATCCCACTTTTATCCCTTCCAGATTGAGCGGAGCATTCTCTGTCTGGAGTCAGAAAGGTATTGAATATGTTGGGGATTTATATATACAAGGTGTTTTTGCCTCATTTTTGCAATTGCAGCAGAAATTTGAATTAGGGAATAATCATTTCTTCCAATATTTGCAAATTAGGGATTACATACGAAAACATATGAAGGAGTTTGAGACGGAGTCCATAACATCTATAGACGACTGTCTGAAATTACCATCAAGACTACCAAAATTGATTGCACGCATTTATCACACTCTCTTGTCATTAAGCTCTCCACCTCCCAATATACATAGGTGCAAATGGGAAAAAGAACTTGGTGAACCAATCACAAATGAGGTATGGGACAGTGCCCTGAAAAAGATTAATACTAGGGATGTCCGATATTGGCTTTTTTACCGATAACCGATATTGCTCAACTCTTAATTTCTGATACCGATATCAACCGATACCGATATATGCGACCACGTGAAACCTCCGCTTTACACTCATTGCAATAGGCTTTATGCCGAGTGGAAGTGTGGATTAATAAATAAAAACAAAACAGCGGTAAAGGCTAGCGTGTGTGTCCGGGAGAGGGCTGCTCTCTTCGGACACATTACTCTGAAGCCCCGGTGACGGTCTGGAAGTGCGGATTAATAAATACAATTAAAAACAAAACAGCGGTAAAAGCTAGCGTGTGTGTCCGGGAGAGGGCTGCTCTCCTCGGACATATTACTCTGAAGCCCCGGTGACGGTCTGGAAGTGCGGATTAATACATAAAATAATGTGAGCGCGGTACAGCGGACCTGAACCGGTTGTGATGAGACTGTTTCGCAGAATGCGTTAGTATGTTGCGCTGACCCCTATTTTACTATTCAACGTAGAAACTTTGAAATAATTCCAAAGCACCGACATAACCACAGCTACAACTAGCGTCCCACTACACGGCCGCACACGCCCAGGCTTGTTATTGAGACGGCGCGGCGCGTTTGATGATGTCATCAAACCACGTCCTCACTTGAAACATAACAGATGTCTGAAATTATTTCAAAATCGATTTCGGTATCGGTTAAAAAACCGATACCGATATTTTCCGATATTGATTTTTTATGCCAATATCGGCCGATAATATCGGTGGGCCGATAATATCGGACATCCCTAATTAATACCTGTTCTCTCAGCGCAAGACATTGTCTTATTCAATTTAAAGTTGTCTATATGCTACACTATTCAAAGGAAAGACTACATAAGATATACCCTGAAATATCTCCCATGTGTAATAAATGCAACTCTTCTGTGGCGACTCATCTCCATAGTTATGCTTTATGCCCAAAAATGTATTCTTTTTGGTGCGACGTTTTTGACATATTGTCTGACGTTATTGGAACAGTGATCAATCCAGATCCCGTACTCATCATTCTTGGTGTATCTGAAACCCTCAAGACATTCTCCAAAGCTCAACAGCGTTTCATTTCATACAGCCTCATAATAGCAAAAAAACTGATTCTCACTTTATGGAAGAGTGTAAACTCACCCACATCTAAGATGTGGCTTGACAGTCTTACTGATACACTCCATCTTGAAAGAATAAGGCATATTTTGCAAGACAGACTTCAGCACTTTGATAAAACCTGGCAACCCTTTACATTGTATCTCGTAGGTGCAAACTCATTACAACAGCCCATCGCCTGATGTAGTTAAAAGTGGGGTCTTCAGGGGCGGGGGGGGGGGGGGGGGGGGGGGTCCTAGTTAACCACGCCTTCTTTTTCTTTTTCTTTTCTTTTTATTTTATGTATGCGTCTGTGTGTGTTGCAGTGTCTGTTGTGATTTTCTGCTCCATTGTTAAAAAAAAAAAGAGCCTGAAGTATGTCAGTAATTGTATCTGTTTTCTTAAAGCTCAATAAAAACATATTTTGAAAAGAAAAACAAAAAAACATAAGATTGCCACAGCATATATGGACAAAGCATTTGCCTGGTCAATGATCAAATTAGAGGATGTGAAAGCATTGCAGATGTTCTCACTGTGCCTTAGAGGTTGTTGCAATGCAATGGAACATCTCACCTATGTGGAGGAAATGGATGTTGCTTCCAATATGAAGACCATCCTTCTGAAACTGCCTTACAAGCTTAAAGACAAGTGGAGGAATAGGGCAGGGATGAGCTCCAGTGCAAGAAAATTTAAAAACAAATGGAATGAAAAGACGTATCTCCCACAAATTCTTTGAACAAAAGGACAAAGAAAAGATACCAGAACACAAGAGAATGAGAAACCATTTGGGAGTAATGCTGTTCTCTCACCTTATACATGTGGGCATATATTGGGGAAGATGATGAAAACTGCATATTCTCCATTGTACCAGTACGAGTAAAGAGCCACAAGGAAGACAACAGTGTTGCAAACATACATGTTTTTGGATCATGGAAGTTTATCTATGTTTTGCATGGAAAGCTTGATGAGAAGGCTGAACATAACAGGACAAAAGATAACCTAAGTTTTGGTCAAATCAGATATGCACAACTGCACCACTTTTCGGACACCAGCGAAAGTGGCTATGGTATGGCTACTGAGGTTCAATTAACTGAAATGTAAGGTATTAAAATCTTAATGAAAGTCAAAGGTACATAATGACATGATTCAACACAGGATGGATGACGTCATGGATTAACGTAAAAGTAACTTTTAAGGCATGCACAATTTACACGAATAAAGTAATAACACTTGATCACTACCAACATATGTAGCTGAGGAATAAACCAATAAAGCATGCATTATCAAAGTTCAAAATAAAGAAAATGTTTAACAAATTAAAACACATAAGTAGAGTAGAGGGAGATCAAGTGTCAGGAGTTCAAAAAACTGAACAGAACAGGAACTGAACCCACCATGCAGATCTTGTGCAAAAGGGAATTTATTTGGACACAAAGACTAAAGATAAACAAACAAAAGCTGACCGAAGAACACAGGGGAGTGTATCAGGTTGCAGGAGATGGCAAGGCTGGGCGAGGCGAGGCTGAGATCCAGGCGAGGGGCAAGGCAGGAGAGGCAGGCGAGATCCAGGCGAGGGGCAAGGCAGGAGAGACAGACGAGATCCAGGCGAGGGGCAAGGCAGGAGAGACAGACGAGATCCAGGCGAGGGGCAAAGCAGGAGAGGCAGACGAGATCCAGGCGAGGGGCAAGGCAGGAGAGGCAGACGAGATCCAGGCGAGGGTCGGCAACAGGTGGGTAGTCAGGCAAGCGGGGTTCGGCAACAGAGTTCGGCAACAGGCGGGTAGTCAGGCAGGCGGGGTTCGGCAACAGACGGGTAAACTGGATCACTGGTAACAGGTAGGGTACAGCGGTAGAACCAAAACGAACTGGCAAAGAGTGGAGGAAGACACCGGTTTAAATAGGAAAAGGTGATTGTCAAATTCGCAACAGGTGTGTTGGGGGAATGATGGGCAGTGGCGACAAGCGGCCACTAGATGGAGGAAAAGGACAACATGGACACAGGGAGCAGAGGCGAACTGGATCCTGACATCAAGAGAAAGTGAGAGGGAGCAGTAGTGTGTGTGTGTGAGGGGCTCCTCACATCTTCTTGATGTCACAGGTCACCGGGTTATTAGCTGACCCCGACTATAGCCAGGAGGGGTGAGATGCAGAGAGCAAAGGGGAAGGTACAGAATGAAATAAAGGCACTATAGTGTCTCAAATAGGATTAAAAGAAACACTTCACGCATGTGTCGGCATATGTCCTTTTTCTTGTTGTTGTTGTTGATCATCCTTGTGAGTATGACTTTGTATGTGTATGTAAAATTGTATGTGGGAGTGTGTGGATCTCAGGAATGCATGAAAGAGGGGTCTGGAAGATTACCCTGTCCCACATGGTTTATGGTTGGTGGTAAAAAAAATGTGTGTCTTGTGTGTTTAATTAACAGCTTTGGGGTCCATTTGGTCAGTGCAAGATCGAAAAGGGATATCTTCTTGGGAATGGCAGGATGTGGGTGAGGGTATGCTGTGGAGTGTTAAGTGGGATAAATCACTTATCAGGCCCAGATCAGTCGATGACCCTGGACCAAAGTGTATAATGCAAAGCATCGCAGCCTGGTACGGCTACAAGGGCTACGACCCCATGTTGATAATTTTCGGAATCTTTTGACAATCTACTTTATTGATTGCATTTATATTTGAAAAACCTTAAATGCGGTATTTATTTGTCATTATCTTGTTAAACATAATCAGGGCTGTAGTGGAGGCTAAACGCACTTAAACCTCTAAATAGAGTTTACGAAACTTTAAAATTTGCTAGAGTAAATAGTTTTTGCTTTAGCAGCTCAAGCCATAGTATATTCGGTATTTATGGTATCTGGGACACGGTATCTGTGACCAATCACATCGTCTCTTGCGGCAGCGGGGCTCGAGAGAGAGCCGTAGAATGGGGCTAGCCAGCTCTCAGCTCTTGCTAGGTCGCTATCTGTCGCACAAGGCTGACTAGCGTGTCTGGATTCCTATCACATGGATATACTGCGATTTCTAAAACGTCAAAAAAGCAAGCCTCCTCCTGCCGATGCCAGCAAGAGATCTCGACCATATAGTGAGCGCAAAAAAACAAAACAAGTAAAGTTAGAATCACTCAGATTTGTTAGCGTATTGCTGCTACACCAGAAAAAGAAAAACGGATCAGTATCACGTTATAACGTGAAACGTTTATTGTTATAGCAAGATGTTTTTCACATTATAACAATATAAGTTGGTCTTGGGCGGAGGTGGGCACTTTTGCAATGAACTGGCATCACCATGGCAACACTGGCATAACCATGGCCCAAAACACGGATACCCCACTGTTGAGATTCCTACGAAATCGCGGTGTACCAGAAGCCACTCTTCTGGTACACGGCGATTTCGTGTTTTGGGCCATGGTGATGCCAGTGTTGCCATGGTGATGCCAGTTCATTGCAAAAGGCCAAGTGCCCACTTCCGCCCGAGGTTATTGTTATAACGTGAAATGTTTCACGTTATAACAATATAAGTTATCACGTTATAACGTGATAAATAGTATATTGTTATAACATGATAAGTATGTCATAATAACGTGAAAATATATTGTTATAACGTCAAAAACATCTTGTTATAACAATACACTTTTCACTTTATAACGAGATACTGATCCGTTTTTCTTGTTCTGGCGTGGAAGCAATACGCTTCCGTAGTTTCTCTCATTGAAATGCATTGCGGAATGTTCAGTTCTTAGAGTTTTTTTTTAAAATATTCACAATTTGTAAACTACTGCTGCTCCTACAGTTTATATACTATATAACATATGTTACATCAAAATGTTCAGCTTCTTCTATTGTCACTTACATTTAAATATCTAAGGGATGTGATTTATAGTCTTTAAGCTTTAGTAATTTGTTTGAGAGTCATGCTCCCCATACACATACATTGCGGTTCAGAATTCCACTCTAGATGCAGTTTGTAATTTCACATTTTGTACTACTGGTTGTTTGTACTTCATTCTATAAATAAATAAACTCATATTCTGAATATCTTTTTTTTACCAGTATGTCGTGGTCCGCCATACCTTGATCACAGAATTCATAGTTTACCCACCTCTTTTTTTTTACCACTACACCCCTGAACATAATGTATATATAAAATTAACCTTTGGAATGGATTTTTTGGAAAACATAACTTCTGGGTTTGCCCCACAAAAACATGTCGGCTTACTGGAGAATGGCAGTAGCAATGTGCCTAGTCTGTCAGAAATCCAAAGAAGAAGAAATACATCATCCCTGGGGCACTCTAAAATGTACGTGTTATTGAAAGAACATAAAAGTTACATAAAATAACACATAACATAACAGCTCAGATATCTACACAACGCAAAGACAATGATTCAAACACTATGTGGTTTCAGCGATAGCAGCATCCATAGTAACAACCATAGCAATGATAGAAAACATTGCATTATTAACAAGCTAAACAACATACATTCACTGAATGAAGATTATGAAAATAATCTTAGAAATGTTATCAAAACACATTTAAATGCCAAAAGTATATTAAAATATTGCATTTCCACTAAAAATCAAAGGAATGTCAGCCATGTAGTTGTTTTTGCAGACGGAAACTAGACAGTCATGTGACGTGGATGCAGGTCAATAGAAAATAGGCCAAAACAGCCGCTCATCTTGGTCAATTGGGTCATATAAACAAACAACCTATACTGTCATGGAGGTTGGAGATCAGGTTGGATATTATCATGTTTCCTACATTTACCCCTTTAATTGATGAAAAGTAAACTTTTAAGCTCTACTGAGTTCACTATGCTGGATCAAATCTATACCAAAAAAACTTAGCAAAGTATAGTTTGTAACAAAATACTGACACCAGCTGGTAGTCTTTGTATTAATTTTATTATGCATGAGTTATTATCACATGTGACAAGTATCATAAAGTCATAAAAATGCTTAAAAATGTAAAGAAAAAAAGTAAATATTGTTACCTTACGTAACAGAGTACCCTAAACAAAGTAGTACATGTGAAGAAATGAGGCTTACATTCATGAGAAATGCAAAATTGTGAATTTAAAACTAAAGCGGAAGTATGTCATGGAATTCGTTTTGATGTTGTAGCGCCAAGACTGGCACGAAAAATAAAATCCATTGGGATTTTTGGTGTTTGGTAGAAATATTGTTGTTTTTTCCAATCAATATCTATCTGTGTTGATTATAATATGCGAATAACTATTGCAGTTAAAAGGAATATATGTTGTGCTGTTAATAGTTGTTGGAAGAAGTGGACAGCAACTTCTGTTTCTTCCTGAATACCCATCTATTCAATGATGTTGATGTTGGTTCCATATTTGCAGATAGGCTACTTTCTGCAAATTCTGAAACTTTCTGGTTCACCTTCAATTTTGGGGAAAAAATATTTCTGTCACAAAAACATACAATTTCACACGTTACCTGGGGGGTATTGCACAAAACTAGGATAAAGAAATCCAGGATAATTGAGCAAGCGCGGCTTGAACTAGTCTGCTCGGCGCATCCTAGCTTAATTGGTTGCACATTTGCCGAGCCAGGATGAAAAGGCGCGGCTATGTTAAGCCAGGTGAAGATAGTTGGGATAACTGCGCGTTCACGGCATACTTGAATAGACCTCGCGATCGCTCACAGAATCACCTGTTACACCACGTCCTGCTACACGGTCCAACACCCCCATCTAGTGGCCGCTTGTCGCCACTGCCCATCATTCCCCCAACACACCTGTTGCCAATTGACAATCACCTTTCCCTGTTTAAGCCGGGGATCTCCAGCCAGCCGGCGCCAGTTCGTGCTCTTGTTTACCCAACCTCGGTCCAGTGATCCAGTTACCCGTCTGTTGCCGAACCCTGCCTGCCTGACTACCCGCCTGTTGCCGAACCCTGTTGCCGACCCATCGCCTGTCCGACTGCCCGCCTGTTGCCGACCCATCGCCTGTCCGACTGCCCGCCTGTTGCCGACCCATCGCCTGTCCGACTGCCCGCCTGTTGCCGACCCCTCGCCTGTCCGACTACTTGCCTGTTGCCGTACCCCCGCCTGCCCGACTACCGCTTGCCTAGCCTGGCTGGTTGTTATTCCCCTCGTCTCAATAAATCCCACTGTCTTTTCATCCCGTCTCCGCCTCCCTGTGTTCAGCGTTTGGGTCCACTCGTCCTGTACCTTACCTTAACATCACCGATCTGAACATGGATAGGAGTCGCACGTCATTCTTCACGGCCACTGAACAACAGCTCCTTATGGAGTTTTACGAAGATGTGAAAGACACTATAAGAAAAAAAAAGGCAATACAAACGCCATAATTAAAGAACGCGAGAAAGCCTGGCAGACAATAGTGGACTGGCTTAATGCGTAAGTAGGCCTAGTCCAAAACTGTACACTCCACTGGAACTATAATTATAACTATAATTAGGCTAGCGCTCGTTTTACATTATATTCCTATGTAGCAGAGGTTTTTACATTATATTCCTATGCAGCAGAGGGTTTTACATTATATTCCTATGTAGCACAGCGTTTTTGGAAAAAGTCCCCGGCGTTTTTGTAAACACCTCTCTCAGCGTTTTTTTTCTCCCGCACGAGCGTAAAAAAAAGTAGAAAAAAGTTCAACTTTCAGGAAATAAGCGCCCGACGTCAGGCGTTTTTTGACAACTGACCAATCACAAGCGGAACATTGACACTTGGATACTAGTAGGCGAGTAACGCCGGGGTCTAGAATAGGTTCGTTGCTAGGCGATAGAAAAAAACACTGCGCTTTCAGGACAAAAAACGCTGCCAGCTTTTTTTAAATTGAATAAACGGTCGGCTCAACTTTTCCCTATCACAAAAAACGCTAGGTGTGAGCACGCCCTAAAGGAGTTACTTTTCAAGTCCACTAATCAACTGTTGTACACTTTACTTTAAAAGTGGCAAGTAGAGGTGCATGTTACTCAGGAAATGTAGAGTATGATTAAGTGCAAACAATTATCCACAATGTGTCATTTACTCTTTTTCTCCCCCTACCTTTGAATCTATTCTACCTTTCTATCCTTCATAAAGAACAAACTTGTCTGGCCAGGGCCGGATCAGTAACCACAGGGGCCCCTGGGCACTGTCAGTCCAGAGGTCCTACCGACCGACGGGGGGGCAATCGCAATACAGCCCGGACCAGACTCCTCGTTCGAGGGGGCCACAGGGGGGTCCGGACTCAGAGTTATGGGGGCGCTGCCCCCCCCCCCCCCCCCCTAGAACCGCCACTGGGTGCAGCGCAACGGCTCCGGCGGACAGTTTAACATAGAAGCGAGAGGTAACCAGATATTTTGCTTGTGCCCTCACTGCCCTGGGCCCTTTAGATATCGTGGGCCCCTGGGCAATTGCCCAGTTGCCCATATGGTTAATCCGGCCTTGTGTCTGGCCATAAACGGACCTGGCAGCAAGTTAAAATTAAATATAAGAACATTTTGCAGGCTGGTAAGTGACTTTAAAGTAGATAACAGTGAACAAATGAGGTGAATAGATTAGGTGTCTGCTGACATGTTGAATGTATGATTGTAGCAGTTTAAAAAAAAAGCCCATAGAAGTGGCACAGGGGGCGGCCCACCAAGCCAGGATCTGACCCCAGCGGAGGAGCTGGCACTCCATTTAAATAAAGGGAGGCCAGTGATGGAGGGGATCCAGGGAGGGACAGTGACGGACTCTGTCCCAGCCACAGAAACTGTCCGCTTCATACAAAGTACATGTTGCAGTACTACTGCACATGGAACACAATCAAATAAATATATTGTACTGTCTGACTTTGGATTTCCTTGCAGTGTCTGGGAACACACTTTTGGAGCCACCAGAAGATGATCTGGTTAGTACATTGCAAGGGCGTAGGTTTGGTCTGAGCTTTGGTGGGGACACTACTACAGGGGTGATAGTAAAAAAAAAAAAAAGGGGGGGGGGGTTAACCCTACCCCCTAAGCCAAGATATAACAACGTAATTATCTGGCAATTCTGATTACTTTTTTTGGATATAAATGGACATTATTCACAAGCCTATATCACAGTGGCATCTTTATGTAAAGCACCAGAGCTCTTGGGACCCTGAGCCTGGTAGGCTTGTTCAGAAATTCATCCCTGCTTTTAACTAGTCACTTAGCATACGTATTGCTTGTATAGCATAGGCTACTGAGACTACGGATACTACAGCTCTACCAAGAAAGGTCAGTCGGTGGCAATATAATACTCAAAAGTAACTAGGAATTGATTAGTAGCCTTACCATTGACTAAAGGGCATGAACAAGGAGACATCCATTTTTTATTAAAATCGGACACGTACATTTAGAATTGTATCCATCACATTCGCACGTGGAGTGACTGCTGAATTAATCTGATTGGCCAAAACCCAAGACCAGCCCCTACCCTATTACCGATTGGCTAAAGTAGGCCTACAGTGGTAAGGTTTAGTGAACGCGCCTCTAAGGTATTGGGAATCGTCAGTATACAGGCAGTGTTGAGGGGGAGTAGCCTATATAGTTTGATACATGGAGCTAAGCCAATAAAAAAACAGACCTGACCAGACCAGACCCTCAAGACGTATTTTTGGAGGCGGTACCTAGATTACGGACGTCGAAATTTATTTAACCCTTTGTGTAACGCGCAAGGCGCTTTTTTCTGTTTGCCTCAATATTGGTGGGGACATTTCAGTCGGTATTGAATATTGGTGGGGACATGTCCTTCGGTCCCCACGCAAATCTACGCCCTTGGTACATTGTATTGAAATGACAGGCTTGGTATGTCCTGTGAAATCTCAAGTTCTCTCAATACATGTATTATGGCAGGTATGTCAATTTTATGGAAATATCCTGCTTATGTATGTAGTCCATAAAGGATATGAAGTCAGTGATGTGGTGCTAATAGAAAATATGTATAACAGGACCCAGATGCTGCACAGTCTCCTAAGCAGCCTGGTAAAATTGTGAGTATTGGCCAAAGTAAATCTACATTATGCACCAACCCTGCTGTGCTAATTGACATTTCTTTTACAGACTTCACAAACTGTCCGAACATTATATGCTAGACACCTGGAGAGACAGATGGAGCTGGTGATGTTAAAATCACTGAACAAGAGAAAGCTCCAAGAAATGGAGCTGGATCTTGAGATTAAACGCCGGACACTCAGGACACTGGAAATCCAGAAACTAGAATGAGAAGTATTTCAGTGCACACAGTAACCATAACTGCAAAACAGTGTTTTAATCAGTGTTGCTTTTGCTCTATTCCAGGATCCAAGCAACCAAGATGAATGAGGACTGCCAAATAAAAAAAAATTTCAACTACAAAACATTGTGGTGTCCACCCTTTTTCATGAATGTAAAGTAGAATTTAAAAGAACCACCAATGCTAAACAAAATGCACACATGGCAAAAAGTGACATTTAAGATCTTTTATTAACTAAAGATAGGCTAAGTCCAAAAGTTAAGTGAAAAAACATGCAATATATTGCTCCCTGACGAGTCTGCCATTAATGTTGTCTGGGAAGACGGGAGCATTTTCCCAGTCAACAACAGCAGCCACTCGGGGGGGGGGGGGGGTCTCTCCATTCTTAGGCCTGCAATGTTATGCAGTACTGCACATGCAGCAATCACATCACAGGCCCTGTCCGGAGAAACCCTCAGGTGGTGCAGGCACTGAAATCAAGATTTTAGAAGGCCGAAGGTCATCTCGATACGAGCCCTCGTTCTGTTGTGTGCATGGTTGTAGGCATGCTGTGCTGGGGTTTGGGGGTCCGCAAGGGGAGTCAAGAGGAAGGACTCGCAGGCGTATCCTTTGTCTCCCATCAGCACACCAGAGAATGTGCCTGATAATACAAGATATCATTTAGAAAACACGGCAGAGTTACACACTCATGATGTCCAAGGTGCTTACAGTACAAATAAAGTGTGGCTTACCTTGTGAAAGTCCCTCGTAAATTGGACTAGCCCGAAAGATTCTGGAGTCATGCACCGAGCCAGGCCACTTTGCCTCTACATTGCTGACAAGGCAGTCAGCATCACAGATCATCTGAAATGTTAAGTTGTAACCTATTGAGGTCATTAAATGCACAGAATTAATTTGTGTAGGTCATAATAACCACAAATCACTCTTACCTGACCACTGATGCTGTGGAAGGATTTCCTGTTGTCAATTTTATTTGTATAGCGCCAATTCATAACAGAAGTTATCTCAGGGCACTTTTCAAATGGAGCAGGTCTAGACCGAACTCCTAATAACATTTACAGAGACCCAACAGTACCACCATGAGCAAGCACTTGGCACGGGGGCAAGGAAAAACTGCCTGTTAAAAGGCAGAAACCTTGGACAGACCCTTTGGCTCTAGGTGGGTGGTCATCTGCCTTGACCAGTTGGGGTGAGAGAGAGAGACTCAGTGCACCATGGGAAATCCCCCGACAGTCTAGGCCTATAGCAGCATAACTAAGGGATGGTTCAGGACTCACCTGATCCAGCCCTAACTATAAGCTTTATCAAAGAGGAACGTCTTAAGCCTACTCTTAAATGTGGAGAGGGTGTCTGCCTCCCGAACCACAACTGGAAGCTGGTTCCACTGAAGAGGAGCTTGGTAACTGAAGGCTCTGGCTCCTGTTCTACTTTTAGAAACTATAGGAACCACCAGTAGCCCTGCATTCAGAGAACGCAGTGTTCTAGTGGGGTAGTAGGGTACTATGAGCTCTTTGAGATATGAAGGGGCCTGCCCATGAAGAATTTTATAGGTGAGGAGGAGGATTTTAAATTCTATTCTAAATTTTACAGGGAGCCAATGCAGAGAAGCTAGTACAGGAGAGATGTGATCTCTTTTCCTAGTTCCTGTTAGTACTCGTGCTGCAGCGTTTTGAATTAATTGGAGCGTCTTAATGGACTTATTAGGACAACCTGATAATAAAGAGTTGCAGTAATCCAGCCTTGAGGTAGCAAATGCATGGATTAGTTTTTCTGCATCTGTCTTTGATAGGCTGCGTCTGATTTTTGTAATATTACGTAAATGAAAAAAGGCAGTCCTAGAGGTCTGCTTTATGTGGGAATTAAATGACAGATCCTGATCAAAGATAACTCCAAGATTCCTGACAGTGGTGCTAGAGGCCAATGTAATGCCATCTAGAGTAGCTATATCTGTAGACATTGAGTCTCTAAGGTTTTTGGGGCCAAGTACAAGAATTTCGGTTTTCTCTGAGTTTAACATCAGAAAATTGCAGCTCATCCAGGATTTTATGTCTTTAAGACATGTTTGTAATTTAGATAATTGATTAATTTCATCGGGTTTGATCGATAGATATAACTGTGTATCATCTGCATAACAATGAAAGTTAATGGAGTGATTTCTAATAATATTGCCTAAAGGGAGCATATATAAAGTAAAGTATTGGTCCAAGTACAGAACCTTGTGGAACTCCATGACTAACTGTAGTATTTATTGAAGATTCATCATTCACATTCACATGTACAAACTGTGAACGATCTGATAGATAGGACCTAAACCAGCTTAGTGCGGTTCCTTTAATGCCAATTTGATGCTCGAGTCTCTGTAAAAGAATACTATGATCAATAGTGTCAAAGGCAGCACTAAGATCTAATAATACAAGTACAGAGACAAGTCCATTGTCAGAAGCAATCAAAAGGTCATTATTAACTTTAACCAGAGCTGTCTCTGTGCTATGATGAACTCTAAATCCTGACTGGAAATCCTCAAATAAACTATTGTTATGTAGAAAGTCACACAATTGTTTGGCGACTACTTTCTCCAGAATCTTAGACAGAAAGTGTTACGGTACTAGAAACTGGGACCCAAAAGCTGGACACAGAGAGGCGAAGACAGGGTAAAAGCCAAAGGAGTTTATTGGAGGATCGTTCAGGGAATCAGGCGAGTAGGGGGGTCTGGTACTGGGCAGGCAATCAGGTGGACCCGGGCTAGACAGTGGACGGGTAGTCGGACAGGCGGGGGTCGGTAACAGGGGGGTAATCGGACAGGCGGGGGGCTCGGCGGCAGGCGGGCAGTCGTACAGGCGATGGGTCGGCAACGGGCTGGTAGTCGGACGGGCGATGGGTCGGCAACGGGCTGGTAGTCGGACGGGCGATGGGTCGGCAACGGGCTGGTAGTCGGACAGGCGATGGGTCGGCAACGGGCTGGTAGTCGGACAGGCAGGGGTCGGCAACAGGGTACTGGAACAGGCGGGTAGTCAGGCAGGCAGGGGTCGGCAACGGGGGCTGGAACAGGCGGGTCGTCAGGCAGGCAGGGGTCGGCAACAGGGTACTGGAACAGGCGGGTAGTCAAGCTGGGAATTACTAGTAGGTTAGGGAAACAACGAACTGGCGCCGGCTGCTTGACAATCTCCGGCTTAAATAGGAAACGTAGATTACTGATTGCCAACAGGTGGGTTGCGGGAAGGAGGACAGTTACGACCCGCAGCCACTAGAGGGGAGTGTTGGACCGTGTAGCGGGACGTGGCGTAACAGTACCCCCCCCTCTACGGACGCCTCTCGGCGGACGCCCTAGCACAGCCGGGTGATCTTGAAGAAAGTCCCGGATGAGTGATGGGTCCAAGATGCGGCTCCGGGGAACCCAGGAGCGCTCCTCCGGACCGTACCCCTCCCAATCGACGAGGTACTGGTGACCCCGTCCACGGCGCCGCACATCCAGGAGTCGACGGACCGTCCAAGCTGGATGATTGTCGATCAGCCTTGGCGGAGGTGGGATGGGGGGGGACAACGGACTGGTAGAGACTGGCTTGATCTGAGAGACATGGAAGGTGGGGTGGATGCGGCGGAGTGCAGGGGGGAGGTTCATGCGAACCGCAGAGGGGTTGACCACCTTGGAGATGGTGTAGGGGCCGATGAAGCGTGGGGAGAGTTTGGGGGGAATCCCCTTCAAGGGGAGATCCTTGGCCCGCAACCAGACCTCTTGCCCGGGGGCGTACTCGGGTGCAGGACGACGCCGCTTATTCGCCTGAAATTGGGAGCGAGAGGATGCCTGGAGTAGTGCCGTGCGCGTCCTCTTCCAGATACGCCGGCATCTGCGCAGATGGGTTTGGACGGAAGGGACGGCAATCTCTTCCTCTAGATCAGGAAACAGGGGAGGTTGGTAACCCAAAGAGGCCATAAACGGGGATAACCCAGTGGATGCGTTTAGCAGTGTGTTGTGGGCGTATTCCACCCAGGGCAGCTGAGAGCTCCAAGTGGTGGGGCTGGCGTGGGAGATGCAGCGAAGCGCCGCCTCCATCTCCTGGTTTGCTCTTTCCGACTGACCATTAGACTGGGGGTGAAACCCCGAAGAGAGGCTGGAAGTGGCGCCAAGAGCTTTGCAGAAGGCCCGCCATACTTGTGAGGTGAACTGGGGGCCTCTGTCTGAGACAACGTCCGCGGGGATGCCATGCAGGCAGAATACGTGTTTGACCAAGACGTCGGCGGTCTCCCTGGAGGAGGGAAGCTTGGGAAGGGCGATGAAGTGGGCGGCCTTTGAGAAGCGGTCAATCACGGTAAGGATGGTGGTGTTACCCTCTGACGTGGGTAAACCGGTGACAAAGTCAAGGGCGATGTGTGACCAGGGGCGGCTAGGTATGGGTAGAGGCTGTAGTAAACCGGAATGGGGGCGGGTCGAGGTCTTGTTCCGAGCGCAAGTAGCACACGCCGAAATAAAGGAGCGGACGTCCTTGTCCATAGTGGACCACCAAAAACGCCGACGGATGAAATCCAAGGTGCGGGAGATACCTGGGTGGCAGGTAAGCCGGGAGGAGTGCGCCCAAGTTAGTACCTGAGACCTTACCGCGTCAGGGACGAACATACGGTTAGGGGGACCGAGACCGGGGTCCGGCTGTTGCCTCTGTGCCCGACGGACAGCAGACTCCACCTCCCAGGTGAGAGTGGCAATGAGGCAAGTGGGTGGCAGAATGGTCTCGGGGTCCGTGCCGGGGTCCTCGGGAGAGTACAGGCGGGACAGAGCATCCGGCTTGACATTCTGAGAGCCCGGACGGTAGGTGAGGGAAAAGTTGAACCTACCAAAGTATAACGCCCACCTGGCCTGACGGGAATTTAGCCTCTTCGCCGATTGGAGGTAAGCGAGGTTGCGATGGTCGGTCCAAACAATAAAAGGAAGCTCCGCGCCCTCCAACCAGTGTCGCCACTCCTCCAAGGCCAGCTTGACCGCTAATAGCTCTCGGTTGCCCACATCGTAATTGCGCTCCGGCGGGGACAACCTTCGAGAGAAGAAGGCGCAGGGATGGAGCTTGTGGTCGGAGGAGGAACGCTGGGAGAGAACCGCGCCCACTCCGGTGTCCGAGGCGTCGACCTCCACCACGAACTGGAGTGAAGGATCAGGTTGAGTGAGGATGGGAGCAGATATAAACCGCTGTTTGAGGCCCTGAAAGGCGGACTCCGCTTCCGGTGTCCAAGCAAAGGAGCTCTTGGTGGACGTCAAGGCCGTGAGGGGTGCCGCAATCTGACTGTAACCGCGTATAAATCGACGGTAAAAGTTGGCAAAGCCAAGGAACTGCTGCAATCGCTTGCGGGTGGAGGGAGAGGGCCACTCGGCCACCGCAGAGACCTTCGAGGGATCCATTTCAACCTGTCCCTGGCTGATTATATACCCCAAGAAGGCAATGGATGGGACGTGGAACTCGCACTTCTCCGCCTTAACATACAGTCTGTTCTCCAGCAGCCTCTGCAAAACTTGCCGGACATGGACCCGGTGCTCCTCCATGGAGCTTGAAAAGATGAGAATATCGTCAAGATAGACGAAAACGGTGTGGTTCAACAGGTCCCGGAGGACATCGTTAACCAAAGATTGAAACACTGCGGGGGCGTTGGTGAGGCCGAATGGCATCACCAGATACTCGTAGTGGCCCAAAGGAGTATTAAAAGCTGTCTTCCATTCGTCCCCCTCCCGAATGCGGACCAGGTGATATGCATTGCGCAGATCTAATTTTGAGAAAACGGAGGCTCCATGAAGGGGGACGAAGGCGGAACTGATGAGTGGTAACGGGTATTTATTTTTCACCGTGATATCGTTCAGACCACGGTAGTCGATGCAGGGGCGAAGCGATTTATCCTTCTTACTAATGAAGAAGAAACCCGCTCCAACCGGTGACGAAGAAGGGCGGATGATTCCAGCGGCGAGGGATTCCCCGATGTACTTCTCCATCGACTCGCGTTCTGGGCGGGAGAGGTTAAACAGACGGCTGCTAGGAAGGGGGGCTCCGGGGAGGAGGTCTATAGCACAGTCATAAGGGCAGTGGGGGGGCAAGGTCAAGGCGTGGGACTTACTGAACACCGCTCCGAGGTCGTGGTACTCTTCCGGGACGGAGGACAGGTTAGGAGGTTCGGGTACGGACTCGAACTCTGTCGCCCGAGGAGCCGGGGCGGACCGCAAGCACTGGGACAGGCAATGGGTACTCCATGACAGGATGCGCCCGGTTCCCCAATCGATCTGAGGATTGTGAGTCCGAAACCAGGGGTAGCCCAAAACAATCGGGGAGAAGGGGCTGGCAATCACCAGGAGGGATATGGTCTCCTGGTGATTCCCAGAAACTAGCAGGTTGAGTGGAACGGTGCGGTGTTCCACCCGTGTGAGGGTCCTCCCATCTAGCGCCTGGGTCTCGATCGAAAGATCGAGAGGAATGGTGTCTATCCTCAGTCGCTTAACCAACTCCTGATCAATGAAGCTCTCATCCGCTCCGGAGTCCAGGAGAATGGAGAGCGGGAGGTTTTGATCTTGCCACCTGAGGGTGGCCTCTAGGAGGGGACGGGAGACTGAGGGATTATGAGAGCGGCTCGCCAGTACGCCTCGAGTTACTGACGAGCCCGTTCTTTTCCCGAGAGGGCGGGACATCCGGATCGAAAATGACCGGAAGTGCCGCAATACAAACAAGCTCCCAATCGAATACGCCGCTCCCTCTCCTCGGGAGTAAGGTGTGCGCGTCCGATCTGCATCGGCTCGGGGGAAGAGGGCCGCCCATAGCGAGGAGGAACGGTGACCGGGAGGGAGGACTGCGTTGCAGCCGGTGACTCATAAGGGGGCGTGGCGAACAAGCGGGTGCCTCTCTCTCTGCGCCGTTCTCGCAAACAATTGTCCATGTGAATCGCTAGAGAAATAAGATGGTCTAAGTTCGCGGGTTCCTCCCAGGAGGTTAAGCGGTCCTTTAGCTCGCTACTGAGCGCGTTTTGGAAAACCCCCTGCAGCGCCTCCTCGTTCCAGCCGCTCTCAGCAGCGAGGGTCCGGAACTCAACTGCAAAAGCGGCTATGCTGCGTGATCCCTGGCGAAGCTGCAGGAGACGTTGGGAGGTCTCCCTGCCCTGGACAGGATGATCAAAGACCTTCCTCATATCTTCCGTGAAGGCGCCGTAGTTATGACAGACCGCAGACCCACGTTCCCACACCGCCGCGGCCCACGCGAGAGCCTCGCCACTCAGCGAACCGATCAGGTAAGCTATCTTTGATCTCTCGGTGGGGTAAGTCTGGGGCTGCATTTCAAAGACAAGGGAACACTGGATAAGAAATGACCGGCAGGATCCTAGATCCCCTCCATAACGTTGGGGGGCTGGGATGATTGGTTCCCGGGGAGAAACCGACGGACTCGGGGTGGGGGCTGGTGGTTCTGGGGGGACGGGGGGCTGAGCGCTGACGGCTAGGGTCAGCTCCCGGAGGGCGGTGGCGATCTCCTGCAAGGCCTGATCGTGTTGGCCCAAGAGAGTCCCTTGGCGGGAGATCATTGCCCTGAACCCCTCTGCATCCGCTGGGTCCATGATGGCCAGTTCGTACTGTTACGGTACTAGAAACTGGGACCCAAAAGCTGGACACAGAGAGGCGAAGACAGGGTAAAAGCCAAAGGAGTTTATTGGAGGATCGTTCAGGGAATCAGGCGAGTAGGGGGGTCTGGTACTGGGCAGGCAATCAGGTGGACCCGGGCTAGACAGTGGACGGGTAGTCGGACAGGCGGGGGTCGGTAACAGGGGGGTAATCGGACAGGCGGGGGGCTCGGCGGCAGGTGGGCAGTCGTACAGGCGATGGGTCGGCAACGGGCTGGTAGTCGGACGGGCGATGGGTCGGCAACGGGCTGGTAGTCGGACGGGCGATGGGTCGGCAACGGGCTGGTAGTCGGACAGGCGATGGGTCGGCAACGGGCTGGTAGTCGGACAGGCAGGGGTCGGCAACAGGGTACTGGAACAGGCGGGTAGTCAGGCAGGCAGGGGTCGGCAACAGGGGCTGGAACAGGCGGGTCGTCAGGCAGGCAGGGGTCGGCAACAGGGTACTGGAACAGGCGGGTAGTCAAGCTGGGAATTACTAGTAGGTTAGGGAAACAACGAACTGGCGCCGGCTGCTTGACAATCCCCGGCTTAAATAGGAAACGTAGATTACTGATTGCCAACAGGTGGGTTGCGGGAAGGAGGACAGTTACGACCCGCAGCCACTAGAGGGGAGTGTTGGACCGTGTAGCGGGACGTGGCGTAACAGAAAGGGGAGATTAGAAATCGGTCTATAGTTGGCTAAAACCCCTGGGTCAAGAGTGGGCTTTTTAAGAAGGGGTTTAATTACAGCTACTTTAAAGGACTGTGGTACATATCCTGATACTAAAGAAAGATTAATCATTTCCAGTAAAGAAGTGCCAATTAAGGGTACAATTTCTTTAAGCAGCCTAGTTGGGATGGGGTCTAACAGACAGGTTGATGACTTCGATGAAGAAATTATAGAAGTTAACTGATGAAGACTGACAGCAGAGAAACACTCCAAATACACATCTAAGGTAGTCAAATTGTCTGATGTTGGAGAGCCTGCGATACCTATTGAGGGCATTTGGTGACTAATTTTCTCTCTAATAGTAATAATTTTATTATAAAAGAAGTTCATGAAGTCATTGCTACTTAAGTTGATGGGGATACATGGCTCAATAGAGCTGTGACTCTCTGTCAGCCTGGCTACAGTGCTGAAGAGGAACCTAGGGTTGTTCTTATTTTCTTCTATTAGTGCTGAGTAAAAGGCTCCTCTGGCATTACGGAGGGCCTTTCTATAATTTTTAAGATTATTTTGCCAAATTAAGCGATTTTCTAATAAATTGGAAGCGCGCCATTTCCTTTCTGATTTCCTTGTTTCTTGTTTTAATTGACAAGTTTGTTGGTTGTACCATGGTGCTAGTTTCCTATGTTTTATTATTTTCTGTTTTCTAGGAGCGATATAATCTAATGTTGATTGTAGAGAGCCTGCAGCACTATTAACAAGATTATCAATTTGGGAGTGACTAAAGTTAATATAGGACTGTTATATTCAGATATGGCATTGAATTAAACACTGATGGAATCTCCTCCTTAAACTTAGCTACAGCACTGTCAGATAGACATCTGCTGTAGGAAGTTTTGCTTAATGGCTTATAGTCTAATAATAGAAATTCAAAAGTTATTAAATAATGGTCAGATAGGAGAGGATTATGTGGAAAAACTATTAAATGTTCAATATCCATGCCATATGATAGATCAAGGTCAAGAGTGTGATTAAAACAATGGGTTGGTTTATTCACACTCTGACAGAAGCCAATTGAGTCTATTAATGAGGTAAATGCGTTACTAAGGCTGTCATTTGTAACATCCACATGGACATTAAAATCACCTACAATAATTACTTTATCTGATTTAAGAACTAAACTTGATAGAAACTCTGAGAATTCATATAAAATCAGAGTACGGTCCAGGAGCGCGGTACACTATAACAGTGCACACTGCAGTGTTTTCCAGTTTGGGTGAGAAAGACTAAGAACAATGCTTTCAAATGAATTATAATTTAGTTTTGGTTTAGGGTCCATTAAAACCCTCGAATCATATATAGCTGCTACTCCACCTCCTCGGCCTGTGCCTCGGGGAATGTGAGTATTAATATGACTGGGGGGGGTGGATTCATTTAGGCTAACATAATCCTCATGGGACAACCAGGTCTCAGTAAGACAAAGCAAATCAATATCATAATCTGATATTAATTCATTCACTAAAACAGCTTTGGATGACAGAGACCTGGGGCCGTATTCACAAAGGATCTTAGCGCTAAAAGTAGCTCCTAACTGGCGAATTTAGGAGAAACTCCTAAAAATAATGGGCGTGTCAGTCTTAAATTTAGGACTCCTAATTTTTTTCACTAAGAGCAATTCACAAAGGATCTTAGGCCTAAAAGTAGCACCTAAGTCTAGGAGAGCTTAAAAGTCCTCGAGAGGACTCCTAACTCACTAAGACCTATTCACAAAGAATCGGAAAATGGCTGCGAGACGAAATGTTTTGGAGACAATGGAAGACTGTGAATTGATCAAGAGATATAGGCTAAATCGTGAGGGTATAAAACTTGTTGTGGAATTAGTGCGGGATGCAATAACATCCCCGACTAACAGGAATAACTCGATTAGGAAATAAAATGTTTGGCAACACTACGATATTTAGCAACAGGGAAAATGCAAGTTTGCAATGCCGACGATTTAGGAATATCGCAACCATCAGTCAGCCATAAACCGAACCATCAACGCGCTCTGTAGACCACATATCAATTCAATTAAATTCAAACTTTATTAAGGACACATCTCATGAAATGTCCATAACACACCAATACAACACAATAATAATAAAATAATAAAAATAGAATAAAAAATACACACACACACACACACACACACATATATACTGTATATATATATATATATATATATATATATATATATATATATATATATATATATATATAAATGTAGCCTACATATAGGTAAATACACACACACACACACACACACAATTCCACAATGATTATATTTACATACAGGCTAGAAGAGCTGACAGAGCTCAGTTCAAAGTTGGTTAAGGCTGAAATAATACCATTAATATCATCCAACAGTTTATCCGGTTTCCTTTGGACAATCAACAACTACACATGATCAAAGCCAACTTCATGGCATGCAGGTATGCCGGTGTGGTCGGTGCTGTTGACGGGACGCACATACAAATAATTGCGCCATCAAAAGATGAGGACGTGTTCGTCAATAGAAAGAAAGTAGCCTACATTCCATCAACACGCAGATTGCTTTTGATGCAACTTTTAACATTCTTGATGTTGCGAAGTGGCCTGCAGGGTCTACCCATGATCCGCGTATTTTAATGGGGAGCAGTCTGAGGCGTGAGGCACCGTGTACCAGTTGGGTGTCTTGCTGGGTGACAGTGGCTGTCCCTGCAAGACGTCTTGACACCTCTCAATCCACAACCGGGAGCACAGTTAAAGTATAACATGCAAGTGATTACGCAGATTACGATTAGTCCTATGCGTATAAAACATCGTATTAGCTCTTTGTCGCCTTTTATTTGTTGAATCCATATTTATTATTGTTTGCTGTGTTCCTCCATATATGTTAGGGCACACAAAAATACACGAAATCTTGTGGAGAGAGGATGTGATCACAGTGATCACTGTATGCGCCATTCTCCACAACCGGTATGGGCTGTTATTTAAAGTGTTGAATAGTGGAGATATGCTCATTGAATAATAGTTTGCAGGGTGCTTTTAATTGCCTCCTTGAATTAATGCAATTTACGTATTTTTATTGTTTTTATTGTTTATCTCTCTCTCTTTAACGTGCATAGGCTACAACGTCATTATCGTGGTCTGCACAAACTTGTCATCATGCGTGTATTCTGCTAACTGCACTGTCCATAACTATTTGATAGGGATGTCTAGCCGAGGCTACTTCCTTGTTCTTCGGTGATTTAGTGGGCTCGTTTTCACAGAGACCGCCTGCTCTGAACAACCAATCACCGGACTGACCGCTTCCAAACTCGTGCACGAGAATCGACGTAATCCATAGCAACGGCGCGTCACTCTTAGTGATGTATCCTTAGTATGAGTAGGTCTCAGCGGCTTTGTGAATAACTTTTAAGAAAAAACTCCTACGTAAAATGTTTTAGCGCGAGTTAGGAGCACTCCTAGCGGTAAGATAAAATGCTTTGTGAATACGGCCCCTGGGGCCGTATTCACAAAGGATCTTAGCGCTAAAAGTAGCTCCTAACTAGCGAATTTAGGAGAAACTCCTAAAAATAATGGGCGTGTCAGTCTTACATTTAGGACTCCTAATTTTTTTCACTAAGAGCAATTCACCTAAGTCTCCTAGACTTAGGTGTTAGTAACACCTAAGTCTAGGAGAGCCTAAAAGTCCTCGAGAGGACTCCTAACTCACTAAGACCTATTCACAAAGAATCGGAAAATGGCTGCGAGACGAAATGTTTTGGAGACAATGGAAGACTGAATTGATCAAGAGATATCGGCTAAATCGTGAGGGTATAAAACTTGTTGTGCAATTAGTGCGGGATGCAATAACATCCCCGACTAACAGGAATAACTCGATTAGGAAATAAAATGTTTGGCAACACGATATTTAGCAACAGGGAAAATGCAACTTTGCAATGCCGACGATTTAGGAATATCGCAACCATCAGTCAGCCATAAACCAAACCATCAACGCGCTCTGTAGACCACATATCAATTCAATTAAATTCAAACTTTATTAAGGACACATCTCATGAAAGGTCCATAACACCAACACAACACAATAATAATAAAATAATAAAAATAGAATAAAAAATACATACAGACACACACACACACACACACACACACACACACACACACACACACGATTCCACAATGATCATATATTTACATACAGGCTAGAAGAGCTGACAGAGCTCAGTTCAAAGTTGGTTAAGGCTGAAATAATACCATTAATATCATCATTTAGTTCGGTTTCCTTTGGACAATCAACAACTACACAGGATCAAAGCCAACTTCATGGCATGCAGGTATGCCGGTGTGGTCGGTGCTGTTGACGGGACGCACATACAAATAATTGCGCCATCAAAAGATGAGGACGTGTTCGTCAATAGAAAGAAAGTACATACATCAACACGCAGATTGTTTTTGATGCAACTTTTAACATTCTTGATGCTGTTGCAAAGTGGCCTGGGTCTACCCGTGATCCGCGTATTGTAATGGGATGCGGTCTGAGGCGTGAGGCACCATGTACCAGTTGGGTGTCTTGCTGGGTGACAGCTGCTATCCCTGCAAGACGTCTTGACACCTCTCAATCCACAACCGGGAGCAGTTAAAGTATAACATGTAAGTGATTACGCAGATTACGTTTAGTCCTATGCGTAAAAAACATCGTATTAGCTCTTTGTCGCCTTTTATTTGTTGAATCCATATTTATTATTGTTTACTGTTTTCCTCTATATATGTTAGGGCACACAAAAATACACGAAATGTTGTGGAGAGAGGATGTGATCACAGTGATCACTGTAGCCTATGCGTCAATATCCACAACCGGTATGGGCTGTTATTTAAAGTGTTGAATAGTGGAGATATGCTCATTGGATAATAGTTTGCTGCTTTTAATTGCCTCCTTGAATTAATGCAATTTACGTATTTTTATTGTTTGCTTTTTCTCTCTCTCTTTAACGTGCATATAGGCTACAACGTCATTATCGTGGTCTGCACAAACTTGTCGTCATGCGTGTATTCTGCTAACTGCACTGTCCATAACTATTTGATAGGGATGTCTAGCCGAGGCTATTTCCTTGTTCTTCGGTGATTTAGTGGGCTCGTTTTCACAGAGACCGCCTGCTCTGAACAACCAATCACCGCACTGACCGCTTCCAAACTCGTGCACGAGAATCGACGTAATCCATAGCAACGGCGCGTCACTCTTAGTGATGTATCCTTAGTATGAGTAGGTCTCAGCGGCTTTGTGAATAACTTTTAAGAAAAAACTCCTACGTAAAATGTTTTAGCGCGAGTTAGGAGCACTCCTAGCGGTAAGATAAAATGCTTTGTGAATACGGCCCCTGATATTTAACAGTCCACATTTCATTCTTTTATTTTGTGCTACTGAGGAGTTGGTTTTAATTTTTATTAGGTTTTCATGGTTAACTCCTCTTGTTTTTATTTCTTTAAATAATGTAGGCGGTCGGGGGACAGACACAGTCTCTATGGGGTTGTGGGTGGGTGACTGTACTAGAGGAAGCGCAGAGAAGTGTGTAAGACAGCAACTCTGCTTCCTGGTCCCAACTCTGGACTGTCAGGTTTTAGAAATAAACTGCATCATATTCCTGGATAAGAGAGCCGCTCCATCCAACGTGGGATGGATGCCGTCTCTCCCAATCAAACCAGGTTTTCCCCAAAAAGGCTGCCAATTATCTATGAAGTCCACATGGTTTGCTGGACACCACCTGGACAGCCAGCGGTGGAAGGACGCCATGCATGCTATACATGTTATCACTGGTCACATTGGGCAGGGGTCCAGAGAAAACTACGGTGTCCGACATTGTTTTGGCGTATCTACACACCGACTCCACATTAATTTTAGTGACCTCCGACTGGCGTAATCGGGTGTCATTACCGCCGACGTGAATAACAATCTTATGATATTTACGTTTGTCTTTAGTCAGCAGTTTTAAATAGGATTCAACATCGCCCGCTCTGGCCCCAGGGATACATTTAACTATGGCCGCTGGCTTCGCTAACTTCACGTTTCTGACTATAGAAGAGCCAATAACCAGAGTCTGTTCCTCAGCGGGTGCGTCGCTGAGTGGGGAAAACGTATTAGAAACGTGAATGGGCTGGTGGTGAGCCGTGGGCTTCAAGTTTGCCGCTACGCTTCCCCCGGACAGTCACCCACTCTCCGTGGCTTCCCGGCTGCTCGGGGTCTACCGGGGGACGGCTAACTAGAGCTACCGCCGGCCGGCCCGCACAGACTACCGGAGACGGTGTGGTGCGGTACCGTGCCTCTAAGTCACTAATCACCTCCAGCGCAGTAAATAAACTACATTTAATACAGGTACCATTATCACTAAAAGAGGTGGAGGAATAACTGAACATTTGGCACACTGAGCAGGAAAGAGGAGCAGAGGAAGAGGGAGAAGCCATCGCTAACTGCTAATGCTTAATGTAACTAGCGTGTGAAGACTTTAGAATAGCGAAAAGTCGCTAAAAGAAAGAAGTAGCTCCGAGTGATCAGGTGGAACTAGTCTACGTTTAAATGTTTAAGCGGGTAAATAACCGCTGTAATGAGTAAAACAAATGTATATTTAGCGTTCACCGACAGCTACAACACCAAACAGTGTACACAGAGCAGGAAGTAGACCGGAAATGAGTCAGTATGCTTACCGCAACAGCGACACCTCCGACACTGTGCCAGGTGCGTCCAATAAGCAATTAACCTGTAGGCACATGGAGAGAAAGGTGAAAGCAAAAGAACACAAATATACCTGCCCCAGCAGGGGGAGCCAAAATGAATGCCAACTAAGTACTGGGGTTCGTAACAGACATCAATTGCTGCTTCTGCCTTCGACGCCGTCTTCAGGTTCTGCAATTCTCCAAAGTCCTGTGTTCGAGGTCTGGCTCACATGGAGAGGTTACTAGCACAATCACATGTGAGCCTCCTCAAGGCTAGAGCTGCGTTTCAATACTCGGTTGAATCGCCCTCGCTCACTTGCCCTCAGCCCTTGCCCTCGGGGGAATCCCCAGCGCCATCTTAAGGGCTATTCCATTTCTCTAAAAAGCTGAAGTGCCCTTGGTAAGATCGACCCTTGAGGGCTGAGGGATCGAGTCAACATCGACGGTCACTCCAGAGAGCTGTATATCACCCACAATGCACTGCAGTGGTGCACGAAAAATACATCCATGCGGTGGCAATAATGAGCCCCAAACACCATTGTCTGCTGTTTGTTTACCACCAAAGAAGAAGAAAATGAATTAAAGGAGCCAGCACGGATCGGCCAGGGTCATTATGCAATTAGACTACCCGTTGTTGCTGCGTAATGACAGAGCCAACAATTTACAAGTGTAAGCATATACTGCTATTATACTATAACTTTACTAAAAAATAAAAATAAACTATGCCTGCAGCTCCGCTTTATTTTTTTAAATTATTTTGATTTATTCATTTATTGATTTGCGGCCGCCTACTGACGCAGCTGCTGCTTTATTTATTTATTTACCCTATTTATTTAGTTATTTGCGGCCGTGGCCACCTATTGATACAGCCGCTCCGCTTTATTGCGGCGGCATCGCCAGGCCGAGCATCGCCAGGCCGAGCATCACCAGGCGGCCGCAGTGGCATTTGCCCACATTGCTCAATGGCCAGTCCGTCCCTGCCTGGGAGTGAGTTTGTTTGTAACCTACTGTGTCATTGCATATGAATGTATTTCTGCGTCTTTACTTTCTTAATAGTCTACGAGACGATTCCGTATAAAATTGGCAAAGAGGGGAACATTAGAATGAGAATGTGTGACGTGAGACTCGCGCTCAATCCGTGAGAGTTGGCAGCTCAGCTTATCACTTCTGATTCTAGAGACTTGCTTCTTTGTTGTGGTGCTAATTTTATTTGCGGGAGACTATATAATATTTTTAATGTATTTGGTGTGCATAACATAGCCTAATTATTTTATTGTCAAACAGGACAATTGTTCAGAGGATGGGTCTGCAGGGAAGGCTGACAGGAACACAGGCGGCCAAAAAATGGGAAAACCTAAAAAAGAAATACAAGGCAATTAGTATACATTTGTATAGAAACACAATTGGCAAAACAAATTCACTCATAAAAAAGATTAAGACAAAACTGTGAGCATCACATAAGAATGCATAAAGAATGCACAAACAACTACATGCTTTTTTCTTATTTGAAATTGAATCCTTATAGACTACTGTTCCCTGTATCTATCCTACATGACTTTAAGTGTTGTGTTTGTGTAGTATTCTGAACCACAATCTTGAACAATAAAGGGCATTTAAAGACAATGATGAGGACGAGGATGGTGGTGGTAACAGGCTTAATAACTATCAGAAATAACAATCTAAAACTAATGTCAACTAAACTGAAAGTAGGTTAAACGTGTTTAAACAACCACACTTTCTACAAATAAGGTAAAATAAATAAATAAATAAATGAATTGTCTGAATAAAATATAAAACAAAACTAATAATTCTGAAATGACCAAGTGCTGGCGTATTGCTATCAAGCGCAGAAGACGTCTTCGTCACAAAGATATGAGTCTCCGTATATTGCGCGTTATTTGGAATAGGCAATAGAGCGCTACTCCAACAACGTGTGGCCGATCCATGATTGTCACCGGGCGAGGGTAGCCTAGTCCTAACTAGACCTTCGTACTCATTTCATTCATACTCATGGTCTAGCAGTGCTGTAGAGACAAACGATTTCTCACTTGAAGGCGGGTGCTGTTGAAGTTTAAAACCTATTGGCTCTGCCCAGTGCCACTCTGGATCTGCCTTAACCAATCGCTAACGTTTGGTCGTGACGTATTTCATGCGCCAGAAACCACGTTGCGCGCAGTATACAAACGGCAGATGCAGTGAGCATTAGCATTAGCCTGGTTCCGCCCGCCTCCGTACTTACGCTCAATAACTGAAATTCGCGCACGACCTCTACGTCACTGTTCTCAGGCTGCGCCTCCTGTTCGCTGATTGGAAGGCACATTTGAGGGAAAATACATCGTTCTAACATACAGCACTGCCAGACCTAGTACTGAAGTGAAATGAAAATTGAGCGGAAGTACGTAGGCGGGCGGAGCCAGGCTAGGGCGAGGGCAGGTGCGTTTCATTTATCCCTTTTCCTCCTCCCCCGCCCACTTCCCCTCGGCTCTCCAAGTGGCCTCCGTGTGACGTATTACCAAGGGCTGAGGGCGAGTGAGCGAGGGCGACTCAACCCAGTATTGAAACGCAGCTTAGGTTAAACCTTGGTTAGTTCACCTTCCATCTCATCATCATCACTGCAATTTTTGGTCCCCAACATATTCTCATTCTATCTGTGATGTCTCAATTGCACACCTCACTGTGACGATCATCTGTTTGGAATGCAACAACAAAAAATCAATCCCATTACCGTTAACACTATCAAAAGCATTATACCTACTTTGGCCATTACTGTTCCCCATTTCCCCAAACTTGATTCTAGCCATCCAAACCAATCTTTCCCCTGTCCTGCATTATCTTTAACCTCCTGTCTTAGCTTTTTAAGTTTATTCATGGCAAGAGTGAATGACCCCTCGGGAGAGGTATTGTTTGGAATAAAGGTGCAGCACATGTCTCCTATGAGAGCACATACTCCTCCTTTCTCCGCCAGTAACCAATCTAAGGCTTGCCTCAGTGTTTCCCCTAGAAATTTTTCCAGCAGTGGTGCTGTTACGTAACGGAGGCAAGCCGCACGCGGCGGCGCGCAGGGGTCTGGGGGCATTCACCTCCGGAAGATTTTTTTTTTTAATAACCCCTTAAACCATAACTTCTGGCAAGTTTTGTGGATAGAAATGGACATTTTGAGACAAATATGATATACCATCAACAGATTTAATATTGGAGCACGTACCTTGAACTGGTCAGAAACAGAAATCTTGATTTTATAATTTTAGACAGGATTACTCATGTTTTTCTTTTGTGTTAATTTTAAGCTTTTATTTACATTATTGGTAGAAATTGATTGGGGCAAAAAATATTGAAAATGTTGTCTTAAAGGGGAAATGAACCCAAAAACAACTCCAACACTATATTTCATCACATGAATAAAGTTGATTGTGCTGCCATCAAATGTACTAACTCCATATAAAAAAGAAAAGAATTTAACGGCTACAGTAACAGTGATTTGACGCGTCATCAAATCACCGGAAGAAAAATGCAGGACTACAAGTTATGAACGTTCTGAATGTGAATCTTCAGGAGAGCAGCCCTCTCGGACACACACACACACAGGGGTTGAAATAAGGCTGTTTTACTCGCCAAATGCGAGTAATTTTTGTATTTGTCGAGTAATTTATGAAGACCACTCGCCACTCTGGCGAGTAATCTAAGAATTCGCCGCGATTGCCGCGGACCCGCCAGCAACGGACCCGCTAGCCGCGGACCCGACCGCGCAGCACCCACCGCCGTCTACAATCGCTGTTACCGCTGTTTTATTATCATCCGCACTCCCACACCGTCACCGGGGCTTCATAGTAATGTGTCCGAATAGAGCAGCCCTCTCGGACACACACATGCTGTTACCGCTGTAACATGCTGTTAACAGCGATTGTAGACGGCGGTGGGTGCTGCGCGGTCGGGTCCGCGGCTAGCGGGTCCGTTGCTGGCGGGTCCGCGGCAATCGCGGCGAATTCTTAGATTACTCGCCAGAGTGGCGAGTGGTCTTCATAAATTACTCGACAAATACAAAAATTACTCGCATTTGGCGAGTAAAACAGCCTTATTTCAACCCCTGTGTGTGTGTGTCCGAGAGGGCTGCTCTCCTGAAGATTCACATTCAGAACGTTCATAACTTGTAGTCCTGCATTTTTCTTCCGGTGATTTGATGACGCGTCAAATCACTGTTACTGTAGCCGTTAAATTATTTTCTTTTTTATATGGAGTTAGTACATTTGATGGCAGCACAATCAACTTTATTCATGTGATGAAATATAGTGTTGGAGCATAGTGTTGTTTTTGGGTTCATTTCCCCTTTAACGCTTGGCAATTTCAAGATGACGTTGTAGTTGTGCTAAATACCGATCATGTGAAGATTTTTGCAGTGGCGCTGATTTTCCAGCAGTGGCGCTGCGCCACTGCTGAATACATAGTAGGGGAAACACTGCTTGCCTATTTTGCCAGGTCATAGTGCTTGTGGCCTGTTTACCAGTCTATTGGTTCTACCACAATTCGTTTTTCAATGTGTTCAGATCCATGCTGATTTATTGTGTCATATTGAAGGACCCTACCATGTTGGTCCTTGGTCCCACAAGGGGCTTCTGCATTTGGTTTGAGGTCTAGTATTATTTCTGACTCTACATGCGGAAGCCGACCTAGTATACGTACTACCATGGTCCCATTGATCTTGTGATTTTAATGTTATACACCAATGCGTTGGTTCTTGCTGACTGTCTATTGTACACTGAACTGGGTGCATAGCTACGCCACATAGTATCCCGAATATCTCGGGGTTGGCCTTTCCTGCAACATGTTCATGCTTTCTCTAGTATTACCACCTGATTCCTGGCTGATCCAGGTCTGCTCTGTTGTCACCCTTCCTCTGGATACATCCCTGGGCCTGTGGAATTTGCCAAAGCCCACAGAGAATCAGAAGCAGGCTCGCCAGCCTCAGCATCATCATGTGGCTGTTGTTCCTGGCCGGGCTGGGTCTGGTCCTGGGGTGGTCGGTCAGTGCCGGGTACACCTGCACCCAGCTCCTCCTCGTGCTCCTCCCTCGTCCTTGGTTGAGGTGGTACCGGCTGTTGGTGTTGCATTGGTGACTTTGTATGTTCCTTCTCTCCTGGGCTTGTTCCACTTTCTCCTGAACACCCTCAGGTACACCTGGTCACCTGGCTCCACCCCCCTTGGTGGTTTGTCCTCTGCCTCTAGGACTCTGTCTCTCCTGTTAGAATATGAGCTTGTGTATGGAAGTTAGTTGTCTTATATACTTTTTTCAATTCTATTTCTAATTGTTCTAATGGGGGCCCCTTGTGGGGCCCTCGAAGTGTAGGTGAAGGCATGGGTCGACCCGTAAGCATTTCATGCAGGGTTAGATGCGTCATTCTGTTAGCTTGCATGCGATAACTCATTAGTGTTAGTGCATCTACCCAATTCAATTTACACTTACAGAAATGTTGTTATTTTTTGTCTTGAATGTCCAATTCACTCTTTCCACCATTCCTTGTGACTGGGGATGGTAAACACAACCTAATCGCTATTTGATGCGTAACTGCTGCACCAGACTTTTCACAGTTTTCTGAATGAAAGCTGATCCATTGTTTGAGCTAATTTCTGATTGAATTCCAAACCTTGGCATGACTTTTCTAGTCAAAAACTTGATTACAGTAGCCACACTTTGATCTTTTGATGGGACTGCTTCTACCTATCTGCTGAATCTGTCAATGACTACTAGCATGTACCTTTTACCGTTTACACTTTTGATCATATCGACGTAGTCCAAAACCAGATGTCTAAATGGTCCCACAGGTGTGGGAATGTGTCCCAATGGAGTAGTGATTGTTTTTCTAACGTTGTTTTCTGCACATACTTCACAATCATTGAGCTGATTATCAATCATTGTTTGCAAGTATGGTGACCAAAAACCTTGTTTTCTGATTCTCCTCATTACCTCCCTCCTTGCGCAATGGTCAAAACCATACGCATCTTTAATGAGCGAATGTAACAGCCAGGTAGGTGCAACAAAATGTCCATGAGCACCACACCATGCACCTCTGTCAATGGCTGATTATGATTGTCCAACACCTTGTTTGAGGCTAAGTCAGCTAAGTAGTTACTTTCTGCCAGTATCCCTCCTAAGGTGTGTTGTTGAAAAATTGACCCCGACAGGTTGTTGTTTTGACGACCCAGACTGTACTCTGCTGTTTTAACACCCCAGACTGTACTCTCAAAGTGAACAGATGTTCATTGCTGATTGACCCCTGACCCCTGAAAGGCTGTTGGTTGCCAACCTAAACTGTGCACACAATGTGTACAAACTAACTGTCCCGAATGACCCAGACTATGGATCCGAAAGCTAAACAATGAACTGAGAACTGTCACTGACCTATACATCACCCTGGAAAACCCAGGACCGAGGCCAGACTGTCACTGAACTCTATATCACCCCGAGAAACCAAGAACTGAGACATGACGGCACTTAAGATAACGGCACCCTCGCCATAAGGAACTACTCCAACGGCCACTCTCTGGAGTCCGAATGGGGAACATACATCTCATGACAGAAACCAGCCGGGGGAGGGGGGCTTGAATCTGGCTGGGTGGACCCCTGGCTATAAGAAGAAGGCCCTGTCCCCCCCCCCGCGCGCTTTTCCGGAGACAGGCTCTATGCAGAGGTGTCTCAGTTCTCTTTTTTTGAACTTTTGGTACCAAACGGCTAAGTGCCACTCACACTCTGTGCTCATTTTGATCAGATGGTGTACTTTGTAATTCTACTAAATTGTTAAATAAATCCAGACACATAGGTGAAACCTCCTTCGTTGTACCGGCCTCTTCTCTCTTTACCATCGTCCGTCTTTTTGTTTTTAACAACAGGTGGTATGCCCTTTAACCTTAACTACAGCCAATCTAGTAGAAAGGGAAATTGCAGCCAGTAAATCCGAAACCAAAATTTGATATGATATGGGTTTACCATCAACCGCTTTTAAACCATGCTGTTACCAAAGTTTACCAAATCATGTACTACACCGAAAGCATAACGCGAGTCCTTAAGGGTTTAAAAAAGGTGACATGTCCTAGTTAAGGCCACCATTTCCACTGCTTAAGCCGACATGTCTGAGACCTATCCTATCCTCCACCTTTCAACTGTAGTATATTCTTCTCGGCTGCCAGAATACTGGTTTGTGGATGATGAAATGATGGAGGTCCGCTCCCAAAAGTGTCTGAGTAAATAACTTTTTATTTAACAGAGAACACAAGCTGGATGACATTCTATGCATCTGAATGGTGGCCGAATCTTCTCCAAATCTGAGTCCGAATCCCCCAAAGGGGTCCGAAACTCTCTCCATCCTCTCTAATGCACACACTTCTTATAGGCCTGAGCCAGACCATATGGCGTGATGGTCAAGCAAGATGAAACAACACACCTAGACTGTTTAGATTTACAACACCTTATCGCAGTCAACGTCAACTGGCGGCCCGCGGGCCAAATCCGGCCCGCCAGAGATTTCCATCCGGCCCCCAGAATAATACTGAATTCAGGAATAGCCTAATGCAGTGGTTCTCAAATGGGGGTTTGAGAACCACTGCATTAGGCTATTCCTGATAGCCCCCCCCCCCCCCCCCCCCCCCCCGCCGTTCGTAGGTCCGGGGTGGGTCACGATCACGCACCCCCACCCTCCACTAGGGATGGGGATCGAAACCCGGTTCCATCAAGGACCCGGTTCCACTTTTTTCAAAACCCGAAAATCAATAACGTTTGGGCTTATCGATACCACTATCGAGTCTCGTCGTTTTTTTTTTCTCCCGTAGGTCCTGTAACGTAATTGTGTGTCCCTCGAGTCGCGTCACGGGGGGGGGGGGCGCGATCGTAATCCACCCCGGACCTACGACCGACGGGGGGGCAGGTAGACACCGCTAGACACCGCTAGACATACGGGACTCATACCGGTGATTGCGGCTTTAGTTCCCCGTGTCTGATCGCTGTAATTCGGAGCATGAATATCGGTTGAATATCTAATATCTTTCTAACTTTAAAAAACACTTTAGTATTTTTTAAGACGATAGTCGCACATCCCTCGTAACTACGCCGTGAAGGTGAACCCTCCCGGACTCCGCTGACATGAACCGCTCCGCCGGAGGAGCCGCACATCCACACGCACCGGACACCAGAATACCAACACACATGTTTTACATTTGATTGCTTTTAAATAAAGTTGTGTGCAGTTATACGGTTAAATACGATTATTAAAACCCTAATTATGACAGTCCTGGACCGGCCCAAAAATGTGCATCGGCTCACCCGGTACGCCCGATGGCCAGTCCACCCCTGCTTGTCCCGTTAGTTAAAAATAGTAATCCAATTGTGAAATCCGTGTTGTAATCGGCAGCATACAAGCTAGTTATATTGAAAAGTAAATAAAAATTCAGACGTGCTGCGTGATGATGTGTTCAGGTTGGCTCAGTAAAACGACTATTAGGTTATCATGATGCGTTCAAGTGTAATGTAAAGAAAAGGGAAATTGAGATTTTGGCGAGAAACATGAGTAATACAGTTGTATAGTATATTAAAAATCTGGAGGATCATGACTGACAAGGCAGACATGTTAATTTTTCTGCAAAAAAACCCCTGTTAAATTATGAGATTATATTTTATTTCCTTTTGTGTGACCCATATACATTATGACTTATTTTTCATTTGGTGCTGCTGATATATTCTTTCTATTGTTAGTTGTATGTCATTTCGAAGTGGCCTATTACATTAGCCATGTTTATTGAAGGCTAGAAACGTTTTTGTTATGCTCACTTGTTAAGCAATACCAGTTCTGTTGAAAACAAATTGTCACGTCGTCTTTCCACCAAATAATAGAAAAGTATCGATAGTGGTATCGATAAAGACTCGGATCGATAAGGAGTATCGATAAAGGTATCGATATCAATAAATATTAACGATCCCCATCCCTACCCTCCACCCCCCCCGTCGTTCACAGGTCCCGGGTGGGTCACGATCGCGCGCATCTGGCCCTTACAGTGTCTGCAGAGAACAAATCTGGCCCTTGGACAAATTTAGTTGATGACCCCTGAGTGTATTAAAGGAGGGAGACAAGTGAATTATATTGTGCAAATCTTTAGGCTGCTTACCACGTTGCAGTCTGTTGCTGAGGTTAGACTCGCGATAAATCCTGGCGTCGTGAACAGACCCAGGCCACTTGGCCTCCACATTTGAAATGATGTATGCAGCATCACATATGATCTTGACAGTGCAGAGAATGACAGATGTTGGAACTATGATGCAGTCTTTAACATTTTGAAACAGTAGTCAATCTACATGTACCTGCACATTTATGCTGTGAATGGACTTCCTGTTCACATAATCGGCTTCATTATGTGAGGGAGCCATGATCGGGATGTGTGTGCCATCAATGCAGCCAATCACACTGGGAAATCCTAAAAGAAATGAAAATTACTAATCCCAGTCTGAGGTTGCAGCACAATGTCATTAACAGAATATAATTTAAAATTAATTTAACAGATCCCTACATCATTCACCTGCAATCCTGTGGAACTCCTCCTTGATGGCTCTGACAGGTTTATGTCCAGGGAAAATGACACATATGGGTAAAAGCCATTTCAGAGCGAGGCATACTTTTCTGACCGCCCTGTATTGCCTTGCTCAAGTGCTCTGCATCTCCGACATTGTATAAAAAACTTCCATTTGCAAAGAAACGCAGTGCAACACACAATATCTGCTGGGATGTGAGAGCATGACTACAGTTGGTAATGTTGGAAATGTAGGGACCGATTAGATTATGTATGTAAATGATGGACTGTGAGGTGAAACAGTACCGCTCAAAAAGATAATTTTCTGGACATGCTAAAACATCTATGCGCGGTCTGATAACCCTCTCCGGACGAATATTTAATTCTCCGCGCAGTAATGCCGCACCTTCATCCACGGGATCGTTCTCAAAAGGAATGCCATGTTCGTAAAAAAAAGTCGCCTCCTACTGTGCCATGGACTTTGGATATAGCCTACTGACTCTGAATGAATGAAAGAGGAAATCAAATGGCGTGTGTGGCTGAAAGAGGGCGGAGACAGAAAGAAACTCGAGGTTCATTGAGAAAAACCTGGTCCCGACCAGGTTAGGTTCATAGAGTCTGTTACTACGGTAACTGACCGAGAGCTTAAGTTACCTCTCTCTCTGAAACAGGCTAGAGTTACCCCTCTTTCTCTGGTTTGAGTTACCTCCCTTTGTGAAACGGGTTCAGGGTTAATAAAGTCAGGGTTTTCACTAAACCTGCTTTGTGAAACGGACCCCTGGTCTGTGCTAAAAAGTTGTGGAGGATGAAACAGGTAATGTGTTTGTTTTTTTAATATATCATTATTTGTATGTAGGTAGTCTCTATTTAAATGGACCAGGCCCTTGACAAGAAGCATTTGGGGTGCTACACATTTGTATTAATCTGGCCCTTTCATACAGATTTTATAAATCAACAACATCCTCTTCCTTTCTCTGGCTAGCGGAGACCAGTCAATTTTTGAATATTTAACTCAGCAGCAGCAATGTAGACCTGGTAAGACACACCAATGAAGAATGACTTTGTGATTGTTAATATTGTCCTGTGTTGATGTTGTAGCGATGAGGCAAGAGTACAGAAAGCTTAAAGCAAAGTTTGGTTTAAATCTATTGACCAATCAATTGTGATTCACCCTGATAATACCTAATCATATGGATTAAACAAACAATATTAAATAAGAATAAAACACTTTGACTGATGGAATAATTTGGGCTTTTGCTTATGTGGCACTTACCTTTACCTTTTAGACTGCAAGTTCACAGTTCAACCATTCATGGAAGACCCAGAAACACTCTGCATCCTGAAGACAGAGGCAGGGCTGTCACACTGTCTGCTACGGTGGAACAGATACAAAGTGGTGTCCTGTGGGGAAACATATTAAGGTGGAGACCATGGTGAGTATGTGTCAGTTGTGTGAGCAGAGTGTGCCACAAGGGACTGCATATTGATTTGATGGCTGTGTAGGAAAAGACTTTGCAATATGTAAAAGGGTCACCATCCAAATGGTGATAGTGTGATACAATCATTACAACATTATATTATGTGGACAAATTATATTGTCACAAATTGTTAGGAAACCTGTGAAAAAAGTTTCAAGATAACTTTCAATTTCTTCACTGCACCAACATAAAATCCTTGGATGTGCAAAGTTACCTGGCAATAAAACTCTTTCCGATTCTGATAATCATACAATAGGACTTTTTTAAGACAATAATGTTATGTTATAATGTTCTTCGCTATTCTTCATTGTCCACTTTCCTGTAGGATAAGCTTCCAGAGGACATTGCAGATGGTTGCACTGCCTTGTTCTTTATGAGGAAAATCCACCAGTCCAGTGACAGCTACCTGTTCCAGTCAGCTGTCCACAAGACTCATGTCCTGGGATTCAAACAGGTCCCGGGGGATTAGGATTCTATCCGCAAACTAGTCTTGCGTCACTGGCTGGGCGACGAGGTGGACGAGGGATGCCTTATTGATGTGGCTCCTTGTCAGCAAACTTAAATACATTTTATCTTTTCAATTTTAAAATCCCTTGAGTGTTTTTCAATTGGTGCGCACTGGATACTCGTTATACTAGCTATTGCTTGCTAATTGGTGCCAGCAACTCCCAACCATCAGATCAGACACTTTATCCAGACATAGTTGGACTCGCCTTGAGCCATATCGTCATGTGTAAATCAGGCAGTACAGGCTTGGAAAGGCTGCTTTCATCATTTGCCTTTGCTTGATTTGTTATTCTGTCCTGTGAAATGCCCATGTAACCCAATAAAAAAACACTTCAATAGGCCTATAACAGGGGTGGCCAACCCATGGCTCCCGAGCCGCATGCGGCTCTTTGCCTGGTTTCATGCGGCTCTTACGTTTATATATAATGTTCAGTGGTGGATTAAGGTGGTCATGGGCCCTAGGCTACTGTTTGTTTGGGCCCTCCACATTATTAATCATGCTTTATCAGAAAAAAAACCCGCTTGGAACTTTGGCCACGCTTACTGCTCATTTCCACCGGGGACGTGAGCGTCGCGTTACGGCTGCATCGCGGTCACCGCTGCTGACCGCTGCCACTCTAGTCAATGAAAGCATTTCCACCGGGCGCGATGCGTAACGTCTCAGCAGCGTCCCAGGAGCGGCGCGCTGCAGCCGCAGCGCTATCTTTACGTAGCGTTCTATTTTTGACGCGAGCCGCTGCCGACCGGGCAGGAAGTGAAATAATAAAAACCATAGAGCATCTGGTCAATTTTCAAAATAAAAACACCCTCCCGATCGAACACGGCCACAAATCGTTGTCGTTTATAACTGACTTTGTCTATAGGTTACAGCACAACACATTAGGACATAACAACAATAAACAACACTAAACACAATTAAACCAGACAAAAAAGTAAACATTTACTATATAGCCTACCAACTCATGGTAGAGCACACAAATCAACTTCTGACAGACAAAGCAACTGCAAGTCAACTTCGGAAAGGCAAAGTAAACTTTTATTTGTTTGTTCTATTTTGACATCCACAAATTATCGCGTGGTCTCCTGATTCTCGCGTGGTCTTGTAGTTCTCGTGTCACGTGTGCCCCTGCACACGTGGGGCCCCTAGGCTACAGCCTAGGCCAGCCTGTGCATTAATCCGCCCTTGATAATGTTGTGTTGTGTATAGCCCCTTTCACACTGCCCAAAACAACCCTATGTAATGCCGCTAACACCCGATATTAATCGGCTTCGCCTCCGATCGGCATTGATGTGACGTCACACCCGCGTGAACTGGCTAATTAGCGCCATGACGGAGGCGACAAGGCTCGACATAAAACTAAAGTCCAAAACACACCGCCGCCGAACGGCGTGCGTCAAAACAGCCGCCCCTATTAACTTCTATGTACACCCTCACACCGGCGGCGGCAGGCGCGCGCCGGCACGTGCCGGCGCGCTACACTTCACGCCACTGTCCTATTTCTTAGCGTTGCTGCGCGTCAAGTGCCGCCGAAAAGGCGTTTTTTTCTTTTCATTTGTTTTTCTTCTGCTCCGGAGACGACTATATTCGCTCTGAAAAGTTCGCTCTGAAAATGGCAGGGAAAAAATGCACAGTAAACCGAAAATATGAAGATGAACAGAGGACGTTTTTAACAGAGTGGGAGAGTTTATATCCTTGAGTAGACGCTAGTAGACGCTTCGCTCTTCGCTCTCCGCTCTTACTTTCTTACTTTTCTTTTTTTCCCATTGTAATCTTATCCTTTTGCTGCAAAATTTATGGAAAGCGGGTCCTGGATACTTCTAAATCACTGGGAGCTTAATTTATGAAAGTATCTGAAGGCTATTATTTAAACCCTTTTTACTTCGTGAGTGTGGCCTATCAGCAGCATAAGCCTGCACTATACTGACTGGGTTTGTGGAGCTAAGCTAAGCTAATTAGCAACAAGATGCCTCCCTTTTCCACGGATGACTACTACAAACTTCTCCAGAAGATAGCAGTACTGGAGACGAAAATTCTGCGACTCGAAGTCAACGTGGAGGTAAATGGTCAATATGGGAATGAAACCACTCTACCGATGACCCAAATCAGTGGAAAGGAGCAGGCTAACAGACAAATGCTTTGTGCAAAGCCAAGGCATAATTCATGTAAAGATAAATCGCCTCCCTCAGATATGGGAAGACGGTTAACAGGCAGAACCCAGCACCTGGAGACTCGTGATGATACTGAGTGGCCTGCACTGCCGTCACACAGGAGGGTCTCTTCAACCCCAGTACCAAGGAGAAAACAGCCGTGGAATGTGGCTAAAACAAAAAGAAAGAGCAAACCGACCAAAGACACAGGGATTCTACTAGAGAACAGATTTGCTCCACTTTTACAAGACCCTGACTCCCCAAAAGAAAGGTCTTCCAGCACCGGAGAAAGGTATGAGGCTAAATCATATACTAAAAGGCTGCAGAAAGAGCTAACCACTGGGCCTCAAACGCTGATAGTGGGTGACGGAGCTGTGAATAAGACAAAACACTTTTTCAGCAAAAACACCAAAGTACTTTGTTTTACCAATGATATGGTGTCCGATATCTCAGAGAAAATTCTGGAAATCACTGCTGAGCATCCGACAGTGAAATCTCTCGTCATTCACACAGGAACACTTGATGTTGTCAAGCAACAATCAGAGGTATTGAAACGGGATTTTAATGATCTGCTGAACAAAGTTCGATGTCTGAATACTGAGATGTTTATCAGTGGACCTCTACCAACAGTTCGGCGAGGAGACGAGAGATTCAGCAGGCTGTTGATGCTAAACAGATGGCTCAAAGATACGTGTGCTGCTCAATCAGTGAACTTTATTGACAATTTCAACATTTTTTGGGAACGCAGACACCTCTTTGAGGCAGATGGATTTTGCCTTAACAAGTCAGGATTACAGCTGTTAAGCTACAACATTTTTGATTTTTTGCGTCGGTCACCAGCAGCCCCTGCCAAGGACAAGAGGCAAGACAATCCAAAACAACAGATAAGACAGCCTTCTGGAGAAAAACTGCTACCGCCTGAGATAAGGAGTGACCATGAAGGACAGCACACCGAGAGAGAGGCTTTAACGTCATCATCCTTACCCCAACATGAGGAGTCTCCCCCAGCCCCAACAACCCAACAGGAGGAGTCTCCCCCAGCCCCAACAACCCAACAGGAGGAGTCTCCCCCAGCCCCAACAGCCCAACAAGTGGAGTCTCCCCCAGCCCCACCAGGAGACTCCCAACTTTCACCCACTGGGACCCCATCCAGCCTTTCATTCTCTCCACGCAGTCCGAATTCCCCATTCCCCCATTTTCTGGATTTCCAACTCACACCACGCCCAAATCCCATTTTTTTCTCCCCTAAATCCCCCTCCTCGTCCAGCCCCACGTCACAGAGCCCCTCCACCTCCTCTGATTCAGATAATCTGTGAGTCGGACTGATACGTGCCGGGTCCAGGCTGCAATACTGATACCAATAATGTTCTCCCCCAGGAAAAGTCAGGGCCCTATGGAGTTCAGATAGCCTTCTCAATCCCTGTGATGACAGGTAACAGAAGAATGGTTAAACTGGTGAGAAATAAAAAGGGTAAATCTGCCAATTTATTAAGTATAGCATGTCAACCTCAAAATATACCAGTGTCTCCTGCTATCTCCACAAGATTAGCTCTACTCAATATCAGATCACTAGTCAACAAATCACTGTTAGTTAATGACGTCATTATGACCTATGATCTAGATGTTTTACTTCTTAGTGAAACATGGCTGACTGAAGGTAGCTGTTGTGCTATTCTCAATGAGGCAGCACCAACAAATTTCAGTTTTATGAACAAGTGTCGAACTGGTAAGAAAGGCGGGGGAGTTGCTGCCATCTTTAAATCTGTATTTCAGTGCAAGGAAATTACGTTAGGTGATTTTAGCTCTTTTGAATATCTCTGTTTTTTACTAAAAGGTGATCCAAAAGTCATTTTTTAAATCATTTATAGACCTCCAAGATACTCAGGAAAATTCATTGATGAGTTTGCTGAACTGCTGTCAGTTATCTGCATTGATTACAACTTTTTTATCATATCAGGGGATTTTAACATTCACGTAGACAATAACATGGACAGTAATGCCAAAGAACTCTCTGCTCTACTTGACACTTTTGGCCTCTTGCAACATGTGAAAGGGCCCACACACACTCGAGGCCACACTCTGGATCTGGTTATCTCTAAAGGTGTTAACATTTCTTCTGTTGATGTTAAGGACTTGGCTCTTTCTGATCATTTCTGTGTGTTCTTTGACTTACAGATCATTCCAAATGTTCAGTTAACCTCTGTGTCTGTTAAGAGAAGGTACATAAATGAGAATACCAGTGCAAAGTTTATGGAGGCTATAGCTATGTCACCAACTGTGAGTGCAGAGTCAGTTGATGAACTCCTAGATAAATTTAACTGGAAAATCTCAAATGTCATGGATGCTGTTGCACCTATTAAAACTAAGACAACCTTGACCAGAAAAGAAAACACCATGGAGGAACACTATGATGCTAAAGGCTTTAAAAACAGAATGCAGGAAAGCAGAGTGTAAGTGGAGAAAAACTAAACTTCAAATTCACCATGACCTCTACAAAATAAGTCTTTGTAATTTTAACTATGAGTTACTCAAGGCTAGACAGCGACACTTTTCTGAAATTATTAATAAGAACATCAACAACACTCGCACTCTATTTGCTATGGTTGATAAGCTGACAAACCCCCCTAAACAGATAGCTCCAGAACTCCTTTCCACAGCAAAATGCAATGAATTTGCTTGCTTTTTCAGTGAAGAAATCCAGTCCATAAGGTTAAATATTAACACAAATCAACAAAACAATAAAATAACGCAATCCCTAAGACCTCCCAGGAATAACTCAACTGCGATGTCAGAATTTAATACAGTTGACCAAAAAACTATAGAGGAAACAGTTCAGCATCTAAAACCATCAACATGCTGTCTTGACACAATGCCATCAGACTTTTTTAAAACTATTGTGAACTCTGTCCAAATAGATTTGCGACAAATACTAAATAGCTCACTTCAATCGGGCACGTTTCCTAAATCCCTAAAAGTAGCTGCCATTAAGCCACTCTTAAAAAAGAGATCGGTGGATGCTTCCATGTTAACCAACTACAGACCTATCTCAAATCTTCCTTTTATAGCCAAGATCGTTGAGAAAGTGGTTTTTAATCAACTCAGCAATTTCTTGAATTCCAGTGGCCTTTTCGACAAATTTCAATCAGGCTTCCGACCTCACCACAGTACAGAAACAGCTCTTATTAGAGTGTTAAATGATATTAGGTTAAACACTGACTCAGGCAAGGTGTCAGTTCTGGTCCTGTTGGATCTCAGTGCTGCATTTGACACTGTGGATCACAGTATATTGTTGAACAGGTTGGAAACTTGGGCAGGACTCAGCGGAACAGTCCTAGAATGGTTCAGGTCCTACTTGGAGGAGCGGAGTTATTTTGTGACCATTGGAAGTTATGAATCCAATCGAATGGCTATGACATGTGGAGTTCCTCAGGGGTCAGTTCTTGGACCCCTTCTGTTCAGTCTATATATGCTGCCTTTGGGTCAAGTTCTGCAGAACTCTAATGTAGACTATCACAGTTATGCAGATGACACGCAGATATACATAGCACTGTCCTCAGATGACTACAGTCCAATACAGTCATTGTGTCACTGTTTAGAGCAAGTAACAAATTGGATGAACCAACATTTCCTTCAATTAAATCAGGACAAAACTGAGGTAATTGTTTTTGGCAATAAAGAGAAGAGGATTGCCGTCAGTAAACATCTCGAGTCACTCTCTCTAAAAACTAGGGACCAAGTCAGAAACCTTGGCGTGCTGATAGACTCAGATTTGACCTTCAGCAGTCATATCAAATCCATCACCAAAACAGCCTTCTATCAGCTTAAGAACATATCCAGAGTGAAGGGTTTTATGTCTCAAACAGACCAAGAGAAGTTGATTCATGCTTTCATCTCCAGTAGACTCGACTACTGTAACGGTCTTATGACTGGACTCCCACAAAAAAGCATTAAACAGCTGCAGCTCATTCAGAATGCTGCAGCTCGAGTTTTAACCAGAACAAAGAGATCAGAGCACATTAATCCAGTTCTAAAGTCTTTACACTGGCTCCCAGTCAGCTATAGAATAGATTTTTTTTTAGAAGTTCTGCTACTGGTTCTGCTACTGGTCTACAAATGGTTTAGGTCCAGAATACATGAATGACATCTTAGTAGAATACAAACCCAGTAGGGCTCTGAGATCTACTGACTCAGGTCAGATAGTGAAGCCCAGAGTTCAAACTAAACATGGTGAAGCAGCTTTTAGCTGTTATGCTGCACAAAACTGGAACAAACTACCAGCCAAACTGAAATCAGCCCCAACTGTGAACATTTTTAAATCCAGGTTAAAAACACTTCTCTTCTCCTGTGCTTATGATTGAGCTTGTTCAAAGCACTTTAAATTGTACATTTTATTTGCACTATGTCCTTTTAAATCATGATTTTATGCTGCTCTTATAGTATTTTATTTCTTTCTATTCTTCTGCAGTTGTTTTTTATTTATTTATTTTTTAATTTTAATTTCAATTCTTATTGTTTTATGTAAAGCGCATCGAGTTGCCATTGTGTATGAAATGCGCTATATAAATAAAGCTGCCTTGCCTTGCCTTATATTGTTTTGTTGAACATAATGGCAAGCCATTCTGCCTTATACGCCAGGCGTCATTAGCGCATTTCAAGGCTTCAAAACTTCAGCGCCACTTCACTGGCTGAACAGAGGTGTGTGCGTGCGTGAATGAGGAAGGGTTAGGGGGGATGTTCATGTGTGCCTATGTGTATGATGTCGCTCTTTGCAGTAACACAGTAAAACATTTGGCTCTTAGTCTAACTGGTTGGCCACCCCTGGCCTATAAGGATAAAAATACTGAAGGATTCATTACAATTTTCATTCATGTTTCAATAAAGGCAAACAACTTATAGATCCAACTTTAATCTGGTGAGACTTGAACAATGTTGTTTACAAGGCATGTCTCATTTGTTTGTACTGCGTAGCATTCTGAAAGGACACACTTTAGTAAAAATGACAGTTGAACTCGATGTAGCCTAATGAGCAAACTATTACAAGCGCACAAGAGACACCTACTGCACAAGCAATGCAAGACACAAAGCCTAACTCAAGACTTTCACAGTGGGGAGCAAATGACTGCCCAAGTACAAAGAGGCATTTGACAACTTATGGTCAAAATACAATTCTGGTATTGCCATCAATAAATAGATAGCAATATCTAACTGCTCTTAGAACTACCAACTTGCCCAACGTGACTGTCGTGCCTTCCCTACTGTGCACAGGAAGAAATTAGTTCCAATATTGTATTTATACACAGATATGCGCAATTATTAGTGCCAAATATATAATACATATTAATGGCTTTGACTATTCAACAGTCAAAGAAGAGTATAAATATTATTCTCATATTTGTGGCATTAATTATAAGAAGGGAGTGTGTGAAGTTCGCAGAAAAGGTTCTAGAATTAGTCAGAACAGCATTTGTTACCATCTGTCAAGCCAGAGAAACAATGTCAAGATTAGCAGACTATAAATTACTGAAGTGGCTTATAAATACTCCCCTTTTACGGTTAAATTTTTTTCTCCAAACAATAACATTGTCAGGAGAAGTGATGTGGATGACAAAGGTTACTCTCATGCATTTTGCTCACTTCTGCAGTGCTGCCCCTTTAAACCCAATAGTGTCACATCAAAAGGTAGTAGGACGTATTGTGGAGGAAACGGATGTCCCCAGATGTCATTTTTTAACACGTTTCAACTCAGTGCCTATATCTGCAGAAACAAAACATGAAGACAAGAAATCAGTGAGAAGCCTGAATGGATATATTAATTACAAGTACACACACATGCACTACTTGTGAATCGCTGTAATGGTAAGTTATATATATTTATAAAGAATTTACATATTATCCCTTCCTTGAATGTTTTACAATCAGCAAGCACAGCATTCACCCCCACCACATCCCCCGCAGTCTTCAATCCCATGTCCTGTCCTGGTGCTTGGGGTCAGCCGTCTGAGCTCCTGAGTCCTCAGTTCAGCTTTGTTTTTGTGATTATTTGCTCCAGAGCAGGGCAATGGCTTTGCAGATGCCCACGTCGTTGTAGTTGAAGTAGCAGAGGCCAGCGAAGGTGACTGTTGACAGGAGAAAGAGACCCGCGTTGGCCATCTTGATTTTGGCGTCCCCATGAACGTAGTCGGTTAGCACTTGGCCAATGCCCCTACAATAAATAAAACCTCATTTTAGAATAAAACAAAGTAACAAAGTACGTTAAGTTGACCTCTTCTCACTAAGTATACCAACCAAGACAAAAACATGTCCTTTTAAAGGTTACTCCTTTAAAAGGACCAGAAACATAAAAACATCACACCTTTCGAGTGCATTAAGCATTCTGACACATAACGAATACATACATTGTGACTCACAAAATCCCAACCCTTCCTCTACCTAACACACAAGACTACAGCCAAAGTATTGGGTAAGATTAAATAGTTTGTCCCAGCAATAAACGACGGCACATACAAGGGAGATTAGCTATAATCAGCTAGTCTTTCCGACCTTTCCCTTCTCATTGGGGCTTATCCATAGAGCCAACTAGGACAACACCCCCCCCCCCCCCCCCCCCATTTTCTTAATGCTTTCCAGTGCGTGGTTACGGCAACACTAATGGACAGGTGATTAATACCCTGACCGGGGACGGTCTCACCAAGGACAGCACTGGCCAGGAACTCAGGAACACTCCAAGAGTCCTCTCAAATGCCATGACTTAGGAGGAATTATCGCCACTTGTGACTTGGATTTTGCGGTCGACGCATGCCGATGTCACTTGCTCTGTGCTCAGAGTGATGATTGAGCATTGCGCTGCGACGCTAAGCTAAAGCCACATTCTCACGTCGGCAAACACAGTTGGCCACGGGGGGGGGGGGGGGGGGGGTTAAAGAAAGTTGTCTTTTTTTACAATAATTTTTAATTCCACTTTCCCCATAAACCCTGAATGTCACAAAGACCTATCCATAAAACTGTGCATGCCAATATTGGCATTGACAGACACATACTGACCCATAAAGCACCAGTAAACCCTAAAGACAACCTTGGAAATGTTCAAATGGAATAGCACCAAGGCAAAAGTCACCAAAAAAACCCACATACCTTTGTATATGTCCCACATAATACTTTTATACATTGGATCATTAAAGCAAATCTCAAATAAACCATCAGCAATCAGTAACAAGCATACATATAAAGGGCATTTTGCTTTTGCCTCTTTCAAACCACTATTCAACCCTATAATTCGAGCCCCACATCAAGTCCATCACTAAATTTGCATTTTGCCACCTCAAAAACATTTCCAGACTCCGGTCATCCCTCACTGACTCCGTGGCAGACAGTCTCATCCACACGTTATCACCTCCCATCTGGACTATTGTAATGGACAAAGCCCTCGAGAGGCTCCAGTACGTTCAGGAACTCTGCTGCCAGGGTTCTCAACCACACCAAACCCCGCACATCACCCCACTCTCATCCACCTCCACTGGCTCCCAGTCAAGCCCCATAACATTTACAAGATCCTCCAGGCCCTCGCCCCCCAGTATCTCACAGTGCTCCTCAGACACCAGACTGCTTAAGATTCCCCACAGCAGGTTGCTGCTTATGGGGACAGAGCTTTTAGTGTGGCTGCCCCCACTCTGGATCTCCCTACCCATATTGATCCACAATGTTTGACCTGTCAGCATTTTCAAAAGCCAGCTGAAGACCTACTTATTTAGCCTGGCCTTTGGCCCCTGATCTTTTATCTTTAATTTAATTTTTTACTTTTATTTGACTTTATTTTATTCTTGTTCTGTGTTTCCCACATGTAAAGCGCTTTGGGACCTGATGCTAGAAAAAGCTATAAAATCGAATTTATTAATATTACTAACCAGTCAAATCATTTATTGGAAACTAAAAACATCGGGGATTTTGAAAAAAAAAAAAAAAAAAAAAAAAGGTTTTCAATGAGCCTTATCACAAGATTCTTTTAGCAACTTTTTACTTAAAAGGTCAAGAGTAAGATGAACAGCACACACGCACACCCACCCACCCACCCACCCACCAGTGTCCGTGCAGGGTAAGGGTTGCGGCCAGGGAATAGTCCACGACGGGGCCAGGGTAGAGGTATGCGGCGGGCCCCAGGGCCAGCAGCAAGATGCTCACCACTCGCTCGCCTGTCCAGTGCAAAGAGGCTGCATTGGAGCTGGAACCTGCTGTAAAAAAGGGGGAAAGATAAGATGAATGGCCCCAGATGCAACCAGCAATAATAAGGAACGCATAGATACTGGTAGGCTCTAGGGGGAACTTCAATGATGCTCAAATCTGATACCAAGGGCTATATTAAACAAGACTGTTTTGTGTTTCTTAGTAGTCTTAGTAGTCAGTAGTCTTTTATGTCAACATGTCTCAAAAGTTTCATATCAACACTGTAGACCACTGTAAAAATTCAGAAAAATTGTGCCTTTACAATTTGTTCTTCTGCATCTTATCAGACTTCTTCCTGATCTTCCTGAATTGATATATTGATATTGATGTTTCTTATCTGAGTGTTAGCATTGGTGTGCCCTCTTGCTAAATTTCCAATTATTTTCAGTTGCCATTGTTTGCACATTACCTATTGCAATTTGTTTGATACAAGTTCCTCCCCCCCCCCACCCCCCAAAAAAAAGGGTACGCTCAGCTGTAGGAACACGCCCAGTGTGGATGCGCACACAGTTGGCAGAACTATGAGAGCAGCAGACAGCGTCTTCAGTCTCATCAGTCTGAATAGAAAGTAAGTAATGGTCATTACGTCAGTAGCGCTCCGGGTTTAACCAGCGCCGTCTTCCAACTGAAATGGGTTGCGGTCACACCACAAACGTCTTTTACTGCAGATTATTGCACATTAGTTAGGCAATTAGCAGGATATAGTCTGCAGTGTACCATTTGCTCTGCTGAGAAGGTGATTGGCTGCAAATCTGCCATCCCTCCAGGTCCTGTATGCCTCGAAGACCCTGAGGCGGGCAGGGAAGATTGTAGTCGACCCATCCCACCCCAGACACACACTTTTGGAATCACTCCCCTCTGGCAGGAGGCTGAAGTCCACCAGGACCAAAAGCTCACGCCACAAAAACTGTTTATTTCCGACTGCAGTGGGCCTCATCAACAAGGCCTGTGACCCCCAATAACTCTTAAACCCCCCACCGATAGACACTACACGTTACTTTAACGCACATCCTGGTCTACAATACTTGACCGTTGCACATATTATATATACTGTGAGCTCCGCACATCCCCATATTGTACATATTTGTTATAGTAACATATTTTTTATTGTAATATTTCTTATATTTATAAATTGATAGTACTGGTTTATTGCATGTACCATTTGTACCAAGGCAAATTGCTTGTAAGTGAAAACTTATCTGGCAATAAATCTCATTCTGATTCAGATACTGATAAGACAGAGAGGACGACAGGAGAAAAATTAGCAGCCATTGCTTTTGTCATTCAGGAACCGGATGTTTTGCAGAGCCTTGACATCATATCCAGGGATGATGTCAGTCATTTCAGAGTAAAATACAGACACTTGCTTATCCAGAGCGAATGCGCAGCACGATGAACAGATGTGGGGGGGGCTAAATCACACGTGGTCCCCTGGTAATACTAGTCCCGTGTGACTAGAATGGTGCAGGAATGAGTCCTAAAACCCGGAAATCCGTTAGCATGTTGGCACTTTCGGTTCCCTCGTCTCGAAGTCAATGGGTTTTTTGAATGGGTTTTTGGTTCGATTAATAAGGTCTGTGGTTAACACAAGCTTTAGAGATGGCCACGTTTGGGTCTACGACATAAAACACGTCAGTAAATACCCCACTCGTGAATTTTGAAGCTTTTACATGTCTTAAAAAACTTCTGGCGATTGCATTTACGCTTCAAAAATCATAACAGTAGTGTTCATTGGGGAAGATTATCTTCATTGGCTTTTTGTCAAGGGAACCCAGGGCGACGCCAACTTCCGGGTTGGCCTACAGAAAAACGTCATCCCTGCACCACTCTATGGGGCTTTAGGCTCTCTATAGACAACAGAGATCAGTAGATTTCAAAAGTTGGGCTTTGCTTAGAAAACCTAAATACAATGGTCCACTGTACTTACTATTAACGGTCTGTGATGCATAAATTCTTGCCGACAGATGGTAGGGACTTTCCTGATCCTTATGTGGGACGACCAGTGGTCTGGCCAGCAGGGTGCTCCGGTAGAACAGTGCTGAGGGCAAAACAAACAGGGGTTGAACTAGGTCATGCGGTTCCGAAACTAACAGCTCAGATGATACCACAATGCCACAGCCAAATTAACGATTGCTTGGAAATATTGGGTCAAGTGTCGTCAACAACACATGTAGCTCAACTGTCCAAGATCCATTCTGGAGACCTTGAGCTACTATCAAAGCTAAATCAGACGAAATCCGAGATTCGTACATTATTTAGATAGTGTCTCAGTCACTGAACAATATGAGCATTATGTTCTGCATACCTAATACTACAATGTCGGAAAAAAAGAGTATACTGACGAGGTCATCGTGCCAGGCAATTTCAATATGGCTCCACTCCGGATAGCGATGTGGTTTTATATACGAGGATGGCCGTCGTTTAAAACAGATCGCTGGTCATAGCACTGTTATGAAACCCACTCTAGCCAAATTAAATAGTCACTCAATAACAACGAGACGGGCTCTGTTGTGGTGAACGTATCTGAACTTGAGACCGGCCTGACTTCCTAATTTAAATAACGGAATCGCAGCCACCGTTCGTCATCGCCGCTGCAACCGCACCCCATGTAGCCCTAATACCCAATACACATATCGAAACATACGCCATGGACGATGAAAGAATCAGGACTTACGTTTCACTCCTCTGTGGCAGACAGAACCCAACCTGACGATGGCCGCCATGACGATCAGTCAACCAAGGTCACCGCACGGTGAACCGGAAGCAGTCTTTTCACCGTCCTGCGGTTTTACATGTTTCCTGGTTACAATACAATGCTTGTGTGGCGTTTATTAACCGGTTATAATAGCGCACATACAAGGGTGCCAAAATATAATAAATCGCAGTAACTTGAAAACGTTATGATTAAAAATAATAGTCATAAAGCAAAGGTGAAATTACAGTTCCCTACCTGCGCTCAATGTTGACAGTTCAGATGGTTTGCAGATCAGCGGTTGTACAGCGAGTACTTCCGGTATAGGAGGTCATCCTGCACACGCGTTACCCTTGGAGTGGTTCTGGAGAACTGGACAGAAAGACATTAAACACAATGGACGGCTTTGATTTCAATTCGTCGGAGAAGGCGGAGGAGTCCGAGCTTCAGCGTATGATCGCTATCGAGCAGCAGAAAGCACAGTTTCAGGCTCAGGTAAGACAAGAGTCCCACCTGCATCGTTAAATCAGGACCAGGACCATGTGCCTGCACATTAACACACATCCAGCTGATTGTAGCTTTAAAGTTGCAGCAATTGCAATGTGTATTTTTGGCACATTATAAAGGAAGAAAGTCGGAAATTGCTTGCAGGACGTGTCTATTTGTATTGCTAATGAACGAGGCTGTTCATGTTCGTTGCAGGTGCACAACTTCACAGATGTGTGCTGGGACAAGTGTGTGGACAGTCCTGGCTCCAAGCTGGACAGCCGCACAGAGACGTGTCTGGTGAGCTGCGTGGAGCGCTTCATTGACACCACGTTGTCCATCACCAACCGCTTCACGCAAATGGTCCAGAAGGGTGCACATTGAATACGGACTCATGATGCCAGTGTATTTCAAAAGAGAAAGTGCGTCAGTAGGATGTGGTATCTTGTGAGGTGATGGGAGGCTTGATGTCAGGTGACATACATTCAATATTACTGAGTCCCCTACGTTATGCATTGTTTGTTGTGTCATGTTGTACATGAGTGTCTGGTGCAGACATTTTACCTTTGCATCTATAACTATAAAGTGTATACTCACCCCCTTGTATTCCCTATGTAGGCAGAAATAAGTGTATTAAAAAATAACATTGATTTCCAACCATAATGTTTTTTTCTCCTTGTCTTTATTCATTAATCATTTAATATAAATATTTTATATTTTACAATGTACACATAAAACATTTCCAAACAGCTGTAATGCTGTACCATACATTTCACTTCACAAGAGCTGAGAAAGCGACTTGGGTTTTGCCTCTTTACGATATAGACATTGAAATACTCCACGTAAAACAGAATATTTTCAAACTGAGTAACTAAATTAAATGTAACAAGGGGACAGGATTGTAAAAGGGTGGAAATATACGTTCTAAATCCAAAATATGGTGCATATTTGCATATTGGCTAAAGAGTAAGTCTATTAATGTTTTTAGCCGCCCTGAGTGCCGATTTCATTGCTGTCTCAATCCAGCCGTGGGGGGTGGCCGTGTGCTCCCCCGCAAAGTGCACCCTGCCCTCGCTCTTGAAGAGCTCTGTGGCGTAGTCCTAACTGCTGGTAGGGTGTGTACAGGGCAAAGGCCCCCAGGCTGTAGGGGTCCAGGCCCCACTTCTTCACCAGGCCCCCCGTCCAGAGCGACCGGATAGCCTCCCCGTGGATCTTCACCAGGTCTTCCAGGACCAGCGCCATCACATCCTCCTCGCTCACGCCCTGGAAGAGAGTGGAGTCGTCGGAGCATGTGTAGGATGCCAGGAGGGCTCCGGCGGCCGTGCCGGGGAAGCTGTGGCTGGGGTAGTAGATGAAGCGGGAGGGCCGGTCAGTGATGCTCTTCCCGCCCCGGATGCCCTCCTCCTCCCAGAAGCGATGGCTGAAACTCAGGACCACCTTGGTGGAGCTGGTGTAGTGCACCGATCGCAGGGCCTCCATTTTGTGGGAGGAGAGTGGTGGCCGGAAGTCGACGAAGAGTGCAGCTTTAGCCGTGGCAGTCACCAGCACATAGTCAGCAGTTACACTGGCCAGGGATGCCGAGCCACGCAGGTCCTGGTACATCACATTGACGCTGCCACCAGCCGATTGGTCGATGAGCTTGACCTTGGAGTTGAGGAGAATGGTCGCATTCAACAGCTGGTAGAAGGAATTTGGGAGGTTGTCAAAGCCATTGGCCACTTCATAGTACCTGAAAAACCATAGACCAAGACTGAGAGCAATTTATATTTGTATTTGCAACTGTGATTACAAAATATGTAGAGGACTTCACTTCTGCATTCCTCAAACTATAATTTATAAAGGAAATAACCCTGGCGTTAGTAACTTCAGCCTTCCAAGCCTCCACCTACACAGAGCAATATTAGCGCTGAATAGTTAAATTGATCAGATTATATAAACGGAATAAAAATATAAAATACATTATTTTCTCTTTTCTCATCAGACAATGCAAGCTAATGTAATTGGCTCTTGTGAGCAGCATTTGCCATCATTTAGGGCATTTGATATTAAACTTAAATATTGACATTTAAACTAATTGTTAAATCATGCAGCAGTGTTCCCTGTGTTTCCAGTGTTCTTGCCAGTCATCTCCCTTACTCAATGGCGTCGCTGATGTCCGTCTGAACAAATAACATCTCAGTCAGTGATGCGTAAAAGAGGCTGTTTTCATTCAAGATGTCCCCAATCATCCTCAGGGCACTGCGACTCAGGTTCCCCTCCTTCACCAGATACTCCTGAAAGATCACGGAGGCAAGTGAGCCACTCAAAGCTTACAAATGCATTGATGTTTGTGTTTTCTTTGTCCCACAATGCTAAAATTGTGACCTGTATGCTCTATAATTGAATACATTGATTATTTACCTTCACAGAGTAGGAGTCGTACTTGTCGAGCATGGCACTACAGCCCATCACCTTTAAATCATCCCTCACCTGAAAACATTTTTTTTTAAAGAAGACATTAGATACAATTTACTCTATATAGACACTTTATTAATTGATTGATAGACCCTTTTCACAGAGGTGTCATCATAGGACTAATCTCAGATCCAGCAGTCTTATGTTATAGCAGAACTTCTGGGGGAAGACAACACAGAGCCTGGGCCGGAAACTAAAACACTAAAAGGGGCGGAGTTATACCATGTTTCCTTACAGAGATATTCTACCAAAATTAAACTTGGTCGCCCGAGTGGATAAAGCTTTCAGAAGGGGATTTAAACATGTGTATTTCTGCAGTGGCCAGTCTACACGGTGTTGAAACCTTTACACTTTTTCTAAGAATGTTGGTGTCCGGAAAGACTGGACAGTTTGCTAGTGCTGGCTCAAGTTTGTTTTTGCTGTTCACTAATTACACACTTACAGATCTCCAGCAATATGATTGGTCAAACAAATATGACACGAAAGTGAAACGCCCTGTTCACCCAGATTTGAGCCATCAGACTTTAGATTATTAATCTAAAGTCTGATTTGTGAGACTTGTAGGACAAACACAGGCATTGCTCATAATACTAATTATGGGTCTGCTACTTTTATGTACCAGGGCAGTGAGGGCACATAGTTTGTGATATCTTCACTAGTTAAATCTACTACCCACGCCCTGGTACACAAAAGGAGCAGCAGAGCCATAATTAGTGTTATGAGCGAGGTCTGATATCAAGAAAACAAAGGTGAGAGGAGTGATTTATGGATTGGCCATGGCTATGGCTAAAGCCAGCCATGGAGTAATTTGCAATGCACTATGGGGGGAAGTGGACATGTCTAAAGAAGGCAAGGAAACTTAAGGAATCTACACAAAGACATGGCCACAGTATTCTGGCTGCAGGCTTCTTGGCTACATGGGAAATAAATGTTTTATCGTACAAATGCTAATGCCTTTCCATTGGAGAGAAGAAGGGTGCTACCTCTTGTTGCAAGGATAATTTATACAAAGGTGTATTACATTAACTAGTGAAAAAGTAAAGGTTAGCAACAGAACCATATAAGTAATCTCCTAATGTTGGTTTAGTAGACTAACCTTCAATAGTGCTTGACTGAAGAGCTGAGAGGCGGACTTCCCCCTCTCGTCTCCCGTTAGGTTGTAGTTGAGAATATCAGGGATGTTCTCCACCACGTAGGTTTTTTGCAGTATGCCATTTACCAGGTAATAGGTATTGATGTCATCTTGAATGAAGTGGTTCAATGAGATTGGCAGTTTGGCAACCAAGGAAAGCAGAATTCTGTGGAGTACAACACATGATCAACTAACAACCTAATGCCCATGCCTGTTTATTTTAGGTTTCATAGCCAAAGAATGTGGCTACTCCTCAAGTTTTAATAGTCTGACTGAATAGCTTTTTATATAGCATTTTTGTTATTTGTCATTTTGCAGACTGAAACAGCTGAATGGCTTCATGACACTTGCAGGTAGAACACCTGGGATTTATGCTTTGTTGATTGTTATTTGGCTGCATTAGCTCATGCAGTCTGTGTAGAATGAATTGAGCTCAGCATACATTGTCAACCACTCTGTTCTCTGCACTGTACTTACTTGTGAAAGCTGGGGATCCTCATAGCACCAACCTCTGCATACCAACCCTCTTTTTGGTTTCTAAACGTCTCCACACGTCCACCAATGCGGTTACTGGCTTCCAATATGGTCACCTTGTTGCCAGAGACCACAGGATGAAACTCATTAGTTTTTTTATTATATAAAAAATGTTTTTTTACTAATCTAAAAAATCACTATACCTTATGTCCAGCGTTTTGCAAAAACTTTGCAGCGGTCAGTCCAGCCATGCCAGCACCAATGATTGCTACATGACGGGGGGTCTTCGTGGGGGGAAGACCCTTATCCACAATAGCAAGAAGCTCATTGTAGTCTGCGTCTTGAAGACACTCAACCAAAGGGTCCCCAATGGTCCCACTGACAGTGAAAACAATGGCTCCGACTACAACCAGAGGAACTGAACAAGACGCAATTCAACCTAAACTGTTAAAGTTGGCTTGCAGAAAAATGAAAATAAATAAATGAAAATACAAACTAAAATAAATATTTCAAAACCAAAACATGCATCAAACACTATCTGTTTAACTAAACATACTTTTTTTTGCCATGAAGCCCCTGACCATCAACATTTTCTTTATCTTAAATGTTTTCAAGTACATTTAAAATAAAAAGTATTACATTCAATGGACTGTTTCAAAAATAATCCTAATCTAATACAAAACAAACATTTCAAATGATGCAGCCATTTTCACTAGCTCACAATATTTATGTAAATTGATTAAAGACATTATTGTCTATGGGTTTATTTCCACAAAGGCAGCAGTTAAGCATAATTGATATTTGTTTTTATTAAATACTTACAGAATTTGCAGAGAGCCATATGTGGGATTCTCTTGAGTATAGAACACCAGGACTTTGACTTCTTTCTGCTATGGATATTGACACCATGTGGGGAAAATGAAACCTAAGGAACACAATGTTACATTTCAACTTGCACAGTAAGGCAACAGAAAACAATGGAAAAAGCAAAACAAGAATAAAAAAGTGAAACCATTGCACAATTATTTTAGATTACCTGTCTTCCTTTTATATACAATGCACACATAACTTGGGCCACTTATGAGTATTATATAATTCAGAACTAGATAATTAAATAATATAATAACATTTAGGCCCCTTAAAAAAAACTGCCCAAAGATATACAACTCACCGTTGGCAAAGGTAATGTCTGATAAGTTGTCAAAGAGCTATGCATACTAAAAATGGGATGTGTCCCTGGTCAAGATTAAGCTGTTTCTGTGAGATGTCCCTGCAGGTTCAAGTGGACTGGCAAACACACATGGTACATGTGTAATAAGAATCACCATGTTTTAATGAGGGCACTATGTCTCCTGAGGTCCTCTCTAGAAATATTTTCCCACACCGGCTCCAGATGCAACCACACTGAACAAATTAGATTAGTGAGCTTCTACTATTCTCCGGCAGACCTCGTTTCCTCTATCCTTCAATATCAGACCTTTTCTTCACCTATTTAGCGGTACCAAACTAAACAGAGTTAAGTGGCTTAACAGAATTCTTGACTTGACATAATGTTGTTTAATGTTGTTATCCTTCAACATCAGACCAGATTATGTTTGTAACCATGTCCTTAATTCCTTCATATTTCAAATCATATTACTATTGTTCAGTTTATTTAAAAAATGTCTACTAAAAATGGTTTAAACCCATTGTCTTTATTTTAATTGAAGAGATGCTATACTTACCAATCTGTACCTCTTCCTGTTTCCAGATAGTGGCTAATGGAAAGCAGATAGACCCACACAGTGCAACAACAAAAAGCAAAGTGGAGGTTTCAGATTTGTTACATCACTGTATGGCCAATTCTAGGGTCAGCAAAATCTGCTATCTCCATAGTGAGAACATGGGCTATTTATATTGGAATGTGAACAGTCTGTTTGCTGGTCCAAGGACGGCCTTGCCTATCACAGCATCCTGTGAGGACTGGTGTCAAGTCATATTAAACCCTTTTTTTACCCATAAGTAAGGGAAGGAAAACATTGCGGTCATTGACCAGATTAGTCTTTCGGAGTAACTAGACTGTAGTTAATGTGTACTGTGGGAGAAATTTATCCTGAGAAATGTACCCTTACATTTAATGATAATACATAATTAATATCTTGCCATTATGCTATATGAATCTAATAAGTGTGGAGAAATACAGAGAATCACAGATGAGAATCTCTTATATAAATAAACCTCAGATGTTTAGTGCCCCCCAATATAGTTAGATTCTCAGGGTGTTGCCCTGAGAGGAACAGAACAGGGTCACAGGTCAGGGGGACTAAATCACCTAAACACTCACGTAAGCATCCTGCCGACACGATTAACCTTGTTTATGCCCCCCTGCAGTTGTCAATTACACAGCAAGATAATGTAAGCACCCAATGAGTCTAAACACACATACCCTTTTTGTCTCCCGGTCAGAGGGGGGTCAACTGACAACTCTGTGACTGTCGTAAAAGTAGACCTGGAAAGAGTTACTTACAGTCACACACTCTAGTCTCTTTGTTTCTAGTCTACTTACATTTACTTATGTTTAATTAGTTAACGTTACCTTTAAAGTTTAATCATTGCATACTCTGAGGGGATCCTACAATCATAAATTGTGGTATTGTAGTCAGTTGGTTGAATTAATATTTATTGGGTAGATGTGATTTTCATTGTGCTCATACAGGTTGCCACGCATCTTTATGTTGACTCATATTTGTTACAGGTACATTTGTTTACTTTGATTTGTTACTTTACTCAAGATTGGTATTTGTTATATGTAAACTACCTCAAGTCAATGATTTGGTTTGTAGTTAATTTTATCTCACAAGTACATGTGCTGCAGAAGTGTAATGGTATGTCAGCTGGTGTGGAGCTGTGAAAGGGCCACAGGGGAGGAGCCTAATCTTTAGGTTCCAATAGGTAAACAATGTATAGGTTGTTATAATTGGGTGATTAATGCATGGAGGAGGAAACCACACGGGAGCCAATATAACCTGAAGTCTGAGTCAAGAATATCAGTTCTTTGTCAAACCAACTCGGCTATATTTGTGCTTGCTCTCGAGTACAAATAAAGTCTTTATCTTTCATTCTTCAGATCTTCCGAACGCTCTTATTTTGTCTAGTTAAGTGTTAAATGTTGTACAAAGTTTTTTCCACAACAGTACCAGCGCACCCAACATCTTAAGGGGATTTTTAACAAAGAAGTGTCACTTAAAATTATGCAATGACAAGGATTCAATATTTGAACAATAATAATTACAAATAAATATATATGCTTTGTATGTTAAAGGATATACAATGTACGGAAGAGTATTAGGGCCACATGAAGACAAAATATTTTTTTAAATTTCTGAGAAAAAAAGTCGAAATTTTCGAGAAAAAAGTCGAAATTTTCGAGAAAAATATTTTTTAAGTTTCTGAGAAAAAAGTCGAAATTTTCGAGAAAAAAAGTCGAAATTTTCGAGAAAAAAAGTCGAAATTTTCGAGAAAAAAGTCGAAATTTTCGAGAAAAAAGTCAAAATTTTCGAGAAAAAAGTCGAAATTTTAGAGAAAAATAGTCACACTGCCAGGAACGGCGGAAGTGGGCTAGTCTTTCACAACAGAGCTGGTTCGTGTTTGATTTGCTGCTGAAATGGATGACTTAATTCAGTGTTATTTCAGGATTGGGTTTAATAACAAGGAGATCCTTGGTGTCTTGGCGCAGAATCACAATATTGTTATTTCTGTCGCACACAGGCGGCCTACACTCTGACGACAGCACCCTCCCACCCCCCGACAGTCACACACTCACCCCAGCAAAGCACACCCATAGGCGGCTTACACTTAGCCCAGCAGAGCACACACACAGGCGGCCTACACTGTGAGGACAGCAGCCCCCCGACAGTCACACCATTACCCCAGCAAAGCACACACAGGCGGCCTACACTGTGAGGACAGCAGCCCCCCCGACAGTCACACACTTGGCCCAGCAAAGCACACACATAGGTGGCCTACACTCTGAGGACAGCAGCCCCCCGACAGTCACACCATTACCCCAGCAAAGCACACACACAGGCGGCCCACACTCTGACGACAGCACCCCTCCCACCCCCAGACAGTCACACACTCACCCCAGCAAAGCACACACACAGGCGGCCTACACTCTGACGACAGCACCCTCCCACCCCCCGACAGTCACACACTCACCCCAGCAAAGCACACCCATAGGCGGCTTACACTTAGCCCAGCAGAGCACACACACAGGCGGCCTACAGTCTGAGGACAGCACCCTCCCACCCCCCCAGACACTCACACCATTACCCCAGCAAAGCACACACACAGGCGGCCTACACTCTGACGACAGCAGCCCCCCGACAGTCACACCATTACCCCAGCAAAGCACACACACAGGCGGCCTACACTCTGACGACAGCACCCCTCCCACCCCATTCGGAAGGCTCTGTTGTGAGTGAGGGGGACTCGTAGCGCTAGACCACTTCCGCCGTTCCTGGCAGATTTGTGACTTTTTTCTCGAAACTTTTGACTTTTTTCTCGAAAATTTCGACTTTTTTCTCGAAAATTTCGACTTTTTTTCTCGAAAATTATCGACTTTTTTTCTCGAAAATTTCGACTTTTTTCTCAGAAACTTAAAAAATATTTTTCTCGAAAAGTTCGACTTTTTTCTCGAAAATTTCGACTTTTTTTCTCAGAAATTTAAAAAAATATTTTGTCTTCATGTGGCCCTAATACTCTTCCGTAACAATGACCTTGTAGTTCCTAGGTTGAATAGTATAGACCCTTTCATTGTTTGTAAACATTCCAAGCCACGAGAATGCGCACACGTCTTTTCGCGCCTAATGGGGTCAGAAAACAAAGTGAAGAACATGGCTGTCAACGATTCTCCTCAGAATATTTCCGAATATGCTCTCTCGTTGCCGATTAAGGACCGGGAACAATATCAACAAATTGGTATTGGCTGACGGCGATAGTTTGCCAGACCCAGCTTCCATTAAAGATTGGGTAGATGACAGTATGGCAGATATCCAGTGGCCAGCTATTCACTCTTACCTAGTAGATAAACCGCCCGTACACTCGAGAAAGCCTATGCGCATACAAGTCGCTTGATGCCTATAATTATTTTGTTTCTGGACACGTTCAGACGATCTTCTACAAAGATATAGGCAAAGGTTTTTGTGCTCTAAAAGCAGAAGTCTTGCCGAGTCAGCGTCAAGGGAAGAAGACATCGTAGTACAAGGCATGGGTGATCTACAACAAGGAGAAGTGCTACATTCACACGGCTAACTGCACCTGCATGGCGGGGTAAGTTTATTTATGTATTCTTAAACCAGTGGACAATGTCCTAATCTGGTCAACGCCACTGCTGGTCCTATTTTCACATTCAACAGCGCTACAGGTCGGCATTTTAGACTTTTTGTTTGGACTTCGTTAGTGGAAGTCTATGTAAGTAGGTGTTTTTCTGACCCCAAGATGCGTGCGCATATTTCTGTGACGTTGCACTCGAAGGGGTCTATTACCTTTGCCATGTTATTTAAAAATAGACCTGTTAGACCTGTATGCTAAAATCAGCCATTAAAAAAGCCATTTATGACTAGCATTGGAACCAGATGAATCTGCAAGCTCATGATTTATTTGGTGTAGCAGATATTAATAATATGCATTTGACTTGGCCTGATGATGTCAAGCTAATTTAGGCCTAATGTCTTTGGATAAAATTATGGATAGACGTGTGTGTGTGTGTGCATGTGTGTGTGTGGGGGGGGGTATGACACCTGTTGATACCCCGCAAACCTTTGCTCACCCTCTCCCCTCCTTTTTGAAGAAGACGGCACAGAGAATTACACAAACTTCCCCTTCCTCCACCTACCAACATCAACCCCATGGATACTCACCTCCTCCCTATAGCCACCCTTCATGCGTCAGTCTGCAAAACAAAAGGAAGCTTAAAGATCAGGTAAAGCAAATTCCGAGATTTGTTTCTAAACACATTACACGTTAGAAAATTATTGCTGAAAATGTGAAAAGACGGTAGAACCATGTAGTACTGAATTGTGGATTTAGACCGTTTTTCTGTTTTTCATCATTTTTGTGTTCAGGATTTCTTGGGCGGGGCTTAAGGGGTAGCTGCATGTGAGCACAAGATGGCTCAGCTTGAAACTAGTGGTTAGTTGCATATTATGCCTCTACGCTGCACTCAGGAGCTACTTTGGAACCATCAGTAATAGCCCATCTTATGAGTTAGGAGCTAATACGTTAAATTATTCATAACTATATCCAATCTACCCTTTATGAGCAAAGTTCTTGAGAAAGCATTTTCTCATCAACTTAATACTCAATGAGAACATTATTTTAGAGAAGTTCCAATTTGGTTTTAGATCCAACCACAGTACAGAAACAACCCAGTCAAAATAGTAAATGATCTCAGACGTGCCACTGACTTAAATCATGTGTCAATCCTAATCCCTTTAGCTCTAAGTTCAGCATTTGACACCATCGACCATACTATTTTAATCAGTCGTCTTTAAAGATGAAACTGGTTCCGTTCCTACATAACTGGTAGAAAATTCTATGTTAGTCTGGGTGATCATGTGTCTGTGAAACATGACTTGTAAGGTAGCTGTTTTGGGATCCTGCCGTTTTCCTTATATATGCTTACATTAGGTTACGTCATCAACAAGTTCAATGCAAATTTCCATAGCGATGCAGATGACACAACTATACCAGCCAACTAACCCAAATGGCCTATCGTCTCTGACTGCCTGTCTGGCCTCGATAAAAAAATGGATGAGTTACAATCTTTTAAAACTTAATGAAGATAAAACAGAGTGCACTTTTTAATAGGCTTGGGAACCTGGCTAACCAGACCAAATCAGAAATCAAAAGTCTTGGTGCGATTTTGGACTCTGATTCATGCGTTGAAGCCTATATCAGCAAAGTGACCAACACAGTATTCTTCCACCTGAGAAATGCTGCCAAAGTAAGGCCGTTTGTAACAAAACAGGATGCTGAGAAATGTATCCATGCTTTCATTACTAGCAGGTTGGACTATTGTAATGCCCTCTTCACTGTCTACCAAAAAAAAAGATAGGAAAACTTCAGCTAGTTCAGAACTCTGCCGCCAGACTTTTAACAAAGACCTTACATTTCGGACTTTGTAACCCCTTATCAACCAACAAGAGCCCTTAGGTCCTCTGATGCTGGTATTACGCTACTACGCTCCAAGACTGTGAAACACCCTGCCCAGTTACATTAGAGATGCAAATTCTGTTGACATTTTTAAGAATCAACTGAAGACCTACTTATTCAGGCAGGCATTTAGTTAATGTAGTACTTTTTTTAAAATCTCTTTTACTATCATTTGTAATGCTTTTATTTATGTTTTTTTATTGGATCTTTTCTCTTTTTGCAAACTTGTTTTTGTCTTTCTATTGGGTCTTGTTTTTATGCCATATTGTAAAGCACTTTGAGCTGCATTTTGTTGTATGAAAGGTGCTATACAAATAAGTTATTTTTTAACATTTATTATTTTGTATTTTACACATTCATGTTAATTGTGTTCAATAAAGCAGTGTTTTATAAAAACTTGGCTGCTATATGTATGATACACATATACGTATATCAGCAGATAAAATAGGCTCTCAGAATTTGCTGCATCCTAAAATTGGTATCGGTGGCAAAAAAGTAATATCGGTCGGGCTCTAGTGTTATGTATATGTAGCAGGTAGGACGGTTATGATGGGTGCAGCTTGGCCCCGCCCACTGGCCCTGATTATCTAGATCAGGTGGCACAGGTGGCGCTTCCTTTTAAAAGAGTTGTGAGCCGTGGACGGGAGAACGCTATTGTGGTGTAGATTGAAGCGAGAGCCCCTCGATGTCCCAGCTGTGCAAACAGGAGAACGTGAGTCTTGTTGGAATGTTGGGTTTGTTGGTCGTCTGCGCAGACCGTTTCTTATGGATTAGCATCTAACACGGTCCACTGTTTGTTTGTAGCCTCGGCTTGGTGTCTGTGCGTATGGTGACCAGTAAATGGTACACGCAAACTACCGACGCTTTACTTGCATAATAGTGAGTAGTCTACATGGGTCTGCTCTGCAACAACGTAAGTTTATCCATTCTATTTCCATAGACAGTCTTTTCTTTCAGAGATCTAATCATGTCTAAATTATCCCTAGGATTCAGAAGCATAATCGGCTGACTGCAGCCCTCTGAACGACTTGAGGAAGATCGTCTTCGTTGGTTTAACCAGCCACTGTTTTTCCTGAGCTAATTGTTTTGTTTTTATCTACTCCGATGTACGAGTGCCTCGAATAATTGCCACAACTGTCTTTGGCTGCCCTGACGTAAGCGGGTCTAGGTCGTGAAGGCCTGCTAGTAGTATCATGTTCTAACTGTTTTGTCTGTCTTTGTCTGTTTTTTTTGGTCACTATTAATATATCTTGCGTGGCCTATGGGCATTGTACAATATTTCTTGTAGGGGCAGCATCCCGTTTGCAGTGTTCATTCGCGCGTGTGTGTGTGTGTGTGTGTGTGTGTGTGTGTGTGATAAGCAATTGAGTCCGTGTTTGTATGGCCTATTTGATGTGAAGGCTTTCTTTTTTTGTGCATGCTAATTGTACCTATTTATTTAACATTATTTACTGTGACGTTTGTATTGTGTGATCTCATCTGCTGCTACCTATATATGACCTTTGCTTGCCCTGATGGACAGCCAGTATATTTATTGTGTCTAATCAATTTATATTTTTGATTACATCAGTCCCATTTTTGTTCTTCATTGGACAGAGCCTGCATATACGTAGTTTGAAAGGGAGTGCTGTTTGGTAGCTTATTGGTGCAAATTGGGAGCATTAGCACTCCCCCCACGGGGTAACATACTGTATATATTATGTATTATAAAGAATATTGGCCGATATATCGATATCTGACTTTTTTAAATCCCTAATATCGGCATCTGCCCCAAAAATCCAGTATCGGTCGGGCTCTAATTATGAGTGCTTGAAACTTGTTCTATTGACATCCTTACTGTACCGACAGTGATATATTGTTGTTTCACTTCTTCTGACAAATGTACTTATTGTAAGTCACTTTGGACAAAAGCGTCTGCTAAATGCCCTAAATGTAAAATCTCCTTCCTGGAGCATGGGTCCCTGGGCTGCTATGCTGGTTGGCAGAGTACGGGAGGACCTGGGCTGCTCCGGGCTGGATCCGGGGACGGCTAGCTGCAGGCGGTTGCCCATGGTGGTTGCTGCGCTGCCTCCCCTCTCTTCCGCTGGCCGTTGCTGCCGTTGGATAAGAGCTGGTGCTGGTAGGTGGCTGTTCATAAACACGGCTGATGACTCCAGTGTAGAGCCCGACCGATATATCGGTGGGCCGATATTAGGCATTTTCCAAACTATCGGTATCGGCATTTATAAGGGCCAGTAAATGAATATTTAAAAAAACGGACGAAACACCCTTCAACCATGTTATAACGCCACAAACCCTACAACCAGCTGATCCAGCCAGAGTCGGGCAGAGCGAACGAGTCATCCACGACCGCAAGCGACATGAGCAGCAAAAGCGGCCGGCAGTCATTCATTTTCAATGAGAGCTGGCAACGAGGAGCAGCCGGCGCCGTGGCGGCAGCTAGCAGCGCGATGCCAGCATCCAGAGCGACGAGGAGAGTTGACATTAGTTTAACTTTATGCAAATGAGCAATCAATTGGAGATCAGGATTTGATTTTCTTCCCGCTAGTTGAAGGTTGAGACTGAGAATGGAGGCAAAGCTCATTGTTGCCGTCTCCGGTTTATGACCAGTTTCTCTTTCTTTACCGGGACACTTATAATGCTTTATCTCCATTTCTCTTTGTTGTATTGTGTCCTGACTAGTGATGTTCATTGAAGAAGAAGGCCCCCGACAGAGGATCGCTTTAACTCACTTTATTTGTTTAGCTTTAGGTCTATTATCTATCAAGCAAATGGAGAGGAATTGTAAAATTCACGCGCGTGGAGCGACCCTTAGCCAGATATATCTGTCCAGATACGCAGGCCCAGGGTTTCTGGCCCCCCCCCGGATCTGTAGTTTGGTAGTATCTGGGCAGGCGTGGCCTCTATGATGCACACTATGCTCTGATTGGCTAGTGCTGAGCGCCCGCCCCCAGTGTATTATGTGTGCCGCCATCTGGTGACCAGGTGCGGTTAATACAACTTATATATTTATTTCTATTCCTTTGTGGCTATGTGTAGATATTACAGCCTGTTGATACATATGTTATTATTTATTCTTAACAGTCCCCCCTTGGTCATCACTGATGACCATACTACGAATTACTAGTGCAATGTATCATATAAGGTCTAAAAATGGTGAGTATAAATTCAAGCGAAAAGAAAAAACCCCACGGATTGGTTACCGTGGGTCAACACAGTGTGCGAATTATACCACGGTCCCCGGGGGAGCCGCGGGGGGGGGGGGGGGGGGGGGGGGGGTGCTGCGCGATTGTTGACGGGGGGGATTTTTTTTTTTTTCGTCCTTCATGGGGCCCCCCCCGGCGTCTGGTTGCACCGTCGATAGTTACGCCAGTGTATTTGGCAATCATATCAATATTTTAGAGCTCCCCCAAAAAAACAAACCATGTTTCCAGGGGGGCTCAGGTGGCCACTAGGGGAGCCATGGCTCCCCCAGCTCCCCCGCATCTCTAAATTGGACGGCATTCACCTTGGTGTGTCTCAAAGAATACATGGGCCGTAGCCAACAAACAGTAGACAAATTATCATCACACATCATACAATCAATATGTCATACCGTCATCACAGTATCTTGAGGACACAAAGGCACAGTAATAAATGCATAGTAATTTCATAAGAAATCCCTTCAAATACTTATATGCATGTATAACCAAAATCGATATCTCCAGGTATAAGGAACAGTAAACCTATATAGAACGCCCTGTAGACATGCATGCAATGGCTCAGGTGGTCTCCATACATGCAGGGTTCTCAAACATCATCACAGTGTTATCACCCGTATCCGTAGCCGACCTCAGGTCGGACAGTTCATGAATTCAATGTCCATCTTGCCGGCCATGGGCAAGGCTCACACGACAAGTTTACTAGCATGAACCCATGTGTGCCTCGCCCGTGGACTCACTCACCAACTCGGCCGTATTAGTAGTCAGAACATATGCCAGTAGCATCAAAGAAATTAATCAGTCTCATTATTACAGCAATCATAGGAAAACAGCATAACACATCTGAATTTAAACAATGCATTGTAATGACAAACATGACCCACAACGGTATGTTTAATAATTCATCATTCAAGTAAATCAGGTGCAATGTCCTCCTAGACTCAGGTGCCGAGCTCCAGGAAATCAGGTACCAGTCTATGTAACCAAGCCTGATCAAGTCAGGGCGTTCCACTGTCCCCTGAACGCTCTCAGGTACACCTGGTCACCTGTCTCCACCCTGGTTGGTGGTTCGTCCTTCGGCTCTGAAATTCTGTTTCTCAGAAATGTTGTTAGTTTCTTGAATGTCCCATTCACTCTTTCCACCATTCCTAGTGACTGAGAATGAAACCTAACCGCTGTTTGATGGGTATCTGCTGCACCACCCGGTGTTGGCGCTATATTTTTGACACGGCGGTGGAAAAAGCTAACAAGTTAAGGTATTAAACACAGCATAACAGCATTAGGCGTTGGCATTTGCAAGGCAATTCCCAATTTTCTATGTCAATAAACTATCTAGCTTGTGCATTAGATCCTTTCCCAACAGATTGCTTAAGTATTTCCCAATGATTACTTTAACCAGGTCATTGCAAATGTTCAAAGAACATATGCCTGACTTAAGCAAATTCGACAATTAAACAAATAAAACAAGAAAACAAAAACAAAAAAATCTAAATGCAAAAATATTCCCCCCTTGAAAATACACTCCATATTCCCCCCTCGTGACTATAAAGAAGTCACGCAAAACTAACACAAAGCTAAGCATGTTGCATTCATTCTTCCCGCTTGTATTGACCTTTATATATTGATGATAACATAAAATATATGTATATGACAGTGATTCTGGGTCCTAGTTTATCAAGCTTTTTGGAACAACTATTTTAGTCTTCTAGCGTTACCTTTGAATTTTATGCCCACATTATTTTAATTTACTCTTAGGCTAGGTAAACTTATTCAATTGTTCTAATAAGGCCAAATTCATGAGCTAGTCTCACCCCACCGGAAGAGCTCTTCCCAGTTACCCTTTCAGCAGCTGAAGAGAGGTCTGTCCAGGTCGGGTTACCATCATCCAGTCGAAAACCACCTCTAGGAGATGAAAACAGAGTGTCATGACGGTTTCCTAATCCAGAGAAGGTCTCACCCCCAATCAGAATGAGGCACTTCTCTGCAATCCAATCACTGTCAATGCACAACAAATCATCATTACAGAGTGTTAACATCTTTCAACACCAATCACTTGTAAATAATCAATCATTAAAAGAATCAAAAAGAAAATAGAAAATATAGAGCGTAAAAACACATCACATTCAGATAAGACTGTCAGCCATGTTGCCTCCTAGTATGAAACTTATGATCAACCGCTGGTAACAGGAAGCAATGTTCCTGCTTTTCATTTCGTGTATGCAGTCCATTTCAATGTCCAAATATGAGTCTCTGAGTCCATTTAGGGCAGGAGCCCCAGATCAACTGTCCTCTCTCTAATGGACCCCCCTCCATTGTCCTGAGGGGAAGAGAGACCAGAACCAACCAGTATCTTTGCAGAAAAACATCTGACACAATATAACAAACAATATATAGACAGTTGTTTCTATTATGTAATTATAGCTCAGGCGTGTCCAAATCCTAAATGATCTTATATCATTACTACTCTAAGTAGTTCAAACCATATGTGAAAGTTATATCAAAACAAACGTGCATACAAAGGTGAGTCAAACAATAGGTGAATATGGTGAATGAAGTAAAAATTGAATATATATGTAGTCACACATAGTCATTGAATATTTTTGAGTACTTAAAATGGGTATACCTCAAATAAACCAACCTCAATTTCCTCATTGTCATCATCCAAGTCATCTCTAATTATCAATGGCACCCGTGTTTGTCCCCCAGGTAAAAACACTCCGGCCCATCTAAGAATCATAGCCTTAGCAACGGTCAGCATTATTGAGCAAAAACAAAACATCGTACATAAAAACAAGACAATGGACACCACATTATGGAGGTAAACTGAGCAACCTACAAATGGACTTGTTTAATTGTTACACCCCAACGCTGCGTATCAGGTTTTGACATAATAACTACCGCGCTCCCACAGCGTCCGTTTAGGGCGGGTCCCACTCTCAGTTTGGTGAGGGGGGAATTTCCCTGAACTCTAACAGTCCCCAGCGCTGGTTGACCCCTGGACTACTGTGGACGAGCGGTAGAGGAGATAACTTCTGATTTAGATGAATAGTATCCAACTTAAATGAGCTGTTGGTCTGCTAATTGTCCCACAAAACACTAAAACACTGTTACCCACATTTATAAAACAAATACACAAAGAAAACAAATCAACAAGAAACAAAACAAATAACAGACATAAATACATAGTTGACCTCTACATATGTACTTTCTATGTCCCCTCAGATCTTTAACCGTTCTAATGTTCGCAGCGCTTTCTTTATTATGTTTCATTATGTCTATTATTATTATTATTATTATTATTATTATTACTATTATTATCATTACTATTATAGGGTAAACCCATCATCACCACTTACTGTTACCATCCCATTTTGTCACGTCCAACTTTCCTTTCCTTCTTTGTTAACCTTGTAATTTCTTATCATTAATAGACACAAAAAGAGATGTTCAAGATATTTCTTTGGAAAGGTTAGGGTCCCCTCCTTCGCTTAAGTTTCTTGTGCAAATATAAATAAAGGAAAAGAATAAAACAAAGAGTTAATGTCAATTTGAACACCTTGCTTCATATTACTGACAAGTTGACGCTTAAGAATAATCAGCTTTTACATGTGGCCGGGTCATCCAAGAATGGGACCAGACACAGAAATAATTTTTGGTAGGATCTTTAATACCCCGACTGCCCTGTGAATGGGTCAGCATTAATTATCTAATTTATGAGAGAGATGTTTGTTACATGTCAAATACAAAAATAAAACAAATAGATTTCTCTCTTTCCTGAATATCTTATGTACCAACAAAACAACAGTAGTACAAAACAACAGTAGTGGCCTTATTCCTATGTAAACAGGAAATAAAATATACAGTATTAACATGAATACATTTCTAAGCCACTCTTCTCATTTTAACAGACATTTTACGGAACACATCAGGTTTTTCACACAGTTATATTAACACCAACCACGCGCTCACTTACGCTAGCTTGTAGCTTCACCCTGGATGCAGCTGGCACGCACACACAGCTCTCCGTCTCCCCTCTACATAGGTAACACACAGTTTCATACATTTAACACCGAAAATATAACACGATATAAAACAATATAAAACCACTTCTATGAAGCCACTTACGCTGACCCGCGGTCGTCTATGGTGGCTCCCGACACACTGGAGACCATACAAACACACCCTCGACCGACGAGAAATAGTCTTCAGTCACCAATGTCCGTCAGTCATCAGTTACTGTTACGCTCCAATCCGTTCCCTCGGTCATGTACTTCAGTTACAGACAGACACGTTTCTCATAAACACGGTTCAAGGGAACGCGTATTTCCTGTGAGAGTGTGTCAAGGGACACACACTCACAGGAAATACGCGTATCCGCCATTGCATGTGCTAAGACGACGACAACTCTCGCGCATTTAAGTCTCACGTGATTTTCTATTCTCGCGGGATTCCCGACCTAGCTGGCCTTAAAGTGACATACATTCTATTAGGGCACAGCTGACACAAAAACCACAGTAACCCCTATTCACTTGGCTACATTCTCCCCTGCTAAAAGTCAACGTCCTCGGTGACTTATGTATGCATAGCCCCTTTAAGTTGTGATGAATAAAGGACCATGCCTGCTAACACCTGAGTCAGTAACTCTGGAATGAAGGACACTGCATTGCATGCAGACATGGGTAAGCTAAAAGGGTTTCTGTTCGTTCCAGCTGTTGTTCTCTGACTCCTTCGTGGAGGGGGAATGGGTGTGTCACCACTGACGGTTTCCTCCTTTCTCCTCCGGGGAGCAGGCACCGGCCTCTCTGCAGGCGTAGAGGGAGACCCTAAATGTGGATGAGAACAGGGCAATGGTTCCGTCTCCAAGCTCTCCTCAGGCCTGTCAACCATCTGCCTTTCAAATCCATCCTCTCTCTCCACCATACTCTCAGTCTCTTCATGGCATTCGGTCTCAACAATCACTGGATCCACATTCTCCTGAGTTGTAACCGGCTCAGCTGTTGGATACGTCACTCTCTCTTCCAAAATGAACTCTGGCTCCATGAACTCCATCCCTAACTCTTGACTTGGGACAGGTTCATCAACAGGAGTGGCTGAATCGCGACGTCGCCTTGGCGCTGGCACAGGACCCACACATGGCCGCAGGTTAGATCTATGCACCCTTTTTACCGGCCCACACTCTAGAGGCTCCACTGTGTACGTGGTCCCTTGGATCTCCACAACCTTGTACGCCATGGCTGACCAAACATCTTGGATCTTGTTCCTTCCTGGTGGACGATGGCGGAGATAAACCAACTGTCCTACCTCAACATCTGGACAGTACACACGCTCTTGCTGCTGAGCTAGTCTTTCTTCAGCCTTTCTTTCAGCACATTCTCTCGCTCTGGCATGCGCATCTTGAAGACGCTCCTGGTGTACAGCCAACCAGTCTGGTTTATCACCGTTCTCCTGTTCATGGCCCAACAGTGCATCGATAGGAAGATGAGGGTGAACTCCAAACAGCAAATGATAGGGTGAATACCCCGTGGTCGAGTGTGGCGTGACATTGTACGCATACACTAGCTCTGACAGGTGTTCGGGCCAATGCCGCTTCTTCTCAGGGGGAAGTGTACGCAAAAGATCGTGCAGAGTACGGTTGAACCGCTCGCACTGGGGGTTCCCTTGAGGGTGATGTGGTGTTGTTCGGGTTTTCTTTACTCCATACAATCTGCATAACTCAGCAATCACTGCGCTTTCAAAATTCCTGCCTTGGTCAGAGTGCAGGCGTTCTGGTACTCCATACTTCAGAAACCACTCTTTCAGGATGACTTTAGCAGTGGTATTTGCCTTCTGATCACGTGTAGCAAAGGCCTGACTGAACTTGGTAAACACATCTGTCATCACAAGTACATTTTCACGACCATCTGTGGCACGTTCCAGTGTGGTATAGTCCATAGCAACTACCTCGAGTGGGCGAGTGGCCAAGAATGGAGTCTGGGGTGCCTGAATCTTTGGCTGTGGCATTTTTGTTAACACACACCTCTGACATCTCTTCACCCACTGCTCAACATCCCCATGCATACCCACCCAAAAACATCTTTGTCTCAACAGGCCCAACGTCCTTTCAATTCCTTGATGTCCCATTTGCTCGTGTACACTTTTGAAAACCTGTTCCTTGAGGCAGTCTGGCAACAGTAGCTGATGACAGGTTCCAGTATGAGCATCTTCAATCACTCGGTACAAAAGTCCATCTTTCTCTTGCAGTCGCGACCACTGTTTCAACAAGGAGCGGACTGGTTTGGTCAGAGTTCTCTTTTCCTGGTAAGTCGGTTTCCTTTGTTTATCCCAGAACCCTCTCAAAACTCTGAGCGTCGGGTCGGACTCTTGGAAGCCCTGGAGCTCGGCTTTGGAATATCCAGGGAGTGTGGGAGTGTTATCCGGGGCCGCGTTGCTAGCTCCTGTCTCACTGACCTCAGATGCACTTAACTGTCTGAGCTTACAGCACTCAACACCTGCTGTCACTAGATCTAAGTCTAGGGCTGTGCCTGGTCTGAGAGTGTTACATATGGCTACACATCTATCGTATTCTGCATCCTCACTATCGGGTTCTGGCTCACCATTTGCTGGTTGCCGAGAAAGGGCATCAGCAACAGTATTACACCGGCCGGGGCGATACTTTACATCAAAATCAAACCCGGCCAACTGAGCAACCCAGCGCTGCTGAATGGCTCCTAAACTGGTGGTGGAGAGGTGGCACAGGGGGTTATTATCAGTGATGATAGTGAACTTTGACCCCAAAAGATAACTCCTAAATTTTTCGGTGACCGCCCACTTCAAGGCTAGGAGCTCAAGCTTCATGCTGCTATAATTTTGATCATTCCTTTCTGCCCCTCTGAGCCTCCTACTAGCATAGGCTATGACTGTCTTCCTTCCCCCTTGTTCCTGATACAGAACCACGCCTAAACCCAGGTTGCTAGCATCTGTCTCTAGTATAAAAGGAAGAGTGAAATCTGCATAGCCTAGTGTGGGAGCACTGGTTAGCTTTTCTTTCAAATGCTCAAAAGCTCGTAGACACTCTGGTGTCCAAGATGACCTGAACAGCTGATTAGCCCTGACCTGGCTGCTCTCCTTGACACATGCAGTTACAACATCATGGAGAGGCCCTGCAATCTGTGAAAACCCCTCCATGAACCTCCTATGATAACTGCAAAACCCCAAAAATGACCTAAGCTCTTTTACCGTGCTAGGAATGGGCCATAACTTCACTGCACTTATCTTTTCTGGATCTGTGTCTATTCCTTGGGCGGAGACCTGGTGGCCAAGGAACCTAACCTCAGGTTGGAGAAAATGGCACTTTTCCACCTTAACCTTTAGACCTGTCTCTTTCAACCTTTTCAGAACGGTCTCAAGTCTCACCAAGTGGTCCTGAAAGGTCGGAGAAAACACAAGCAAGTCATCTAAATAAATCAACACAATCTGGAAGGCTAAATCACTCATTGTAGCCTGCATCAACCGTTGAAACGTCGCAGGGGCGTTACATAGCCCGAAGGGCATCCGTAAGTACTCGTATAGTCCAAATGGTGTTGTGAACGCTGTCTTGTCTCTATCTTTCTCATGCATCACAACCTGGTGGTACCCACTTGCGAGATCTATGGTTGAGAAGAAAGCCGCACCACTCAGGGCATCCAGACTCTCGTCGATTCGCGGAAGCGGGAATGCATCACGCCTTGTCTTTAAATTCAGCCTCGGTAATCTACACATAGCCTCAAACTTCTGTCAGGCTTGCGCACGAGAACGATTGGTGAAGCATATGAGCTTGAACTCTCCTGAATCACTCCCTTCCTCAAGAGGTCAGAAATGTGCTCTTTAACCTCTTTGTACTGATTAGGTGGTATACGGCGGTACGGTTGGGAGACCGGTGTTTCATCCACCAGTGGGATTTCATGTTTCACTCGATCAGTGCACCCCAGATCTTCATCATTAGCTGCAAACACATCTGCGTACTTCACCAAAACTGCCACTAGCTCTGCCTGCTGCTCTGGTGTACCTCCTAGGTGCAAGCGGTCAAGTAAAGTCTGTGTGTCACTGCTGGCTCCCTGATCATCCTTGCGGTTAATTACCACTTCCTCATGATTAGCAGAGATACGCTGAAACTTTACCTCGTAGGGGTCACCCTCAACACACTGACACTGACTAAGAACACCAAGCCTAGTCTTCGGGGAGAGCCAGACATCTTCTGGTGAAACGTTGACTACTTGCACTGGAAAAATGTGATTGTTGGATGATATCACTGTAGGAACAACTATCAACCCACCAGGAAGTGGAACGTTCCCCGGTTCAAACAACATGACGCCCCCACTCTCTGTCTGGGTTTTACGGCCCCTTACATGGACGGTAGAAACGGATGAAGCAGGTACATGTACTTTCTGTTTGCCAGCTACACGAGCCACAGACATCGTCTCAATGCGCTCTGCCTCTTGCACCCGGCTGAAAGCTTCTCTCCAAACAGAGTCCAGCTCACCCCGTAGTGTTGTGTCAAACTCTGAGCATTAACTGCCTGCACCGTTTAGCAATGTTCATTCCAATGATGCCAGGTAGAGAAGAGTCAGGTTCGTTTGTGTCATCGTCTTTGATTATGAGGAAACCACACTCTGGGATGGTAAGCCCCACCACCTGTATGTCAAGCTCAACATAGCCTAAGTATGGCAGCGGTAACTTGTTTGCAGCTGTTAATTTAAGCCACTTAGCAGTGCAGTGCATGTCATCTTTCTCTCCATGGAGATGGTCTCTGAAAAAACTTTCTGTCAAAGTGCTAACATTACTTCCTGTGTCCAACAAACATCTAAGAGGGACACCATCTATTTGAATGTCTACCTCGGGACACTTACCTACAGCATTTAAAAAAAAAACGCTCTTTGGTTAAGGTGTCTGCTGAGCCTTCTGACTTACCTCGCATTGCCCCGCTCATAGCAATGGAGGGCTCTCGTTTCCCTGTACTGCAGGAGGTGTGACATTAGCGGTGCTCCATGATCTACGTCAGGCCTGGGGAATCTGTTCCACAAAGGGCCGGTGTGGCTGCAGGTTTTTGTTCAAACCAACCAAGAGCACACTGTTTGACCAATCAGCTCTCTGAAGACTGAGATCAGTTGATTAAATGAGTCAAGTCTGGTGTGCTGCTGCTTGGTTTGAACAAAAACCTGCAGCCACACCGGCCCTTTGTGGAACAGATTCCCCAGGCCTGGTCTACGTAGTGTAGTGCAATGTCTAGCAATATGCCCGACCCCCTCACAGCGCAAACAGATTGGCTGACCATCACTTGTGTATCTAGGCTGGACTTTCGGTCTACTGCTCCTGCTACCACCTCCTGCTCTGAGGTTCTGTGTAGTAAGCTCGCGAACTGCATTGGTTAGCTCTCCAATAGCTTTACCCTGCTGAGCAATTATCTTAATTACTTCCTGCAGTGTCAAACTCAAGTCAGTCGGTGAGTCAGTGGTCAGGTTTGTCTGCTCTGTAACCTCGTTGGGGCTAGCACCAACTAGATTTCTACTTCTCGCCATATTTGAGCTCCGAGGACGGTCCTCGATAGCCCACATGATCGCCTCCTCTCGAACATCAAACAAATTAGACCCAGGCTTCTCTCTAACGAGTCTTCGGAGTTCACGTCGAAGGGCGGAGTCACGCACACCTTCAATGAACTGGTCTCTAAGTGCTAGTTGAGGGTCAGCTACTGCATCAGAGGACTGTTGGAGGGCCGAATTCAGCAGCTGCGAGAGTGCATGGGAATAATCTCTCAAATCTTCCCCATCTAACTGTCTACGGGCATAGAAGGCATACAACAGCTGCGGGGTACTGCGCTTTTCTCTAAAGGCTCCCCTCAAACAAGAGAACAGATCATTGGGTTGCCTCACTTGCCCCCTCATGCACAGTTTGACCTCCTCTAGGGCTGAACCCTTAAGCAATGAGAGGATGAAATCTACCTGATCCTCGCTGCGTAGACCCCTCGCCCTCATCGCCCTCTCCACCTCCTCTATAAACTCATCTACAGTGTAAACATCTTTCCCTGGTTCACCACTAAATGGTACAATGTGTTTTTCTCTTGGAATGTACACAATAGATCTTGTCTGAACATCACCCAATCTAGCAATACTGGACATAACGTCATCATGTTTCTTACTCAGTTCCAGGAACTGTGACTGCAGCTGTACCAAAGGGTTACCTTCATCCCCCTGCACAGAAACAGCGGCGTTGTCCTCCTCTTCACTGGATTCTGCTCCAGGAGCAGCCGCTCCCCTGTCTTCTTCTGACATTTTATAGTCGCTTATAGTCTCTTTATCACGGGGCAATAACACAGTCAATAGCAAGTTCAATGTCTCAGTCTTACAGTCTCAGAGACTGGGACACCAGATGATCAGCTCCTCCAGCGATCCACGCCAGCGATGCAGACACCTCTCGTCCTGGATCACCAGCCCCGTACAGCCACTTCTGGAACACCACACGCTGGTCCAGTCTTCACCACTACTGTTGTTTGTCTACTCTATGTAACTTCTCTATCTGACTAAGGTCTCAAAATTAAACAGGGGATCCCACTTCTGACACCAATTAGTGTGGCCGGGTCATCCAAGAATGGGACCAGACACAGAAATAATTTTTGGTAGGATCTTTAATACCCCGACTGCCCTGTGAATGGGTCAGCATTAATTATCTAATTTATGAGAGAGATGTTTGTTACATGTCAAATACAAAAATAAAACAAATAGATTTCTCTCTTTCCTGAATATCTTATGTACCAACAAAACAACAGTAGTACAAAACAACAGTAGTTGTTTTGTATGTAAACAGGAAATAAAATATACAGTATTAACATGAATACATTTCTAAGCCACTCTTCTCATTTTAACAGACATTTTACGGAACACATCAGGTTTTTCACACAGTTATATTAACACACCAACCACGCGCTCACTTACGCTAGCTTGTAGCTTCACCCTGGATGCAACTGGCACACACACACAGCTCTCCGTCTCCCCTCTACATAGGTAACACACAGTTTCATACATTTAACACCGAAAATATAACACGATGGGGTAGGGGGAAAGGTTGGGTTTTAGTCTGGGTGGGGGTGGTCTGGGTGGGGGTAGGGGTAGAAGTGGTCGGGGAGTCTTGGCCAGTGGGGGGTGTACTGCGTAGACTCCCAATATGGCTTACAGGGATTTGTAATCTTGTCTATGCTCCCTGTGATATTAGCACACTTTATATCTTCCTAGTTAATACTGTGTATATGTCCATCTATGTGTGTGTGTCTATGTGTTAGAGTGAAAGATGAGTTTACTCTCCACACGTGGGGCCATAAAACTGATTCCTGACCCAGGAATGTGAGCATCCCCCACTCATCTTAGTGGAGAACAAAAGGGTCATAAACTGCTCCCACGTGGTGGGATTCCTTTAGTCACATGTACCATACTCTGCAGACAAAACGAAGATGCACCGTAGCAAAGCTAGCAAGCATTAGCACATACAGGGTTAGTCACACAAAAGGTATTATGATTCATGCAAGTTAGCTTAGCTCTTTGTGAATGGAAATATTGCCAGCAATATGTTCCCAATCGACCTCCTATCGCCTTTGATACAACTTCACTGGTTTCCTAGGTTCTCCACATCCGATTTTAACACCGTATCATACTGGGCCACAAACCCTTAACCAATTTAACAAGATAAAACAATTTTAGGGCCTCGAACCCTAGGGCCTCGAACCCATCTATTAAACACTACTAGGGCCTCGAACCCATCTATTAAACACTTATAGGGCCTCAAACCCGTCTAGGGCCTCAAACCCATCTATTAAACACTTATAGGGCCTCGAACCCGAATAATAATACAATACTGGCCATTTGCTTCTTCTATAGCCTACAGTCGTACAATGACGACAAAATATCATTTAACTAATTCCCAATCAGAGTTATCAGCGCCTGTTCATTTTCACGTCGGCTTAACTGTAGCGACTATGGACCGGAATAACAGAGCTTTACAACAACACACGCTAGCCACCTCTGTCACATAATATCTCTATAGTTAACTATTGCAGATTCAGCCATTTTAAGGCAATTGGTTCTGCTTACCTGGTTTAATGGCCGGCCTGTGACAGAAATGGCGAAACGTGCGCTACCACGAGGCCCCGCTTCCCCCGGTCCATGGCCTCTCCTCTGCATCACGTCGGGGGTCACCAGATTGTAGTGATGTTCTTTGAGGAAGAAGGCCCCCGACACAGGATCGCTTTTAACTCACTTTATTTGTTTAGCTTTAGGTATTTATCTATGAAGCAAATGGAGAGGAATTGTAAAAGTCACGCGTGGAGCGACCCTTAGCTGTGTATCTGTCCAGATACGCTGCCTGTAGGGTTTCTGGCTTCCCCCGGATGTGTTGTTTGGTAGTACCTGGGCAGGCGTGGCCTCTATGACGCATACTACGCTCTGATTGGCTAGTGTTGAACGCCCGCCCCCAGTGTATTATGTGTGCCGCCATCTGGTGACCAGGTGCGGTTAATACAACTTATATATTTATATTCCTTAGTGGCTATGTGTGGATATTACAGTCTGTTGATACATATGTGTGGTTATACATTCGTCACAGACTAGCTGGTATTACTAACTAATGGAAGGATTCACCCTTTTGATTTGCGACTTTGTGGTAGAGAACTCCCTCAACCCACATACATTTGGGTCTCTCTCTCAATAGTAGTGATGGCTCGTTCGCGAACGAATCAGTTCGAACGAACGACTCTTTAAAGTGAACGAACTGGCCTCATTCGCCGCTCTCGTTCGACTCGTTCGTCGTCGTTCGTCTCATTCGCTGAATCGCTGACGCACTGCTGATTCGCGACGCTGATTCGTGAGTCGTTCGCTGACTGTGATTGACTCGAGGACTGAGACGTCACGACTCACGAGAGCCAGCCAATCGTATTTAAATATCAGTGAAATGAAGTGTCTTTGTATTTTCTGTGTCATGCCAGATTAATAAAATATTTGAATGTCTCGTCAATCTGTCTCGTTCTTTCATGGTTCCTTCTCACGCACGCGACCCGGCCGGGACCCCCACCTTGGTGGATCTTGATCTTGAGTGGGGGTGGCCAATGGCCATCTTCACAATAGTAAATACAATATGCCCAGAATAAACACAACTGTACATAATTAACTTTTAAACTCATCATTGCTAAATCAAGTCTATTATCTTGCTGATATATTAAACATCCAATAATCTACTACGCCCCCCCCCCCCCCCCCCCCCCCGCGCATCCCGCTGCGTTTGGTTTGTCTAACTTTACCTTGAATTGGGGGAATGGGGCATTTTGATCCTGACATGTCATTATGCATACATTAAATAAATCTGTTGAACTCAAATTAAATACATATGTTAACATATTCAACCAGACACAATGTTGTATTTGCTATTATTCACACATTTATTAACACCATCAACCCCCCTCCCCCAGTTGGTTTGTCAGAGTTGAACTGTAACTTGATCTCTGAACTGTAACTTTGGTTTGTCGGAGTTCAACTGTAACTTGATCTCTGAATGGTAACTTAACTGCATTCGTGATTCGTTTGAATGTTGTGAGCCGAGTCTGACCGACTCGGCTGGCATTCGCGATTCGCGAATGAGAACGAGGGACGGAGGGAGGAGCTGAGTCTGAACGACTCATTCAACGATTCACCGCTACCGGAAACACGACTGAACGAACGAACGAACGAACGACTCTTTTTGGCGAACTGAACAACGCGAACTGATTCGCGCAAACGAATCAAGTTTTGGGCACAAAATAGTGCCCAAAATTTGAAAAATGATTTAGCAATCCGAGCAGCGCAGGAGAGTGACGTCAGTAGCCGCTCTTACATCTCATACGGTAGGGGGCACTGTGCATATTTTCTGTATGGACGCATCATTAGCAACTTGAAGACAGACAAAACATCATGACTAAAACCGTGGCAGAGCTACTGAGGGAGTCCGCTGCTGCTTTGGAACAGCATCATGTTCCTTCTACCAACACACCAACACACCAACACCTTCTGCTCCTGAGCGCCCTAACAGTGCTCGAGATAAGATTTTAGAAAGCTAGCAAAATAACATGCATTTGCCGGATCGATATTATGATGTCGTTACAACGAGATACACCGTTGAGTGTTAGGGCCCGCCAAGCAAGCATCAGTGATTTTTTTTAAACTTAAGTTACAGTTACAGTAGGTTAGAAAGTTCACAGTAACCGTTTATCTGTTTAAATAACTAACTTAAACATCAACAACAGCAGGTCTGACATTAGTGTGGCAAGTGTAATTAAGCATTGGCGCCAAGTTCCGTTAGCATCACTGCAGTGGCGCAAAAAGTGGGTATGCACTATATGCGGCGCATAGGGGCGCTGCACTAGAGGGGGCACCAAAGCGATGGGGGAAAATTAATTTCAAGTAGGCATTTTTTGTATTTAACAGCTCCTGTGCATGTGTAAATGATATGATCCTTAACAGAGGCACATTACTGCGCCCCCGCCCCGGCTCCTTTCAAACCCCCTCGCCACACAAAACGCTTGGAGTGCGAGTTCCGGCGTGCCGCCATTGACTTTGAAAAAAAAAGGTGAGAGTGCGCGCCCTTTGGTTCGACCAGATTAACTATACATTTCTCTGAATTCAATAGAAGCGCAGCTCTAGACCCTCGTCAATGAGTGGGTCCGCCCAAAAAGTCTAAGGTTTTACATATCTGTGAAAACTCTCTCCCTGGTCCAAGATGGCGCTGCTCTGCCGGCGACATGGAGGAGGGTTCTTGCTGCAAATTGTTTGTTTATTCGTACTACTCGTCATGTCTCCGTTAATGTCCCCGGTTTATGTCGGTGTCCGGTGGGCACAATGTGCAAGACATACGCAGAAAGTTATTCGAGCTCTAAACCGTTTACTTTACATATGCGACATGAGACAGAAGGGAATGGAGCGGATAGCATTGGCGTGGCTAATTCTGTCTGGCCGGGTCATCCAGTGGTTTGCGGATGGGATCATCAACCAGCTAACGTATAGCGGAACCGAGCTGCTGGCACTGCGGGACGGCGCAGCCCTACCATCGGCAGGACTACTCAACGACGTGCCCAGGGAGCTATGCCGGCACCACGGTGCAGGCCATCGTCGCGATGGCAAGGCGAGGAAGAGGGGCAAGAGAGGCGGCGTGAGACAGCGCACCCGGAGGGCTAGCAAGCTACCGCTACCGCAAATGCTACTTTGCAACTCCCGCTCCCTGAGGAACAAGCTGGATGAACTACGGTTACTGGCCAGGGGCTGCTATGAATACCGTGAGTCAGGTCTAATGATTTTCACAGAGACATGGTTTAGCAGAGATGTACCAGACAATTTCGTACAGGTAGACGGGTTTTCCCATGTCCGCTTGGACAGAGACGAAAACTCGGGCAAAGTAGTAGGAGGAGGAGTATGCATTTATATCAAGGACAGTTGGTGCTCAAACGTTGCAATAAGAGACACTATATGCAACCCGGACTTGGAACTATTGTGTGTCACTTTACGTCCACACTACCTGCCTAGAGAATTTAGTAACATTTTTGTGTGCGCCGTCTATGTCCCACCAAGTGGGAATGCCAACAGAGCAGCAAACCAAATTGCTGACTGTGTCCATCGTCACCTACAGAACAAACCTGACGCCCCAATACTGATATTAGGGGATTTTAATCACTGCAGCCTGAACAAGAGTCTACCTGGGTTTTATCAATATGTAAAGTGTAACACCAGGAAAAATAACATTCTAGACAAGTGCTATGGCAATGTCAGGGATGCTTATACAGCCAGAGCCAAACCTCCTCTTGCAAACTCTGACCACAATGCTATTAATCTGCTACCCACATATCGGTCAGTCTTTAAGTCCAGCAAACCAGAAACCCGAACTGTAAAGGTGTGGTCGGACGACAAAATTGAGGAACTGAAGGGATGTTTTCTCTCTACAGATTGGGACGTCTTCTTCAAGGATGCTGACATCGACAGAGCAACAGAATCCACAACTGCCTACATCTCCTTTTGTGTTGACTCCATTATTCCACAGAAAACTGTTAAGATATATCCGAACAATAAACCTTACATCACAAGAGACATTAAGGACTGTATTAGGAGGAAAAAGTCTGCCTTTAAACTTAGCGACACAGAGGGAGTCAGAACAGCTCAAAAAGAGCTCAATCAACACATGAGAGCAGCTAGGCTGCAGTACAAGGAGCGGGCAGAACGAGATTTGTCCATGAACAACTCTAAGAAACTGTGGGACTCAATTAGAGGAATGACAAACATGGAGGCCAAAAGGAAGCCCTTGTTTGCACAGGATGAAATTTTAAAAGCAAATGTACTGAACCAATTTTATATGCGTTTTGAATCCGATAACAACAGGGACTGCTGTGTTGTTTTGGATAATGTTAACTGTAATGTGAAAGACAGGATTTTTATAGATCCATGTGCTGTAACCAAGGTCTTTAAATCAATGCACTTGAAAAAAGCGACAGGGCCAGATAATATGTCCACTTTTCTTTTAAAGACATTCGCAGAGGAATTGACTCCGGCATGGCACCAGCTGTTCCAACTCTCTATTGACAAACACACTGTACCTGAGATCTGGAAGAAGTCCATTATAATTCCAGTTCCAAAAAAGGCATGTCCTCGGGAGGACAACGATTACAGGCCTGTTGCATTAACTTCTAATGTATTCAAGGCCCTCGAACGACTTCGTGCAGAGGTTGAGCCAGTGTTAGATAAATACCAGTTTGCATATACAAAGAAACGTAGTACAAGTGATGCCATATCGACTATAATGCACCTTACACTGAAACACCTTGAAACCCCAGGTGCATATGCCAGACTGCTCCTTATTGATTTTAGCTCTGCTTTTAATACAATCCAGCCACATATTCTTTTAAGGAAATTAGCTCACCTGAATGTAAATCCATTTTTAATCAGGTGGTACCACTCTTTCCTCACCAAGAGGCCACAGCAGGTCAAGTTTAACTCCTCCCTATCAAATACAGAAATATGCAGTACTGGGGCCCCTCAGGGTTGTGTCAGTTCACCATTTTTGTTTATTCTGTACACAAATGACTGTTAGTTCTGAGCCTAATCAATATGTTGTGAAGTTTTCGGATGATACGGCTGTTCTTAGTCTGCTCACTAAGAACTCCGACTCATCCATCCACAGAGAAGCCGTGGACAGGTTTGTGGACTGGTGCGACAACCATAAACTACACATTAACACCTGTAAGACTGTAGAAATGCTATTTGATCCCAAATCAACTGGTGACCGAAGCCCTGTGACCATACACGGTAATAACATTAATCAGCTAACCTCATGCAAGTACCTAGGCATTCACATTGACAGTGACCTGAGCTGGCAGACACAGGTAGCCACTGTATGCGCTAGAATTCATCAGCGCCTCCACTTCTTACGTAGACTGCGGCTGTTTGGTGTCAGCAAAAACATAATGTTAATTTTTTACAGGGCAGCAATAGAGTCCATCTTACGGTACAGGTATCACCAGTTGGTTTGGGAATCTAAGTGTCAAATGTAAATCACAGATTCTCAACCTGGTCAGAGTAGCGGGCAAGATTATGGGTCACTCCCCCCTTAACCCTCAGGAACTGTTCAATGAGGCTGTCATCACTCAGGCAAAAAACATTCTAAATGACAGTTCCCATGTGTTGTTCTCTGAATACTCACAAATGCCCTCAGGGAGAAGATACAGGGTCTCTTTATGCAAATACAACCGGCTCAAATATTCCTTTGTCCCAGTGTCAGTCAAGCTCATTAATGAGCAAATGTAGGGAGGTTTTGTAAGTTTCTGTAAGTACCAGAACTGTACACTGTACCAGCAGCTGTATGTATGTATCAGCATGGTTAATGTGTACTACATCTGAAATGTTTGTTCTAGCACTTTGATATGCACTGGCACTTTATTGTGCACTCTGCACTTTAATATGCATTAGCACTTTATTGTGAATTACACTTTAAATATATATTAGAACTATACTTTTAACCAAATCTGTACCAGCATTTTTATTTTTCATTTTTATTTTTTTTGTGTACTAGCACCTTAACTATCAGGTAGGGCAGTTCTGATCCTCTTGCACTTTGGTCCTTACCTGGTTGCCGGTTATGTACCCTCTTTTCTGTTTGGTTGTTTATACTGTCTTTACATAGTGTTGTCTTTGTATGTTCTATGTCTGTCTATGCAGCAGTACCCTGTCTCTAAACCAAATTTCTCCCAAGGGAGACGAATAAATGTACTTGACTTGACTTGACTTGATATGTGAATCTATCTATCTATCTATCTATCTATCTATCTATCTATCTATCTATCTATCTATCTATCTATCCATCGATCAACATTGTGATTATTATAGTAAACAGATGACAGAGCAGAGTGACAGAGGGCCCAAAGTGACTGCAAAGTTACAGAATAACTTCATAAATACAATGATTATTGAATGACAGATTCCCCTCAACTTTCTGGAGGGTCTTTGCTTGGCTAAGTGGCAAAAACGCATGGGAGCTTTTTTATTGAAAGGGCATTATTTTATTGTTCTTCACATATTTGGTTGAAAAACTGCATATGTATGTCAAGCAACTAGTACTGTTTGAGGTGTGATTTTGAGTAAAAAATGACAAAAATCTACTTTTTGTTTTTAAAATTCTTTCGTGTATTGTAGATGTATAGATACAGATAAAGATACATTGTCTTGCAACTGTGTACTGATCAGTGTTTACCCACCCAACAGCATTGGAACAGCATCAAGTTCCTTCTTCCAACACACCTTCTACTCCTGAGTAACAAGGGCTCACCGGTGAGGAGAGCACTGGTGAGTCAAACCACTTCTCCAAATCATCTCTCTCAACGTCTCTTGTCCATTGAATTAGTCACCAGGGAGCAGAGGGTTGTTCACCCAGCATTGGTGGATTCCGGGGCGGACGAAGATCTCATGGATCGGCAGCTGGCGGAGCGGCTGGGTCTGGAGATTATTCCCGTCTAAACCTCTGGGGCCGTATTCACAAAGCATTTTATCTTACCGCTAGGAGTGCTCCTAACTCGCGCTAAAACATTTTACGTAGGAGTTTTTTCTTAAAAGTTATTCACAAAGCCGCTGAGACCTACTCATACTAAGGATACATCACTAAGAGTGAACTAAGAGTGACGCGCCGTTGCTATGGATTACGTCGATTCTCGTGCACGAGTTTGGAAGCGGTCAGTACGGTGATTGGTTGTTCAGAGCAGGCGGTCTCTGTGGAAACGAGCCCACTAAATCACCGAAGAACAAGGAAGTAGCCTCGGCTAGACATTCCTATCAAATAGTTATGGACAGTGCAGTTAGCAGAATACACGCGTTTGTGCAGACCATGATAATGACGTTGTAGCCTATATGCACGTTAAAGAGAGAGAGAAAAAGCAAACAATAAAAATACGTAGGCTAAATTGCATTAATTCAAGGAGGCAATTAAAAGCAGCAAACTATTATCCAATGAGCGTATCTCCACTATTCAACACTTTAAATAACAGCCCATGCCGGTTGTGGATATTGACGCATACAGTGATCACTGTGATCACATCCTCTCTCCACAAGAGTTCGTGTATTTGTGTGTGCCCTAACATATATGGAGGAAAACAGTAAACAATAATAAATATGGATTCAACAAATAAAAGGCGACAAAGAGCTAATACGATGTTTTTTACGCATAGGACTAAGCGTAATCTGCGTAATCACTGTTATGGACTTTTCATGAGATGTGTCCTTAATAAAGTTTGAATTTAATTTAATTGATATGTGGTCTACAGAGCGCGTTGATGGTTTGGTTTATGGCTTACTGATGGTTGCGATATTCCTAAATGTCGGGATTGCAAAGTTGCATTTTCCCTGTTGCTAAATATCCTGTTGCCAAACATTTTATTTCCTAATCGAGTTATTCCTGTTAGTCGGGGATGTTATTGCATCCCGCCAGGCCCGGTTCTACGGGGGTGCATAAGCATGCATTGCACCCCCAAAAAAATTGTTTGCACCCCCCCCCCGTCGACAATCGCGTACTGGTCCCCACCACTTTCATAGTAGCCTACTGGTGCACCCCCTGTAATCTCAGATGCACCCCAAGGCATTCTGTTCTGGAACCGGGCCTGCATCCCGCACTAATTGCACAACAAGTTTTATACCCTCACGATTTAGCCTACATCTCTTGATCAATTCACAGTCTTCCACTGTCTCCAAAACATTACGTCTCGCAGTCATTTTCCGATTCTTTGTGAATAGGTCTTAGTGAGTTAGGAGTCCTCTCGAGGACTTCTAAGCTCTCCTAGACTTAGGTGCTACTTTTAGGCCTAAAATACTTTGTGAATTGCTCTTAGTGAAAAAAATTAGGAGTCCTAAATTTAAGACTGACACGCCCATTATTTTTAGGAGTTTCTCCTAAATTCGCCAATTAGGAGCTACTTTTAGCGCTAAGATCCTTTGTGAATACGGCCCCTGGACGGCACTGCACTTGATGGTTGCCTGCTGTGCCGGGTGTCTCACCGCATTCAACCTGTCCGGCTTGACAGAAGCGATAGTCATTCTGAACTCATCAGCTTCCATATATTCCAATTGTCTCTGCACCCGCTAATTTTGGGATTACCCTGGCTTATTAAGCACAATCCCCATATTGATTGGTCCACGGGCCGTGTGTTGAATTGGGGAAAAGATTGTTTTCTCACTTGTCCTCCGTCTGTCTGTACTGTCAAGTCTGTGGTTATTTCCGACGCTTCTGCGCCAGACGTCTCATCCTCGCCCTGTCATTTCCCCAGTGAGCCTCCAGACCTGACCGGCGTTCCCCCGTTACCACGACCAGCACAAAGTCTTCAATAAGTCTCGGGCCACATCTCTACCACCTCACCGTCAATATGATTGCCGCATCGATCTCCTCCCGGGGGCCTCTCCACCCAAGGGTCGGCTGTATTCCCTCTCCCCGCCAGAGAGGGAGGCCATGCGGCAGTACATTGAGTCCTCGTTGAAGGCCGGAATCATTCGCCCTTCTTCCTCCCCTGCTGGCGCGGGGGAGGATAAGTCTCTCCGACCCTGCATCGATTATCGCGGTCTAAACAACATCACCATAAAGAACAGGTACCCTCTACCTATCCTATCCTATCCTACCTTTAATCTCCTCAGCATTTGAACTTTTGAAGGGTACTAATATCTTCTCTAAGCTGGATCTTAGAAATGCCTATCATCTAGTGAGGATCAGGGAGGGGGATGAGTGGAAGACAGCGTTTAATACCCCTACTACAAGTATTTAGTCATGCCTTTTGGACTAACTAATGCCCCAACTGTCTTCCAGGCCTTGGTCAATGACATCCTGTGGGACATGTTAAATCTTTATGTCTTTGTGTACCTGGACGACATCCTTATTTTTTCCCCTGGATGAGACAACACACATACAGCATGTGCGGTCAGTCCTGCAGCATCTCCTTGACCACAAGTTGTTCGTGAAGGCTGAAAAATGTGAATTTCATGTGACTTCGGTCTCCTTCCTGGGGTTCATCATTTCCACAGACCACATCCAGATGGATCCAGGGAAGGTTAGTGCTGTAGCCGAGTGGCCTACCCCTACTAATCACAAGATGGTGCAACATTTTCTGGGGTTTGCAAACTTTTACAGGAAGTTCATTAGAAACTTTAGCACTGTTGCAGCACCCTTGCATGCACTAACCCCTCCTCATGCCAAGTTTCAGTGGTCCCCTCCAGGCCGAGGCTGCCTTCCAAATGCTAAAAGATCGGCTCCAGTTCTCGCTCTTCCTGACCCTCATCTCCAGTGCATAGTGGAAGTGGACGCCTTGGATCTGGGCATTGGGGCAGTGCTCTCCCAGCGGTCACCATCCGATGGCAAACTCCATCCTTGTGCCTTTCTCTCCTGGAAACTGTTCCCAGTGGAGAGGAATTATGATGTGGGTTAGGGCTGTGCAATTAATTGAATTTTGATCACAATTTTGATTCTTGGGTCAAACGATCTCCAAATTAATAAAATCGAGTTGGAACGATTATTTTGGCATTTTCCGTTGTCTGAGGTTTTCTGAAAGAGACGCGCATGTACAATTCAGTCCCTCCCCCAGAGCATTCAACACAGCCCCCGCGAGCTGTGTGTGTGTGTGTGTGGTGACCTGCAGCACCAGCATTTTATTCAGAAAACAGCGCGAGCGAGATGGCAGAGACAGCCCCGTTTGCTCGATAAAAAGGGTAAAACAAGTCCAAAACACACTGCCGCCGGACGGCGTGCGTCAAAACAGCCGCCCCTATTATTTTCTATATACACCCCCACACCGCGCAGGGTGTCCACAAAGATCTCTTTGTGCCTGTCTCCTTGTGTCCACAGGTGATCCACTGGGCCCACACCTCACAAGTCACCTGCCATCCCGGGACTGCTCGGACCAGGGGTCACGTTAACTGAATATTTTCCGTCATTGACCGTTTTTTTAAAACGGTGACGGAAAAATCTGAGGGCCGTCCGTCATTTTGACAGATTGTAATTCACAGCCCTGACCACTTGGTGGCGATGAGCATATTAATTGGCTCTTGTAGAAGAAGAAAAGTAGAAAAATGTGTGTACGCGCTGACTAGTGGCTCAATTATCTCCCGTGTGTTGACTAGTGGATCAACTAGCTCCCGCGAGTTGACTAGTGGATCAACTAGCTCCCGCGTGTTGACTAGTGGATCAACTAGCTCCCGCCCGCATTGTGGTGATGAATCACCGTCAAGCCCCACTATACGTGAATTGCCTGGCGGCCGATATTCTTACATATTCTTCTGCTTGATGTATGTATCCACAGTGTGGATTATTTGTTCAGCTTGTTTGGACTGAATATTAATTAAAAATGAATTAAAATTAAATGCTATTGAACATGTCATTATCATTTTAAAAATTAAAGTGACCGGTAAAAATAGATTTTGAGAGGATTTTTATGACCCCCGTCAGTAAAAATGACAGACAACGAAAATTCTAGCACAACCTCTGGCTCGGACCATCTCCATAATAAAGCAGCGCTTCTGGTGGTCAGTGATGGAAAAGAAGTGGGGGAATATGTGGCTGCCTGCCCCGTCTGTTCGAGGAACAAGGTTTCCCGGCAACCTCCAGTGGATCTTCTGCAACCCCTCTCGTTGCCTCATCGTCCCTGGTCCGACATCTCTTTGGACTTTGTCACAGGTTTGCCCCCATCTGATGGTAACACCGCCATCCTCACAATTGTGGACAGATTCACCAAGATGGTGCACTTTGTGCCTCTCCCTAAGCTGCCCTCTGCCAAAGAAACGGCAGAGGTCCTATTGTCATCATTGTCTATCATGTCTGTCGTCTCCATGGTTTCCCCAAGGACGTGGTGTCGGATCGCGGTCCGCAGTTCGTGTCTCAGTTCTGGAAGGCCTTCTGCACCCTCATAGGAGCCACTGTCAGCCTGTCCTCTGGGTTCCACCCTCAGTCTAATGGACAGACCGAGAGACTCAATCAGGAGCTGGAAACGGGTCTTCGTTGTCTCGTCTCACAGAACCAGGCGTGCTTCTCGGTTTTGACCCTTGCCTGTTTTTGGACTGTCTCCGTGTTGTGTAACAAATGTGAGAGTTCCGGTTCTCTCCTCTATGTTCCACCATGAATTGGGCAACCTCAATGTTCTTACCACCCTTGTCAGAGTGCACACGTGATGGCAAACCAAATTTGTTGATGCAACCACTGAAGCTCTCCAACACAGTAGATGCCCGATTGTTTGTTGCAGCAGACAGATAAACAGTTAAATGGCTGAAGCCATCTATTCCACTGTGAACAACAAATCTCCAGCTATTGGTAAAAAAAAAAGAAGAAGAAAAAACATTTCTACAATATATAAGGCATCAGATAGCAATTTGAAGAAGGTTCATACACAGCTTATTTGACACAAAGAAAGGTAGGGTACAATGAAGAAAACTTCACATACTCTTGTAACTACAACAACAATAGCAAACGTTCAATTTCAAAGACAAATTACATGAAATATTAACAGCACTTCAAAAATCAGTTTTAACACAGGTAATGCTAATTAAGGTAAGATTTAATTTATGAAATTGCCAATTTCATTTAAATAATTATATTTTTGTATTTTCTTTTCTTATTTTAATTATATCATGTTATTATCTTTTAATCATCCTTGTAAAATAAAGCACTTTTAACTACATTTTTGTTAGAAAAGTACTATAAAAAGTGCTATTGAGCTTACAGAGGACTTAATGCATTCATATGGGGATAAACTTCATATTAAACTTACTTTGCACTAGCAGTCCCCTGGCATGAAGGAATGACTTTCCTGTATCCTGTGTTAGGATGACTTTGATGGATTTTCTTCATCACTTATTGCAGAATACATGTCTGACATTTGTTGTGAGAAGCAGTTTCTCTTGAAACTCTTACTCACGCGTGTTCTTTAATGAAGCGATAGAAGAAGTTGTTTAGCTTTAAGACATAATCAGTTTTATTGTTAACACCAGTATAATGTGCAGAGTTTTACAGATATATCTGGGTCCCACTACGTTTCCCTGACAGAACAACAAAGTGTGTGTGTCAGTTCACGAAGTCTGAGCACCACCTATCCCTGACCCAGGAAGTTATATACACAAACAGTGAAAACGTCATAAAGGGCTGGCTGTTGACGTCTTCCCCTCTCGTCCTTGTGGTGTCTGGCCCCAGCGCCAGACTGTCGCCTCCAGGTATTCTCTAAAAGATTCCTTACACGTACAGCGACAATCCTGCCTGTTTTTCGCCATCATCTGACCTCACTATCTACTCCACACATGTAACCAACAACACACTCATTCCGATCCTGAGGAGCTCCCCCCATGCTTACATGCCTCTGCTCATAGCTCATGACTCTGTCCTTCGTCTGCAGACAAGCACCGAGGTTAGTGTGACCCTAGTTATTGGTCATATGGTAGATATAAAATATAACCATACCTTTACATTCTAAACAAACAAAAAAACTATTTCAGAAAATTATCTTGGCAAGAGCAAGAAAGATGGTTTGTTAGTAGTTTTTAATTGACCATTTTCACAGCAGTCATTTTTATGTGATTTTGTTTTAGCTTATTATGCTGCTGTGTTCACATAGTCGAGTTTCCAAGGGGGATAGTGCACAACTTGGGAACTCAGTGTGGTTGCTTGCACGTCTGTGTTAAAGTGGTGAAAGTAACAGAAGTATTAAAGTGGATATACGCTGTTTTCGTGTTTTTGTTACATGCCCATATAATTGCTTGGAGATTGAACTATGTTTCGTTTGGGTGGCAATGCTTGGTAGAGGCTTTTAGCTGACTTTCTCCCCGTCATTTTGGTATGCTTCATGTTAGGACTGGTGCTTCCTAGCAGATGCTGATCGACGATCGTCTGTATTGTGCATGCATCTCACGCTGTCCCCCGTACGGGGGACTTTCGGTTTCAAGAGGTTAAATTTACACTTGTATGCTAAATTACTTACTTTTGAAAAAAGCAGACAGTCAAACTTGCATGAAGCATTGCCATGTGTTGTGAGCTTGTAGATTAGCTTATTTTCTTTTAATATACGTATAGGTGTGTGTGTGTGTGTGTGTGTGTGTGTGTGCGTACACACACACACAGGGCGTGTGATGCGTCTGTGCAGTAGTGTTGGAGTAGTAGTGCTTGTAGTTAGTGCATGCTGCTTGCTAATCTCTGCTTTCAGCTACTGCCACCGGATAGCCCATTGTTATCAGGGGCGAAAAGAGGAGCCGAGTGCGTAAGTCTCCTCAGCCGGTACATAGCCTCTCCACTGCCAAGATCTTGTACACGCCTCCCCGTGGCACACATGGTAACTGGTCCGTTGCGGTCCCAGGCTAAGTTGTACGGGATCTCGGAGCAGCAGTGGGCCCCAGAGACGTGGCATGCAGGCCCATCGGTAAATGGAAATGCCCTGGTGTTCGTCAACCACTGTCCCAGCTATGGGTAAATAGCCCCAGCTTGGGTAAATAGCGAAGACCCCAACGGCGGAGCAGGCGGAAGATGGTCGGTGTGAGAACCACCACAACGGCTGGGAAGGTGGAAGAAGGCAACCCCATAGCCACGTGGGTTAACTCGGGAGGGTACAGTGGCTAGGGGAGCAAACCCCGAAAACAAACCTGCACCTGGGGACAGGCACAGGCGGAGTCCAACTGACCGGACCACCGGCAGCCCCTGCAACTCCTGCCAGACGAAGGTCGTCATGGGTTCCCTCATGCCACTGGAGGTCCATCTGGTAGGAGTGAAGATGGTGGGAGTGAGGTCTGTGCACCCACACCCTCACCTTAATCCTCACCTATGCGCAAGCTTCTTGCTCCCCCCCCCAAAAAAAGTCCTGTGGCGCTGTGGAATGGTGGTGGGTACAGGCCAAGGATGTGGCTGGGAGTATCTAGCTAAACCATACACACAGGCGGCAATGGAGTGATGGTCGTTAAGACCGTGGGATGGAGCAGCACGTCTTTTCGGCAGCTTCCATTGCGACTGAGCAGCCCCACACTGCTCACCCCTGAGATGGGGAAGGACCTAGAAAAGGTGGTCCAAAAATTGTCTGCTCCCCATACTCCGTACGGTAAGCCGCAACCGTTGGAGCATCCCCCCTTGCGGTCGAAAAATAAGATATAAAAATAAGCTAAGCATTGCTTCATGGAACGTTCGCACACTGCTGGACCTGGCTGGAACTCCTGACAGGCCCCACCGCAGGACAGCATTGGTGGCCCTGGAGCTCGCAAGATATAACATTGACATAGCAGCTCTCAGCGAGACAAGACTACATGGAGAGGACTCCCTTTCAGAGGTTGGTGCTGGGTACACCTTCTTCTGGAAGGGGGTCCCCGAAGGCACTTGCCGTAATCATGGAGTTGGCTTTGCTGTGAAGTCTAAACTGCTGCAGCACATTCCGGAATCCCCCATCGGCATCAATGAACGACTGATGACATGGCGCATTCCCCTGGCAAAGGAACGCTTTGCCACTCTCATCAGTGCATATGCACCAACTCTTGATGCCAAGCATAACATCAAAGAGGATTTCTACAGAGCTCTTGATGCCATAATACAGAAACCCCCCGCTACGGACAGGCTCATACTCATGGGAGATCTCAATGCTAGGGTGGGCACAGAACACCTAGTATGGCCTAAAGTCATTGACAGCATGGAGTGGGGAAAATGAACCACAATGGGCTCAGACGCCTCTCCCTCTGTGCAGAGCACCAGCTGGTCATTACCAACACCATCTTCCAGATGAAGAGCAGACTTAAGACCACCTGGCAGCACCCCCGTTCAAAACATTGGCATCTCCTTGACTATGTGATTGTCCGTCAAAAGGACAGAAAAGATGTCCTCACCACCCGTGTCATGCGCGGAGCTGAGTGTTGGACTGACCACCTCATGGTCAGATCCAAGCTACTCATTAGCATTCAGCCCCGTGGCCCGAGGACAGCTCCAAATAAGATACTCAACCGTACAGCGCTGAACAGCCCCACCACCAAAGACAACCTTCGACGGCTCCTTGCTGAAAACCTCTATAAGATCCCGGAGGAATCAGCCGACTGGCCAGCCCTGCGCCAGGCTATTCATAGCGCAGCCTTAGAGGCGCTCGGCCAGTCAAGGAAACGTCACCAGGACTGGTTTGACTGTAACTCAGCTGAGATACAGTCACTCCTAAAAACCAAGCATGAGGCCCACCAAGCTCTCCTGTCCTGCCCTGGATCTCCCACCCTTAAAACCACCTTTACTGCTGCAAGAACAGCAACCCAGCGAGCCCTCCGGAATATGGAGGACACCTGGTGGGTGCAAAAGGCGCAAGAGATCCAGAACCTGGCAGATTGCAACAACACTCAAGGCTTTTACGATGCCATAAAAACATTGTACGGCCCCAGGAAGCGGGCGATTGCCCCAGTCCGATCAGCTGATGGGTCCACACTCTTCAAGGACCGCCATGAGATTCTTGCCCGTTGGGCAAATCATTTTGAGGGTCTCCTCAACCACACCAACCCTGTCGACCCACACATTCTGGATAATCTCCCAGACCTGCCGCCAACCACGCACCTGGACACCCCACCACTTTACTCAGAAATCCAGCAAGCCATTGCAGGGCTGAAGAACAATAAAAGCGCTGGACCCGATGGAATCCCTGCAGAGGTTTTCAAAAACGGAGGATACATCCTCACACGTCGCCTGCACCTCCTGATCCAAAACATCTGGGAACATGGGACCCTCCCACAGGACTGGAAGGATGCTAACATCGTGGTCATTTATAAACAGAAAGGAGACAGAGCAGTATGCGGCAACAGCCGTGGAATATCTCTCCTCTCCATCGCAGGGAAAGTCCTGGCCAAGATCATGCTCAGCAGATTGGTTGAGCACATCTCAGAAGGTGTGCTTCCAGAAACACAGTGTGGTTTCCGGAAGACCAGATCCACGACAGACATGGTTTTTGTCTTGAGGCAGCTGCTGGAGAAGAGCCGGGAACATCACAAAGACCTTTACATAGCCTTCATCGACCTCAGCAAAGCTTTTGACACCATCAACCGTGAGTTGCTCTGGAAACACCTCTGCAAACTTGGGGTACCACCCAAGTTTCTTAGCATCCTACAGCAGCTGCATGACAGGATGCAAGCCAGAGTGCTCACAGGAGAACTCCAGTCAGAGTTTTTCAAGGTAAACGTTGGGGTGAAGCAAGGCTGTGTCTTGGCTCCGGTGCTCTTTAATATCCTCCTCTCTGCCATCACCTGCCTCTTCCACCGTGTCATGGGACATGAAGATGGTGTCCATGTGGAATACCGCCTTGATGGAAGCCTCTTCAACATCCGTCGGCTCCAGGCCCATACAAAGACAAAGACCAGCCAAATCTGTGAGCTTCAGTATGCTGATGACTGTGCCATCTTAGCTCACAGCCCGGACTCTATGCAGCACGCCCTCAACACAATATCCAGTCTGTATCAATCCTTTGGCCTACAGGTTAACATTCAAAAAACCAAGGTCATGTCCCATCTCAACACCCCCGCCCCCACCCCCCCCAGTTTCTACATACATGGTGTTCCACTTAAAACAGTGGATCACTTCACTTACCTTGGCTCCACTTTGTCCTCATGCTGCTCCCTTGACACAGAAATACACAATCATCTTTTGGACGCCTACGCAGCAGGGTTTTTGAAAACCGTAACCTGAAGGTCAGTACCAAGGTTGCTGTTTACAACGCGGTATGTCTCTCCACTCTGCTTTATGGGGCAGAGTCATGGACCTCATACCGCCAGCACATCACCAACCTCGAGGCCTGCCATATCCGCTGCCTACAGAAGATCCTCAGTCTGTCCTGGGAAGATCGTATCCCCCATACAGACCTCAGCAACACCGGCTCAATCTGTATGGAAGCAGCTATGGCCAAAAAACATCTGCGCTGGATAGGGCACACCATACGCATGCCTGAACACCGCCTGCCCCGCCAAGTCCTCTACAGCCAACTAATGGGCGCAAAGCGCTCTGCTGGAGGGCAAAAGCGGCGCTTTAAGGACTACACCAGGGACCTCCTAAAGCGAGCGAACATCCCCCTCACACAGCTTGAAAATCTGGCACTCAACAGATCAGCCTGGCAGGTAACTTGTGCCTCTGTAGTTTCTCAAATACACCAAACCAACCAAGACCGACGTTCCGAGAGGCGCATCCAGAGACACCAGCGGGCAGCTGGTACCTCCCTGGCATCTGGTTTCCCTTGCTCCATCTGTGGACGAATGTGTGGCTCAAGGATCGGACTCTACGCCCATGAGAAGTGGCACCAGCGGCAACGTCGTTGACCCCCGTTGACCCCCCCTTCCCCCACCCCATCCCTGGAGCAAGCGTCATCATCGGACACGATGGACAGCTAAGAGGGGGGGGGGGGGGGTCGGTTGGGAATCACTTCCTTACACTTGTATGCTACACACATCAACAAGGATCAGGCTTTAACTCTGGCACAAAGCATCAAATAGCAACAAATATGTTTAGTTGTGAACATGGTCCCTTTACAAATAGATCTGGTGGCCTATGCCGAACAGTTCCGCTAGCTCCTTCACTTTGAACCCATCTAATAATAGTTCTCTATGGCCTCGAACGGGATGTTGATTCTTGGTCGCCCTCGTCCCCTTTGAGGCTCCACAGCATCCAGTCGTTCCAGGACTGAAGAGAGGTTACCTAAGGCAACCTCATCAATGTCAGAATCTGTGACGGCAGAGTATGCAGCCAAGCTCTCCACGACCTGCTCAATTCGGTCACGGGCATCAGACTCAGATATATTATTAGATTCCACCTGGGCAGCTAATTCATATAGTGTTTGCACAATCTCAGGAAGCGGCGTGATCTGTGATGCCGTCCGTACAGAAAATATGCACAGCACCCCCTACCGTATGAGATGGGTAAGAGCGGCTACTGACGTCACTCTCCTGCGCCGCTCAGATTGCTAAATCGTTTTCGAATTTTGGGCACTATTTTGTGGTGCAGACCACGAAAACGAAAAAGCAATGTCCTCTTTGTTTTCTTTTTGATTATGGCATGGAATGTGAAGTCTTGAAGAAGAAAATGCAAATGCAAATTGGATGATTGATTATTAATTTGATTTATGAGTCAAATAATGCAGCCACTAGTGGTGCAACGGGTCACGGATTACCCGTGATCCGTACGGATCAACCCTCACGGGTCGGGACGGACGTGATCCGCGGATCAGCTGACAAATAATAGTTGCGCGTTCACATCAAGCCGGTCGCGTATTTGTCCTCCTTTTTGAGAGCGCAATAGTAACACACCGCGCACCCCCCCCGTCGGCCGGAGTGTTACAACCGCGCGCGCACCCCCCCCCCCCCCCCTCCGCGGTGTGTTACTGTTGCGCGCCCCCCCCCCCCCCCGTCGGCCGGAGTGTTACAACCGCGCGCGCGCACCCCCCCCCCCCCCCCCCCCGTCGGCCATAGGTCCGCGGTGTGTTACTATTGCGCGCATCCCCCCCCCCCCCCCCCGTCAACAATCGCGAACCCCCCCCCTCCCCGTCAACGATCGCGAACACCGCCGCCCCCCCCCCCCCCCCCCCCCCCCCCCCCTGTGGCACCAGAATGGCCTACGAACACGGCAACACCTCGAGCATGGCCAGCCACGTGAAGCGACATCGTCCTGGCGAGTCGGGAGTTAAAAAAAAAAGACGCGCAGCAACTGCTTCTCCCCGATGCATTTAAGCAGTGCTTTATTATTATATTATTATTATTTTATATTTTACTATGCTTAGGAAGCAGGATTATTATTTTGTTTTTACACATGTTACGCCTGTTATTCACTGTTGAATGTTAAAAATAAAACCAAAAAGCAATTGAAAGCTAAGTCACATTTGTCTTGTTATAATTTTTTTTTTTTTTTTTTAATGACCCGACCCGTGACCCAAAAACCGTGACCCGATCCGACCCGTGAGTGTTGTGATCCGTTGCACCCCTAGCAGCCACATTCTTAAAATGAAAAAGCATTTCAGGAAATGCATTTTAATTTTCAAATTTGGTCACGATTTGCTTCCATATAAGTGTTTTTCAATCAGAGATATCTCCTACTGTTGTGAAATATAACCACGCACCCCTGTCTAGGCCCAGCCAAGGTCATCTATGGTGGTGTTGAAAATAACCAAGAGACACTCCCCAGTGACAATGTGTGGAAAATAACCAAGGACCCTTCCTCATGTGACAATGTGTGGAAAATCACCAAGGACCCTTCCTCAGCAGTCTACTGCCACGTATACCACCCCACCCGATGAGACAACCACGACCGCCAGCCGGCCGAAACTAGAATACCCCGAAGGACGAACCTACCACCCCTCCCCGTCTGCTGGGGAACCTATAAACACTCAGAGACGCTGACTCTCTTTGTCCTTCCCCGGAGCAGACCTCCTGAGAGGGTGATGCCCTCTCAGGAGGGTGAAGCTACGCGAATGACCCAGGCCGCCTGATAGAACTTAGACAATTATGTTGAACCAGTGTAATATTTAAGAATAAAAGAACCCCTAGTCTCACGTATCCCTGTCTCCGGTAGTTACCTTATTCTCCGTCCTTTGTTTTATCTAACACTACTCACCAACTGCACTGTCACCAAAGAGGCGACTCTGGGAGCTTGCTTCATGGGGCATGTATAAGTTCCCAGAGTCTCCTCTTTTAGTACACTGAGCACAACCTATGAGATTGGATATCTTTAAGTCCAATTCTTCAGATTCTGCATCCTCTGCAGATGGTTTGTGTGGTCTCCGAGACAGCCCCTCAGCATCAGCATTTCTCTTACTGGACTTGTAGTGTATGTTGAAATTGTAAATGGAAAGAGCAGCTAGCCATCTATGGCTTGTGTTGTCCAATTTAGCACTAGTTACAACATATGTTAAAGGGTTGTTATCTGTTAGCACCTTGAAACTAGCCCCATACAAATAATTGGGACATTAACTGCAAATGGCCCATTTGCGAGAAATTCTAGTTTGTGGGCCGGGTAGTTTGCTCTTGGAGAAACTGCGAGTAGCGTAAGCTATGACACAAGTCATATCGTCCTGTACCTGATATAAAGCTGCACCCAGGCCTTTTGTACTAAGTGTGCTGAGGTTAGTTTCTCTACGATTGACTCAAATGCTGCTTGACAACTTGACCGTTTGAGATTGTGGCCATTTCTTTATGGCAGACACATTGTTGGGGTCAGGCTGGATTTCTTGGGCAGATATTACATGACCTGAATACCTCATAGAGGTTTGAAATAACTTACATTTGGAAGAGGACAGTTTGAGCCCAAAACCTGCAATCTGATTCAACACTTTCATTAGTCTCTCTTTGTGCTCTTCTAGCGTACTGGAGAATATGATGAGATCATCGAGAAACGCAATGACCGCCTGGAAATTGATCTCCTTCATGACTCTCCATTGTTTGCTAAAAGGTGGCTGGAGCGTTTGTGAAACCTTGAGGCATTCTTCGTAACTGCCACGTTCCAAACAGTGTTGTAAATGCTGTTTTTGGGTGGTTGTCTAGTTCCATCTCAAGTATCAGCTTTTAGGTCCAAAACAGTGAACCACTGAGACCCGGACAGAAGTAAAGGATATGCATCTTTTTTCATCAGGTTATTTAATTTGCGGTGACAACCGTTCTTAGTTCACCATTCTTTTTGCGTACAAGCACAATAGAGGAGGCATAAGGGCTGTTAGATTCCTCAATAATGCCACTGACCAACAAGTCTTGTGAAATGTGTCTTGTGCGCTTTGTAATTGGTACATAGGGCTCTAGCTCTATGCAATGGGTGACACCTGCGACATTGCCCACATCCAAATCATGTTGTGTGCAAGCACGTGGCACTTCTGTGTTAATTCTTGTTAACATGTGCTCTTAAACTCGGACATGATCGGAATTAAGATCAATGCCTTCTACAAGTGTGGAGCTGGGCTGTTTACTGTTGGACAACAACAAAGAGTGTGCCTCAAGTGTGTCAGGATTGTGTACATTTAAAGAATCTATTTTTATGTGCTTAACCCACTCGACAGGGGAACATTCCGAAATGTCTTTGGGGAAAGAGTAATGTCATGCTGAGACAGATTCTTTACTGCTAGCCTGAATTTATTGTGAGACTCAGGTTTCAGGTCCACGATTTGATCAGACCACCAGGAATGGGGACGTCATATGAGCCTTGAATGAGGGCTTGGCACCAGTCGCCTGTTGACAAATGCCCTTTAACGTGCATTTTTCTCCTGGCTTTATTCGAACTGGCACTTTTCTGCTGAGCCTTACATGCAATACTTTCACATTCTCCTTTTTGGATTTTGTCTTACCACAAAAGGTTGAGTACGCCATCACCCACCTAACCTGAAGAGTTAAGTCTTTAAGAAACTTTGCTTCAGCTTTGTTTTTACAGTCTTGTATCAGCTGCCGGAGGACATTTGTACCAACCATTATATGACCATATAGTGGTCATTATATCGTTCATCGGGGCTCACTAGAACTGTGGAACGAAGTGTGGAACCGCTGGCCTGTTCCACATTAATGTTTGGGAAACTGCACTTGCACTTCTATGTACCATAAATAAGGCACCTTTTGCCCCACAACACCCTCTATATCAAGTATCTTCCCTACAGAACACAGCTCTCTATGACTGAGGTGTCTGGAGTAGAAAGACACAATCGTCACTTGTGACCCTGTGTCCATCAAAGCATTGCACTGGACTCCATCGAGCCATGCTGTGCTCTCCCATGGATCTCACGCTAGGCTTTCAGGAATGTGCGAACCAGAATCTTCATACATACAGTGGCTTGAGAAGGTGTAACTAGTTGGTAGTGAGCTCCTGCTTGTTCCTTAGGGGGAGCTCTTACATGTTTAAAGGTGGGTGTTGGGCTGAGGCTGCTTGTGGCTGGCCCTGTCCACTTTGATATCTCTCGCATCATTTCTGCTGCACTAGTGTAGGGTTAGCCAAGTTGGATCAGTGTTGCGGAACATGTGATTCATCTCTGCATTTGTAACAAAATGTTCTTAATTTTGAGGTTTTCTCTACAGAACAGGAAGATGGCAGATAAACTGTATTAGTGAATTTGTTGGATTGCAGCGGGTTATGCTGGACTCTCTCACTTCTCATCTGTTGAGAGGTTGGAATAGATTCAACTTGCCTTAAATTGGCTTCGAGTTGCCTAATTCTTTGCTCCAGCTACTCTCGGGTACTGGTATCAAGGGTCCTTGTATCCTTGTTGCTGGCCACTTCAGGCTCCTCAAGGACATTGCAGCTAGTAGACGCTTCGCTCTTCGCTCTCCGCTCTTACTTTCTTACTTTTCTTTTTTTTCCCATTTTAATCCTGTCCTTTTGCTACAAAATGTATGGAAAGCGGGTCCTGGATACTTTTAAATCACTGGGAGCTTAATTTAGGAAAGTATCTGAAGGCTACCACTATTATTTAAACCCTTTTTACTTTGTGAGTGTGGCCTATCAGCAGCATAAGCCTGCACTATACTGACTGGGTTTGTGGAGCTCAGCTAAGCTAAGCTAATTAGCAACAAGATGCCTCTAATTAGCTACGACGATATGCCTCCCTTTTCCTTGGCTGACTACCACAAACTTCTCCAGAAGATCGCAGTACTGGAGACGAAAGTTCTGCGACTCGAAGTCAACGTGGAGGTAAATGGTCAATATGGGAATGAAACCACTCTACCGATGACCCAAATCAGCGGAAAGGAGCAGGCTAACAGACAAATGCCTTGTGCAAAGCCAAAGCATAATTCATGGAAAGATAAATCGCCTCCCTCAGATATGGGAAGACGGTTAACAGGCAGAACCCAGCACCTGCAGACTTGTGATGATACTGAGTGGCCTGCACTGCCGTCACACAGGAGGGTCTCTTCAACCCCAGTACCAAGGAGAAAACAGCCATGGAATGTGGCTAAAACAAAAAGTAAGAGCAAACCGACCAAAGACACGGGGATTCTACTAGAGAACAGATTTGCTCCACTTTTACAAGACCCTGACTCCCCAAAAGAAAGGTCATCTTCCAGCACCGGAGAAAGGTACGAGGCTAAATCATATACTAAAAGGCTGCAGAAAGAGCTAACCACTGGGCCTCAAACGCTGATAGTGGGTGACGGAGCTGTGAATAAGACAAAACACTTTTTCGGCAAAAACACCAAAGTACTTTGTTTTACCAATGATATGGTGTCCGATATCTCACAGAAAATTCTGGAAATCACTGCTGAGCATCCGACAGTGAAATCTCTCGTCATTCACACAGGAGCACTTGATGTTGTCAAGCAACAATCAGAGGTATTGAAACAGGATTTTATTGATCTGCTGAACAAAGTTCGATGTCTGAATACTGAGGTGTCTATCAGTGGACCTCTACCAACAGTTCGGCGAGGAGACGAGAGATTCAGCAGGCTGTTGATGCTAAACAGATGGCTCAAAGATACGTGTGCTGCTCAATCAGTGAACTTTATTGACAATTTCAACATTTTTTGGGAACGCAGACACCTCTTTGAGGCAGATGGATTTTGCCTTAACAAGTCAGGAGCAGAGCTGTTAAGCTACAACATTTTTGATTTTTTGCGTCAGTCAGCAGCAGCCCCTGCCAAGGACAAGAGGCGAGACAATCCAAAACAACAGATAAGACAGCCTTCTGGACAAAAACTACTACTGCCTGAGATAAGGAGTGAACATGAAGGACAGCACACCGAGAGAGAGGCTTTAACGTCATCATCCCTACCCCAACACGAGGAGTCTCCCCCAGCCCCACCAACCCAACAGGAGGAGTCTCCCCCAGCCCCACCAGGAGACTCCCAACTTTCACCCACCGGGACCCCATCCAGCTCTCCAGGCAGTCCGGATTCCCCATTCCCCCATTTTCTGGATTTCCAACTCACACCACGCCCAAATCCCATTTTTTCTCCCCCAAATCCCCCTCCTCGTCCAGCCCCACGTCACAGAGCCCCCTCACCTCCTCTGACTCAGATAATCTGTGAGTCGGACTGATACGTGCCGGGTCCAGGCTGCAATACTGATACCAATAATGTTCTCCCCCAGGAAAAGTCAGGGCCCTATGGAGTTCAGATAGCCTTCTCAATCCCTGTGATGACAGGCAACAGAAGAATGGTTAAACTGGTGAGAAATAAAAAGGGTAAATCTGCCAATTTATTAAGTATAGCATGTCAACCTCGAAATATACCAGTGTCTCCTGCTATCTCCACAAGATTAGCTCTACTCAATATCAGATCACTAGTCAACAAATCACTGTTAGTTAATGACGTCATTATGACCTATGACCTAGATTTTTTACTTCTTAGTGAGACATGGCTGACTGAATGTAGCTGTTGTGCTATTCTCAATGAGGCAGCACCAACAAATTTCAGTTTTATGAACAAGTGTCGAACTGGTAAGAAAGGCGGAGGAGTTGCTGCCATCTTTAAATCTGTATTTCAGTGCAAGGAAATTACGTTAGGTGATTTTAGCTCTTTTGAATATCTCTGTTTTTTTCTAAAAGGTGTTCCAAAAGCCCTTTTTTTAATCATTTATAGACCTCCAAGATACTCAGGAAAATTCATTGATGAGTTTGCTGAACTGCTGTCAGTTATCTGCACTGACTATAACTTTTTTATCATAACAGGGGATTTTAACATTCACGTAGACAATAACATGGACACTAATGCCAAAGACCTCTCTGCTCTACTTGACACTTTTGGCCTCTTGCAACATGTGAAAGGGCCCACACACACTTGAGGCCACACTCTGGATCTGGTTATCTCTAAAGGTGTTAACATTTCTTCTGTGGATGTTAAGGACTTGGCTCTTTCTGATCATTTCTGTGTGTTCTTTGATTTACAGATCATTCCAAATGTTCAGTTAACCTCTGTGTCTGTTAAGAGAAGGTACATAAATGAGAATACCAGTGCAAAGTTTATGGAGGCTATAGCTATGTCACCAACTGTGAGTGCAGAGTCAGTTGATGAACTCCTAGATCAATTTAACTGGAAAATCTCAAATGTCATGGATGCTGTTGCACCTATTAAAACTAAGACGACCTTGACCAGAAAGAAAACACCATGGAGGAACACTATGATGGTAAAGGCTTTAAAAACAGAATGCAGGAAAGCAGAGTGTAAGTGGAGAAAAACTAAACTTCAAATTCACCATGACCTCTACAAAATAAGTCTTTGTAATTTTAACTATGAGTTAGTAAAGGCTAGACAGCGACACTTTTCTGAAATTATTAATAAGAACATCAACAACACCCGTACCCTATTTGCTATGGTTGATAAGCTGACAAACCCCCCTAAACAGATAGCTCCAGAACTCCTTTCCACAGTAAAATGCAATGAATTTGCTTGCTTTTTCAGTGAAAAAATCCAGTCCATAAGGTTAAATATTAGCACAAATCAACTAAACAATAAAATAACGCAATCCCTAAGACCTCCCAGGAATAACTCAACTGCGATGTCAGAATTTAATACAGTTGACCAAAAAACCATAGAGGAAACAGTTCAGCATCTAAAACCATCAACATGCTGCCTTGACAAAATGCCATCAGACTTTTTTAAAACTATTGTGAACTCTGTCCAAATAGATTTGCGACAAATACTAAATAGCTCACTCCAATCGGGCACGTTTCCTAAATCCCTAAAAGTAGCTGCTATTAAGCCACTCTTAAAAAAGAGATCGCTGGATGCTTCCATGTTAACCAACTACAGACCTATCTCAAATCTTCCTTTTATAGCCAAGATCGTTGAGAAAGTGGTTTTTAATCAACTCAGCAAATTCTTGAATTCCAGTGGCCTTTTCGACAAATTTCAATCAGGCTTCCGACCTCACCACAGCACAGAAACAGCTCTTATTAGAGTGTTAAATGATATTAGGTTAAACACTGACTCAGGCAAGGTGTCAGTTCTGGTCCTGTTGGATCTCAGTGCTGCATTTGACACTGTGGATCACAGTATATTGTTGAACAGGTTGGAAAATTGGGCAGGACTCAGCGGAACAGTCCTAGAATGGTTCAGGTCCTACTTGGAGGAGCGGAGTTATTTTGTGACCATTGGAAGTTATGAATCCAATCGAATGGCTATGACATGTGGAGTTCCTCAGGGGTCAGTTCTTGGACCCCTTCTGTTCAGTCTATATATGCTGCCTTTGGGTCAAGTTCTGCAGAACTCTAATGTAGACTATCACAGTTATGCAGATGACACGCAGATATACATAGCACTGTCCTCAGATGACTACAGCCCAATACAGTCATTGTGTCACTGTTTAGAGCAAGTAACAAATTGGATGAACCAAAATTTCCTTCAATTAAATCAGGACAAAACTGAGGTAATTGTTTTTGGCAATAAAGAGAAGAGGACTGCCGTCAGTAAACATCTCAAGTCACTCTCTCTAAAAACTAGGGACCAAGTCAGAAACCTTGGCGTGCTGATAGACTCAGATTTGACCTTCAGCAGTCATATCAAATCCATCACCAAAACAGCCTTCTATCAGCTTAAGAACATATCCAGAGTGAAGGGTTTTATGTCTCAAACAGACCAGGAGAAGTTGATTCATGCTTTTATCTCCAGTAGACTCGACTACTGTAACGGTCTTCTGACTGGACTCTCACAAAAAAGCATTAAACAGCTGCAGCTCATTCAGAATGCTGCAGCTCGAGTTTTAACCAGAACAAAGAGATCAGAGCACATTACTCCAGTTCTAAAGTCTTTACACTGGCTCCCAGTCAGCTACAGAATAGACTTTAAAGTTCTGCTACTGGTCTACAAATCACTGAATGGTTTAGGTCCAGAATACATGAATGACATCTTAGTAGAATACAAACCCAGTAGGGCTCTGAGATCTACTGACTTAGGTCAGATAGTGAAACCCAGAGTTCAAACTAAACATGGTGAAGCAGCTTTTATCTGTTATGCTGCACAACACTGGAACAAACTACCAGCTGAACTGAAATCAGCCCCAACTGTGAGCATTTTTAAATCCAAGTTAAAAACACTTCTCTTCTCCTGTGCTTATGATTGAGCTTGTTCTAAGCACTTTAAATTGTAAATTTAATTGCACTATGTCCTTTTAAATCATGATTTTATGCTGCTCTTATAGTACTTTATTTCTTTCTATTCTTTTATTCTTGTATTTTTTATTGCTTTTTATTATTATTATTATTATTATTCTAATTTGTATTTCAATTCTTATTGTTCTATGTAAAGCGCATTGAGTTGCCATTGTGTATGAAATGCGCTATATAAATAAAGCTGCCTTGCCTTGCCTTGCCTCAAATGGGTTATAAGGGTTTTAGAGTGGACTCTAGTTGCAGTGGCCCCCATGTGTCATCATTTTCTGATTTCTTTCAGCTGATTTTCCTTTTCATGCGACCGGATTTTCAACAGGAGCTTGTAGATGATTCTCAAGGTGCAGTTTCCAGGTCTACGGAGTCTTTTTGTTACGGCCATCACTGGGGCCTCTGAGGAATGCTGAGTTTGTTTCTGTGTTTCTTTCCTCCCTCGTGTTTCCACTGCCCCCTGTCTGTCTCTCTGCCATTTGTGTTTGTGGGTGTCCTGGCGTGGGTGTGGCTCCCCCTCCTGGCTCAGCTGAACTGCGTGCAATTGGTTCCTCACTCCACCCAGTCTGCACACCTGCCTCTCTCATCAACCTGCAGTACTTCTACCCTGGCTTTCAACCACTCATCGCCAGATTGTTGTTTCACCTCTGTGGTAAACCTTACGGCTCCTTTAGTGTTTGCTCCCTCGTGCTTTTCTAGTGCTAACTTGCTGTGTTTTGTACTTCAAGATCATCACCTTTGCACCGGTCTGCCAGCCAACCTGCCATTCCCTGCCTGCCACGCTGCCTCGGCAAGTTCACTCCCGCCGGCCTCACCTTCCTGCCTTCAGTCATCTCCTAGCTCTGCCAAAGCAATAAAACACCTTCTGCTCTAAACCTGCTCAGTGTCCTGCACTTGGGTCTCCATTCTAGTTCACAACACTTTTGTTTCAAACAGGCCACGGAGTCAAGACGTAACGTTTAATCCTTTATTCATGGGCTCACGCAGGATACCACAATCACCAGCGCAGTCTTTCAGGGGTCAATAAAATCTACTATGAACTAACTCCCCAGGACGGAACTCGACAGGAATAAATCAACTGAACTAACTTCTCACATACAACAGTATTACAAAACACATGGCAAGGGGGGGGGGCTATCGGAGGCCCTCCCATTGTTACCTGTAAACACACCTTGTCTAGGCTATACAACACAAAAAGTTTCATCCCCTGTGTAGGAGCCAATTCCTTTGTTTACATTTATTGGCCATTTTCAGTATTGTGTGTGTGTTTTGTTAATTGCTGTTTAGTGTGTGTGCTCCCTCTACAGGTCAAGTTGTCCTTAAAGGAAAGGTCCTGGGGCCTAGAGAGGTGGTTTGGCTGGGAGAGCAAACAGTCTTTAGACCTTGTCTTGCTTGTCTTAGAACGTGGCTTTCTTGGAGAAAGTCCCGGCCCTGTGGAAGACCTCCTGTTTGGTCCCGGTACCAAAGACGCCGCGCCCCAAGGAGCCTAACCACTTCTTGACTTCTCACCTGATGAAGACCATGGAGAGAATCATCCTGAGACACCTGCGACCCCTGGTGGGCACACAGCTGGACCACCTGCAGTTTGCTTACCAGCCTGGGATTGGGATGGACGACGCAGTGATCTACATGCTGCACAGATCACTGCTACACCTGGAGGGCAGCGGGAGCACTGTGAGGGTCATGTTTTTTGACTTCTCCAGTGCTTTAAACACCATCAAGCCTTCACTGCTCAAAGTGAAGATGGAGAACGTGGGAGTGGACCAACACTTGGCTGCATGGACAACAGACTATCTCACCAACAGACCACAGTTTGTGAGGCTCCATAACTGTGTGTCTGACGTGGTGCTCTGCAGCACAGGTGCCCCTCAGGGTACGGTGCTCTCCCCCTTCCTTTTCACCCTCTACACCTCAGACTTCACCCACTGCCACATCCAGAAGTTCTCCGATGACACAGCCGTTGTTGGTTGTGTTTCTGAGGGGAACGAGCTGGAATACAGGACGGTCATCAGGGACTTTGTCAGCTGGAGTGAGCTCAACCAGCTTCAGCTCAACACCAGCAAGACAAAGGAGATGATCGTTAACTTCCGGAGGAAAGCATCCCACTTCACACCGGTGAACATCCAGGGATCGGACATAGAGGTGGTGGAGAGCTATAAATTCCTGGGTGTTCACCTAAACAATAAACTGGACTGATAACACCCATGCTCTTTACAAGAAGGGCCAGAGTCGCCTCCACCTGCTGAGGAGACTGAGGTCCTTCGGAGTGTGCAGGGCTCTCCTCAGGACTTTTTACGACTCTGTGGTGGCCTCAGCCATCTTTTATGCTGTGGTCTGCTGGAGAGGGGGCAGCACGGACAGGGACAGGAGCAGGCTCAATAGACTGATTAGAAGAGCGAGCTCTGTCCTGGACTGTCCTCTGGACTCCATAGAGGAAGTGGGGGAGAGAAGGATGTTAGCTATGCTGACATCCATCATGGACAACACCTCTCAGCCCCTACATGACACTGTGGGGTCTCTGAGCAGCTCCTTCAGCAGCAGACTGTTACACCCGCGGTGTAAGGAGAGGTTCCGCAGGTCCTTCATCCCTGCTGCTGTCAGACTGTACAACACCTGCACCACCTGATAATGTTGTAGTTTCTGCTCCTGTCTCTACTTACTACTACTCACCATGGCTGTGTTTTTATTGTTATTTATTCTGTATTTATATTTCCATTCCATCACTTACAATGTACAATTTATTTATATCATCGATACACTTTTTTTTTTTTTACATGTATTTATTGAGATTTTGTTATTTAAACGAAACAACAATACAACAAGGCACATTACATAACATATGAAGGCACTAACGATCAAAGTAGAGTCTGTAGCATCCAAAGACAAATCTGAACGAGTATGCGCTCACACTTATTACGTACAGCAGTAATTTGTCACATAACCATACAGCCCATACAACACCATCAACAAGGGTATATGTCTTACCTTAAAATTGAAATAAAAAAAAATAAAATAAAAAGATAATTAATTAATTAAAAAAAAAAAAAAATACACATGTATTCCAACTAGTTATCAATACAACCATTCACATCCATATTGTTATTTTTAAGGAAATTATAGAAAACATTCCATACTTTCCAAAACTCGTCAAGCTTATTTTTTGTTATGTAACTTATGGCTAAGTAAAAAATCATTCCCCTCAACCATTGTAGTGTGACACAGTGTGTTTCTGAATTCCAAAAAGAAGCTATACATCGTTTGGCTTCTAAAAAACAAATATTCAATAAAGACCTAATTCTTTTCGAGGTTATAAAGCCATCTGGGTAGAGATTTAATAAACATAATATAGGACTAAGGGGAACATCCTCACCGATGATCTGGCTCGCCAGATCCAACACTTGCCTCCAGAATGACAGTATCAGTGGACATTCCCACATACAATGAAATAAAGTCCCTTTTTGATCTTTACATTTAACACAGGTATCAGGTGTTAGGATTAAATTGGTGCAACTTAGCTGGGGCTATGTACAGTCTGGTTATCCATTTATATTGTAATAGTTTAGAGTTCGTATTTATGGATTGGGTTTGGGCTAGAAGACATGCTTTAGACCATTCTTCCTCTGTTAAATTTTCCTGCAAATCTGTTCTCCATGTTTGTAATAAGTTCTGTGACGACTCTTTAGACTTGCTAACAAATAGTTTATACAGTAATGAGATCTGCCCCCTGGAATGTAGGAGCTTTAAAGTGTAGTCTTCCAGAGTGGATCGGGAAGGGACTTCCAAACTATTATTCTGTTTGGACAGGATAAAACTTCTGATTTGTAAGTATTTAAAAAAGTGTTTTGAGGGGATCCCATAACTCGATTTGAGCTCTTCAAATGACATAAGAACCATATTTTCATTATAGAGGTCAGCTACCTTAGCTATTCCCCGAGATGCCCAGATTTTAAATCCTGGGTCTGCTTTACCAGGATGGAAATCATTGTTACCAAAAATTGGTGAAAATTGCGATAATTTAGTCATTTCTCCCAGATAGGCAAGACATTTGTGCCAAACCGTCAGGGTATTTTTAAGAAAGGGGTTTTTAGTCTTTTTGATTAGCTTCCACTTGTCTGCAGAGTATATGTAAAGATTTAAAGGAATGTTTATTAAGCGGGATTCTATCGAAATCCAAGATGGAGGGTGGTTCCTCTCAAAGTAGAACATCCCTGCCCTAATCTGAGCTGCCCAGTAGTACCACTCGAGATTTGGTAGTTGTAACCCACCTCTATCATATGGGAGATACAATAGGGATAGCCTGAGCCTGGGATGCTTATTATTCCATATAAAATTTGAAAAAAGCTTTTTAAGTGTATGAAAGAGTGAGGGTGGAGGAGCAAGTGGGATTGATTGGAAAAGATAGAGAAATTTGGGCACAATTGACAATTTCAAGATATTGATTCGTCCAATCATCGAAATGGGTAAATTAGTCCACCTATTAATGAGTTGGATAATCTTATCAGTCAGAGTGTTATAATTATTAGTTATTATTTCCTCAGTAATAGGGGGGATCTTAACACCTAAGTAGGTGAAACCATTGTGTGAGACCATAAAGGGAGTGTGAATTGGGGGGTTCCTTTTCGTCCATAAATAATATTTCAGATTTAGTGTAATTAATTCTGTATCCTGCAAAGGAGCCAAAGTTATTTATTAGGTCAAGCAAAGCCGGTATAGACTGTTTCAAATTGGAGCTGAACAAGATTACATCATCAGCAAACAAGGCTATACGGTGTTCCAGATATCCTATTCTTATGCCTTTAAAGGTGGAACTATTACGAACAGCCATGGCAAGTGGCTCAATGGCCAACGTAAACAACAGCGGAGACAGGGGACAACCCTGTCTAGTTCCCCTGCACAATTTAAAGGGCGTTGAAAACAGTCCATTTGTTAAAACAACAGCCTGGGGATCAGCGTAAAGAAGTCTAATCCAGCGAAGAAATTTCCTCTTTATGCCAAATCTTTGAAGAACCTCAAACAGGTAGTGCCACTCTACCTTGTCAAAAGCCTTCTCGGCATCCAATGACAGGACAGCATTATCTGTACATCCAGATTTTTCGAAAACAATATTAAGCACCCTTCGTATATTGTAGAAGCCTTGTCGTTCCTGAACAAAGCCGTTTTGGTCAATGTGAATCATTTGCGGTAAGAATGTTTCTAACCATCTGGCTAATACTTTGCACAGAATTTTGAGATCATTGTTAAGAAGAGAGATTGGTCTATAAGATCCACATAGGGTAGACACCTTCCCAGGCTTTAATAATAATGTGATTACTGCCATATTTAGAGAGGGGGGAAGGGATCCAGAGCCTCTTTATACATTTCAAGCATAGGTGGTAGTAGTGTGTCCCAAAAAGTTTTAAAAATTTCAATGGGAATCCCATCAGGCCCAGGGGTTTTTCCTCCTTTCATACAGCTTATGGCCTCAGATAATTCTTCAGTGGTTAAATCAGCTTCTAAGGAATCCAGAGAGTCCTGTTCAAGGGGTCTGATGTTTAATGAATCCAAAAATTCCTTTTGTCTTTCTAAAGCTGAGATTGAATAATCTGTATTATATAAATTCTTATAAAAACCCATGAAAACTTTATTAATTTCTTTTGGGTCACTAGTTTCTAGACCATTGTGTTTATTGCTCGTTCAGCTTCAGACTGCTTGATACGCCAGGCTAAGAGCTTACTAACCCTTTCCCCCTGCTTATAGTAACACTGCTTCAGTTTCAGCAGGCTTTTGGTTGCTTTGTTTACAGACAAAACGTTATATTTAGCCCTGAGTTCATTAAGCTTTTTAAATGCCCTTTGGGAAGGGTTTGTGAAATAATCATCTTCTGTTTCTTTTATCATTTTCTCTAGTTGTTCCATCTCCAACCTCCAAGATTTGTGTTTAGAGCCTGTAAAGCTTATCATCTGGCCTCTCAGGAATGCTTTAAATGCTTCCCACCGTATAGAAGCTAAAGTTTGAGTTGTATTAATTTCAAAATAATCATTTTGTTTTCCAATAAATTCCATAAATTCTAGGTCTTTAAGCCAAAAAGACTGAAGGCGCCATCTTGGGGAATGATTTAGAGACTGTGACAATTTCAAGCCAAATGAAACTGAGGCATGATCTGAAATTATTATGTTGTCGTACCAGCTTCTTGAAATTATGGATATCAGAGAAGCAGAGACCAAAAAATAGTCTGACAGGGAGAGACCAGAAAAAGTCTGACAGGTGGCAGAATAACATGAGAAGGATGACTGATCAGGGTGATGCTTCCTCCAAACATCGATTAAGTTAAACTCTTTAATATATTGCAACAGTTCCTTTCTTGTCTGAGCATGAGAGGTATCCACCCCCGTGGACCTATCTATGTCCGGCTGGAGCGTACAATTAAAATCTCCACCAATAATGAAGCTGCCAGGCATGTCCACCAGAGACAGGAAACAAATTACGGAAAAAGGAAGGATTGTCATCATTGGGTCCATACAAATTAACAAGATTTAACCTAATTGAGAGAATTTCACACTGAATAATAAAGTATCTCCCAAATTGGTCCTCAACAACATTAATGAGACGAAATGGTACAGAATTATGTATTAGAGCAGTGGTTCTCAACCGGTGGGGCGGACACTCTCCCGGGGGGGCGCAGGTTAAAAAAGGAGGACAAATACGCGTCCGGCTTTAGGCGGACTGTCCGGTTTTTCAAAGCCCTGTCCGGCGCAGCATCAAGCCGGACGCGTATTTGTCCTCCTTTTTGAGAGCGCAATAGTAACACACCGCGCACCCCCCCCCCCCCCCCCCCCCCCCCCCGTCGGTCGTAGGTCCGCGGTGTGTTACTATTGTGCGCACCCCCTCCCCCCGTCGTCAACAATGGGGGGGGGGCCCGACTGCAATGAACCACTTTTGGGGGGGCCCAGTGTCAGGCCTGGACAAAATGGAGGACTCAGGAGCAGATTTAGGAGCAGATTTAAAGCAGGCTTTATTGAGACTATGCAATCTAAATTCACACACTTAAACAAGGTGACAAACAAACAGGCTGTGAAACATCTAAATACACTGACGGCTATAAAAACAGAACTATCCAACGTGAGGCAGACCTCAAAGAAACAAAGAAGGAAACTAAAGATCACTCAAAAGAGGCTAAACGAAACACACTAATAACTGAACTACGCTGGCAATCTGGCTATGAAAATGTACAACAAAAAATTCACTCCAAAGGAGGAAAACAAATCACACTAACAACTTAACTACACTGGCAACCTGGCTATGAAAAGACAAAACAAAAAATCACTCCAAAGGAGGAAAACAACAGGGCTACTAAATAATCTAGAATCTTGACTGGGTAGAAATTTACAAACAAAAAGTCACTCATTTAAGAGGTAAATCAGAATACAAACTTTTGCGGAAACGAGGCTATGATCAAGGCTGTGGACAAAGGCTGGGGTTCGAGGCAAACACAAGGCAGACACACGACACTCTGGCACAGAACAAAGGGAGACGCAGACTATAAGACACATCAGGTGAGGGAGCACAGGTGGAAACAATCAGGGATTAGGGGAGACGTCAGACAGGTGGCACATGAGGAAGGGCAAGTGACCTGAAACGAGAGGAGAGTTACTTTTCAAAATAAAACAGGAAGTTCACGAGACAAAAAACCCAGGACAAGACACCCTTCACCGCTGTGTGACAGTACCCCCCCTTCTAGGGCCGACTCCTGACGGCCCAGGCTGATCAAGATGGTCTCTGTGGAAATCCCTTATGAGCGTAGGGTCAACAATGTGTCGTGAAGGAACCCACTGTCTCTCCTCAGGTCCATAACCCTCCCAGTCAACAAGATATTGTTTGCCCCGGCCCCGGTTACGTACTGCCAGTAGTCGTTTGACCTTATACACTGGGCCGCCCTCAAACACTTCAGGTGGCGGGGGCGGTGTGGCAGCTGGAACCATGGAGCTCACCTTGGCTGGTTTCACCTGACTTACGTGGAAGGTCGGGTGCACTCGGAGGGACCGGGGCAGGCGAAGCCGCACTGCGGCAGGACCGATGACCCTGTCAATAGGGTATGGACCCACGAACCTTGGTGCTAGCTTTCTGGAGGGAACCTTGAGGTGTAGGTTCTTGGCAGAGAGCCAGACTCTCTGGCCTGGCAGATAGGTGGGCGCCGGTTGTCTCTTGCGGTCTGCATTCTTCTTGACGCGATCCCCTTGCCGGATTAGCACTTGATGAGCGGCTGTCCAGATGCGTCGACATCGTCGAACCATGGCGTGGGCAGAGGGGACCGATACTTCAGGTTCATTGTCTGCAAAGACGGGAGGCTCATAACCATATGCACATTTGAATGGAGTGAACCCTGTGGCGGATGTTGGTAGTGAATTGTGTGCATACTCGACCCAGACCAGGTGTTTGCTCCATGTAGAGGGATTCTGGGAGACGAGGCACCGGAGGCCGGTTTCCAGCTGCTGGTTTAGGCGTTCGGTCTGGCCGTTGGCTTCCGGGTGATATCCTGACGTCAAAGGCTGGCCTTTGCTCCTATAAGGCGGCAAAACTCCCTCCAGAACCGGGAGACGAACTGGGGCCCCCGGTCAGAGACGATGTCCTTAGGGAATCCATGAACCTTGAATACGTGGTTCATCATGGTTTCTGCCGTTTCCTTGGCGGAGGGTAATTTAGGCAGAACGATGAACCGGACCATCTTGGAAAATCTGTCCACCACTGTAAGGACCGTCGTGTTATCCTGAGAGACCGGGAGCCCCGTGACGAAGTCTATGGAGATGTCGGACCACGGTCTGGAGGGGATGGGGAGCAGTTGCAGAAGGCCCATGCGGGACCCGGAAGCCGTCTTGTTCCGTGCACAGACCGAACATGCCTCTACGTACTCCCGGACCTCCGGCTCCATGGCTGGCCACCAGAACCGCCGAGAGATGGCAAACATGGTTCTCCTAACTCCCGGATGACATGTAAGCAGCGAGGTGTGAGCCCAGTGGATCACCTGTGGGCGCAGTTCAACAGGGACAAACAACCGATTTTCAGGGCACCCACTAGGTGATGGAGCTCCACCGCTTAACCTCATCTTCTATCTGCCAAACCAAAGCTCCAACCACACAGTTCAGTGGAAGGATGGGTTCTGGTTCCTTGGCAACAGGCTCGGGGTCGAACAGTCGAGACAGAGCATCAGGCTTGACGTTCCGGGACCCCGGCCTGTAAGAGAGAGCAAAAGAGAATCGGTTCAAAAACAGCGCCCACCTGGCCTGGCGAGAATTCAATCTTTTGGCTTTGCGAATGTACTCCAGATTTTTGTGGTCCGTCCAGACAATGAACGGTTGATCGGCCCCCTCTAACCAGTGTCTCCATTTCTCCAACGCCGTCTTGACAGCCAAAAGCTCTCTGTTTCCGACGTCGTAGTTCCGCTCTGCTCTGGACAGCTGTCGTGACAAAAAGGCACAAGGGATGCATCTTGTTATCCTGTTCTGACCGTTGAGAGAGGACCGCCCCGACGCCTTCATTGGACGCATCCACCTCCACCACAAACTGACGCAGAGGGTCTGGCATCGTGAGTATGGGAGCTGACGTGAATCGCCGTTTGAGGTCCTGGAAAGCCCTTTCCGCCTCGGGAGACCAGTGGAACTGCACGCGGGAAGAGGTAAGAGCATGAAGAGGACAAGCTATTGCGCTGAAGTTTCTGATAACCGCCTGTAAAAGTTAGCAAATCCTAAGAACTGCTGAACCTTCTTGCGGCTATCAGGTGTGGGCCACTCGGCCACAGCGCTAACTTTAGCCGGGTCCATCTGAACTCTTCCAGGGGCTGTGTCGGCATGAAATTCACTCTTTTCGGCTTTAACATAGAGATCGTTCTCCAACAACCTCTTTAGCACTTGGTCTACATGACCTTGGTGAGTTTCAACGTCGGGGGAATAAATGAGAATGTCGTCAATGTAAACAAAAACAAAGAGGTCAAGAAAATCTCTCAAGACCTCATTGATCATGGCTTGGAATATGGCAGGAGCGTTAGTAAGTCCAAAGGGCATAACGAGGTACTCGTAGTGGCCACTGGGGGTGTTAAACCCGGTCTTCCACTCATCACCCTCTCTGATGCGTACCAAATGGTAAGCGTTACGCAGATCTAATTTCGTGAACACCTTGGCTTGTTGGAGCTGGTCAAAGACAGAGGACATGAGAGGGAGAGGGTAACGATTCTTTATGGTAATGTCATTGAGAGGACTGTAATCTATGCAGGGTCTAAGGGACCCGTCTTTCTTGCTCACAAAAAAGAAACCAGCTCCTGCTGGTGACGATGAGGGCCGAATCAAACCTACTTTCAGTGAGGTGTCTATGTAGTCTTTCAGGGCCCCCCTTTCTGGGCCTGACACAGAGTACAAATGGCCTTTAGGGATGATGGAGCCAGGAATCAGATCAATGGCGCAGTCATATGATCGATGCGGAGGAAGGGACATGGCTTTGGTTTTACTAAATACTTCTCGGAGGTGATGATAGCATGACGGCACCGAGCTCAGATCCGGGTATTCAGAGTCTGTGGCGGGGGTAGCAGAAAACAGGTTAATTTCAGCCTTCCTGTCCCCTCGATTAGAGTAGCTAAGACAGCTGTCGAAACAGTCTTCTCCCCACCCTCTGATCTCTCCGCTCCTCCAATTAACATGGGGTTCATGGCGAACCAGCCATGGTTGTCCCAAAACCAGGGTGTGTAACGAAGATTTGAACAGCAGAAATTGAATGTTTTCTTTGTGATCATTAATCATCATTGAGACAGGTTCGGTAATGTGCGTGATAGTAAACAGGTCCCTTCCGTTTAGTGATCTAGCCCTTATGGACCTGTCTACTAACTCAGCCTGGAGCCCCAGTCTCTCGGCTAACCCCCAGTCCATTAAATTCTCATCAGCCCCCGAGTCTATGAGCGCTTCATGCTCCGTGAGGTTATGATGCATTATTTTAACCTTTGTGAGGATGCGTGCAGCGGGGCATGAAACTGTAGCTTGACTCACCGGTGGAGTCTTCTTGGCTGGACAGGTTGCGACAAGATGACCAGTTTCACCGCAGTAAAAACACCTGCCCTCCAACTGCCGCCTCCGCCGCTCCTCCTGCGTCAGCCGGGCCCGACCCAGCTGCATGAGCTCCTCATCTCTCTCCGGGGGGATACAATGAGTCAGCTCCGGCGGTGATCTGCGGGGAGCCGGCCAGCTTGGAACTTGCGGGGGCGAAGGTTTCCCTGTTGCTGTGGGTCTTCCACCTCGTTGTTGCTTTAGCTGCCCGATCCTGTTGTCGGTTCTGATGGCGAGCGCGATGAGGGAGTCCAGTTCGGTGGGTAGATCCAGGGGAACGAGAAGGTCTTGAATAGGAGCTGCCAGCCCCTTTAGGAACACATCATACAGGGCAGTGTCGTTCCACCCGCTCTCCGCCGCCAGTGTGCGGAAGCGGATGGCGTAGTCACAGACTGAGGAATTACCTTGTCTTAGTCCACTTAATTCCTGAGCCTTTTCCCGGTCGGTCGACACCGGATCGAAAATCCTTTTCAGGGCCGCCTGGAAATCGGTAAGAGACCTGCAGAGGGGAGAGTCCCGAGCCCATTCTGCTGAAGCCCAGGCTTTCGCTCTGCCAGACAGGTGGGATATCATGAAAGCTATCTTAGCTCGGTCAGTAGAAAAGGCATGGGGAGTCAACTCAAAATGAATTGAACAGTCAATAATAAAGGTTTTACACAATCCCTGTTCCCCAATGAATTGTGCCGGTGGAGCCAGCTTACTGCCAGGTCCGGCTAGGGGGGCTACCGGAGCTACCGGGTTAGGCGCTGCTGCTGCTTGAGGTGGGGCTGTGGCGGTCGGTCGGGGCAGCTGGTCCCTCATGCCCTGTATCTGAGACGCGAGCTGGCCCAATTGAGCTGCCATTGCTGTCTGGAATTCTTCCTGACGGACGAGGCGAGCCTCCTGTGTGCAGAATCTCCGCTAATTGCAGTGTTTCCCCTACCATTCTGTTGGCGGGGCGGCCCGCCCCGCCAACGCGGGCCCCCGCCCCCCTTGAAAATGTGGGGAAAAAAAAAAAAAAAAAGATGTGAAAAATCTAGGCGCAAAACACCCCCCGCCCCGCCCCCCTCCCCCCATCGCGTACGAGAGATATGATGCTAAATCAAAAAGCGCGAAGAGTGACAACCGCGCCAAAGAGCATCATTGCTAAGTCGACATGTCAAAGAGGAAGGCCGATGATCCCAAACAGGGATCAATTACATATTTCTTTAAGAAAACACCTGCTACTGCATCAACCTCGGAGAACGATGGTGAGAGGGCGGAACAAGGTGTGGAGAGAGAGGATGGGATGGCAGGTGGAGGGAAGACCGAAAAACACCGCACATCTGGATGGGACCCAGATTGGGGTGCAGACCCCAAGTACAAGGCTTGGCTCTACAAAACGGATTTAGGTGAGTTTCTAATAATAACCTTACAATTAGGGCTGTTACATTAGTTTGCAGCTAGATTAAAAAATTATCCCTATAGTCAGTGTGTGTGCTTTTGACATTGATGTGCGCGCTTTAGGGGTGTAACGATTAACCGATACGTATCGATATTCATTCATAACCTGTAAAATACGACCACATCGATACGTGAAGCCTCGTATCGAAATTGACATGACATTAATCGGTTATTGTTTCGATTTAAAAGTAAGGAATCGGTTCGCATTTGCAAACGTTTCTGACTTGACAGTCCACCCCGGACCTACGACCGACGGGGGGGCAGGTAGACCGCTAGACACCGCTAGACACACGGGACTCATACCGGTGATCGCGGCTTAGTTCCCCGTGTCTGATCGCTGTAATTCGGAGCGTGAATATCGGTTGAATATCTAATATCTTTCTAACTTTAAAAAACACTTTAGTATTTTTTAAGACGATAGTCGCACATCCCTCGTAACTACGCCGTGAAGGTGAACCCTCCCGGACTCCGCTATTAACATGAACCGCTCCGCCGGAGGAGCCGCGCATCCACGCGCACCGGACACCACAATACAAACACACATGTTTTCCATTTGATTGCTTTTAAATAAAGTTGTGTGCAGTTATACGGTTAAATACTTTTATTAAAAGTGTTCATGTCTCCTTTCTGGTCCAGGACTGCTTGGTCCTTGCCGTTAAACGATACCACTATCGATACTTTTTCTATTAGCTTTTTCTATTATCGATATCAATAAATATTAACGATCCCCATCCCTACATCAAGTTGTTTGTCTTATTGACAACCATTGCAATGATAATTGATAATGTAAAATGTGCACAATTATAAAGTGAATGTGCACAATGAAAATAACTTTCAGAATGCTTTTGATTATTGAACCGCATCGAATCGTATCGAATCGTATCGAATCGAATCGTACCGAATCGTTTGCTATTAACATGTATCTTTTCTTGAATCGTATCGTGACCATGTATCTAGATGCGTATCACAATAAAAGACAACGGGTGTTTTATTTTTGTGAAAATGACCAGAAGTGAGTTACTTACTACGGCTGGCTTGGATAACAGCTGTTATTGTTATGTAAGCCAGTTTATATGATCCTTGCAAGATAGCAAATCAGCTGGCCTTGTATTGATGGCTAAATTTTTTAATAGATTATAATATATATATATATATAAATATTTTATATTTTATATTTCAGGAATGTTCTGTAGGATCTGCCGGACTCACAAAAAATCTGTGAAGAGGGGTACCCAGACACGGCCATTCATTGAGGCCCCATGTGTGTCATACAGGAAGGACAAGCTGGACAGACATGCAAATTCCGAGACACACAGAGAGGCCTTGAAACGGCATGTTGAGCTGATGAAAGGTAGCCTATGATTTACATGTATAATTATTATATTATATTATATTATATTGTATTATATATTATTGTTATTTTTGTAAAGAGGTTGTTTTTAAATGTTTAAACATTTTAACATATCCATTCCAGGCAACACTGTTGTTGCTGCCTTTGATCCATTGGTGTCCCTGGAACATGAGGCTGTAATAGGCGGTTTCAAATGCTTATATTGGCTGGTTAAACATGAAATCGCCCACCATACCAACTATTCGGCCCTGCTTGATCTGGCCCAGCTGCTTGGTTGCCAGTATTTTGAAAAGTTGAAGGCAAGTATTTTGAACAGCATACTACTTTGCTGATTTGCTTGTCCAGAATGGTAGATGGTTCATCTTAGGGGTAAATTTAACTATGATTTTAGTCAACACCTCTCCTTTGAGTGTCTCCCTTTCCTTGAATTGTTGTGAATTGCTTTGTCATGTTTGCATGCTTTTCAGATTGGCCAGAACACCAATTATAGATCGCACAGGATCATAGATGACATGCTGGATATACTTGCAGCTGTCATTGAGAGGCCTATCCTGCAGGCGATTAGGACTTCCCAAGCAGTTGGACTGGAACTCGATGAAAGCACAGATGTCTCTGTACTTAGGCAGCTTGACATCCATGTCAGGTATGTAAATGTTTAAGCAGAATATTGTTGGAAATCTACTGGAATCTACATATTGAATGTTTATTTTCTTTATTAATGTATTGTGTGGTAGATATCTGGACCAAGAGGGCAAACTCTGCTGTCACTTCCTTGCCCTGGTGCCTATTCAGGATGGCAAGGCGGACAGCATTGTAGGCGCTGTTAGAGAGGTGGTGGAAAAGAAGGAGATCCCTCCACACCTCATCTGTGGTCTTGGGACTGACGGTGCTGCAGTGATGACAGGTAGCTAAGTGATTATCAATATCTAAGGAGGCTCACCTCTCCCTGCCATCATAATAATTTTTTTTACTCCTTATAGGCCGAATAAACGGAGTGGCCAAGCAGCTGTCTGAGATCTGGCCAGGGCTGCTCTGCACCCATTGTGCTGCCCATCGGCTGGCACTGGCGTGCAAAGACGCTGCTGACAAGGTCCCATACATGAAGACCTTCAAGGAGCACCTGCAGCAGCTGCATTTGTACTTTCGCAATAGTGCAAACCGCTCTGCGGCTTTGTCAGCTGCTGCAGCCGTGCTTGGCATCACTGACTTGAAAGTCAAGGTGAGAAATGTGAATGATCTCCTATCTAGTCTGTTTGCATATTATTCACTGTATCAGTTAACTTAATCAGTTAAACTGTTCTCTATTTCATTGTCAAGGAGGTGAAGGACACCAGATGGCTCTCACAGCACCTAGCCATTCAGAACCTGCAGAAGAACATAAGTGCAGTTCTGAATGTACTGGCAGAGGAAGTGGAAGTGAGGAAATGTGCTGCGGCCAAAGGCCTCTACTCCTTTCTCGCCACGTACCGGTTTATTGCTGCACTTCATCTGCAGGCAGATGTTCTGCCACACCTATCACGCCTGTCAAAAATCTTTCAGAAGGAAGATTTGAACTTCCTGGCGATCAAGGAGCAGGTAAATTCTGTGCTATTTTAAATAGCAAATATATTTTTAATGTATTGAATTGTAACACGTTCTGATTTTAAAATATGATTTGAAATGTTTCAGGTTCCAGTCACACTGGCCATCATCGGCCACATCAAAGATGCTGGTGATCAGCAAGCACCAGGGTCACATTTGTCCAGGCTCAACCAAAGCCTGGACGACCCAGCTGGCTTGGGTCAGTTCTCGATCTCTGTGGAACAGGAGAGGGGCAGAAGGGGCCAACCAGAGGGTGGGGACAGGGAGCACTTCTGGAGGAGGTTCCGCTCAGAGGTAAGAATAATCTATATCACACACATGAGAAAATGATGTTATACTGCACGGCTGTGATTCTGTTGTAGGTATGAGTATGCAGGCCATATATTAAAAGCGCTGATGATGTTTTTCTGTTTAAATTTTTTGATTCCTTCCTGCTTTATCAGGTGATGGACCCCTACCTGAATGGGCTCATTCGTGGGTTGGAGGAGCGGTTCCCTAACCTGGAGGTCTTTGGATCATTCAGTGCTCTCGGGCCACAGGCAGCAACATCACCTGACCATGAGGCTGCACATGGTCACCTCAGGACCCTGGCAGAACACTTCCCCTCGGTGGATGCCAGCATTGCAGTGGAGGAGTGGATGTCCTTCAGAGAACATGTGGTCTCTGGTGCACTCAAGGTATCACATCAAGTTATTTTTTTATTAGGCTTGTTCTTTCAGCTTGGGTCCACAAACATGAAACCACATGTTGTAATCTTATGCCTTACCTTATGATTTCAGGATAAGACACAGCTGGGCATCATGAATGACCTCACCTCAAAATACGAGGAGTTTGGAGTGTTGTACCCCAACCTGTGCAAGCTAGCTGCAATAGCACTGACTGTACCCCTCAGCAGTGTGAACTGCGAGAGGGATTTCTCCACCATGAACAGGGTAAGAATCCTTTACTTTCTGACTACTACTAAATTTAAAAACAAACAACTCATTATGTAAAATTAAGTTTAGTTTATTTAGGACAGTGTGCACTTACATTGACTGTTTGCCAAAATACATTTGTAATGTATTTTTCATCTGCTGCTTGCAGGTGAAGACAGACCTCCGCAACAGACTGCAGGGGGAGCATCTTGAGGCGTGCATGAGAATTTCAATCAGTGGCCCATCAGTGCAAGAGTTCCCCTACGAGGAGGCTCTCAAAATCTTTTTCAGAAAGCCAAGGAAAATCAAGTGCTCTGACAACAGCTGCACAATGTGCCATTAAGCCTAGCCCAGTCCAGCCCAAGCAGGCCCTTCCCTTCCCAGCCTCTACCTAACCTGTCCTGTCCAGCTCAGCCCGCACAGCCCTTCAATGAAGTGTTTGAGTGTTTCTGTTTTGTTAATGTTGTTCTGTTGTGTCTTAATTAAATTAAATTGTTCTATTCATTACCTTGAGGTTTAAGGAGTCACTGAATGTAAATTTTCAATGTAAAACATTTTGAGCCGGACGAGCCGCCAAGCGCGCCGCCGAGCGCACCGCCGAGCGCACCCCCCCCCCCCGATACCACCCCGCCAACAAAAAAACCTAGGGGAAACACTGAATTGCTCCTTTTCTGCTGAGTCCATACTGGCCAGAGTGTACTGTCAGGCCTGGACAAAATGGAGGACTCAGGAGCAGATTTAGGAGCAGATTTAAAGCAGGCTTTATTGAGACTATGCAATCTAAATTCACACACTTAAACAAGGTGACAAACAAACAGGCTGTGAAACATCTAAATACACTGACGGCTATAAAAACAGAACTATCCAACGTGAGGCAAAAGACCTCAAAAAAACAAAGAAGGAAACTAAAGATCACTCAAAAGAGGCAAAACGAAACACACTAATAACTGAACTACGCTGGCAATCTGGCTATGAAAATGTACAACAAAAAATTCACTCCAAAGGAGGAAAACAAATCACACTAACAACTTAACTACACTGGCAACCTGGCTATGAAAAGGTACAACAAAAAATCACTCCAAAGGAGGAAAACAAATCACACTAACAACTTAACTACACTGGCAACCTGGCTATGAAAAGACACAACAAAAAATCACTCCAAAGGAGGAAAACAACAGGGCTACTAAATAATCTAGAATCTTGACTGGGTAGAAATTTACAAACAAAAAGTCACTCATTTAAGAGGTAAATCAGAATACAAACTTTTGCGGAAACGAGGCTATGATCAAGGCTGTGGACAAGGCTGGGGTTCGAGGCAAACACAAGGCAGACACACGACACTCTGGCACAGAACAAAGGGAGACGCAGACTATAAGACACATCAGGTGAGGGAGCACAGGTGGAAACAATCAGGGATTAGGGGAGACGTCAGACAGGTGGCACATGAGGAAGGGCAAGTGACCCAGGGCCGGATCAGTAACCCCAGGGGCCCCTGGGCACCGTCAGTCCAGAGGCCCCCCCCGAACCGGCGACCGGGGGGGGGGGGGGGGGGGGGGGCTGGCGGAGCATTTCAGTTGGGGGGGGGGGGGGGGGCTAGCGGAGCATTTCAGTTGGGGGGGGGGGGCTGGCGGAGCATTTCAGTTGGGGGGGGGGGGGGGGCTAGCGGAGCATTTCAGTTGGGGGGGGGGGCTAGCGGAGCATTTCAGTTGGGGGGGGGGGCTAGCGGAGCATTTCAGTTGCACGATTGTTGAGCGGGGGGGGGGGGGGCTGGCAGGAGCATTTCAGTTGCGCGATTGTTGAGCGGGGGGGGGGGGGGGCTGGCGGAGCATTTCAGTTGCGCGATTGTTGAGCGGGGGGGGGAATAGAAAATATATATACACCCAATCGCAAAGGGCCCCTCTCGGCTCAAGGGCCCCTGGGCAACTGCCCAGGTTGCCCATATGGTAGATCCGGCCATGAAGTGACCTGAAACGAGAGGAGAGTTACTTTTCAAAATAAAACAGGAAGTTCACGAGACAAAAAACCCAGGAGCAAGACACCCTTCACCGCTGTGTGACACCCAGCCTGAAAAAGGTTGAGAACCCCTGTATTAGAGTAATTACCCCACATGAGTGAGAACTGAATGAGGCCGAGAAAACGCGGCCTGGCCACCTCCTCACCCTCACTACATCTTCAGGGGTTAAGTTTGTCTCCTGGAGAAAGATTATCTTAGCTTTTAGTTGTTTGATCCTATTCATAACTTGTTTTAGCTTGACGAGTTTGTTTAAACCTCTTACATTCCAAGAAGTAAACTGAAGTTCAGACATGTTATGGTAATGTTTGTAGAGTTGATTATCAAAAGGAAATAAAACTTAATCAAAAAAATAAAAAATACGTGCCTTAGAACAACATGAACATAACATAGTGCATTTCCCCAAAACGAAATACACACATCCCTCCCCAAAGTCACACTTCCAATCGGCCCCTAAACAGAGCCCAGCTATGGAGCTATGCTGGTCCACCCACGTCCACATGATGAGGACAGAGCCCCATGCAAAACATTAACGCAAAACACACTGTGTAGCCTATTATACTCAGAAGTAGCTACTTTACTGCATGTCAGTTAGACAGTCTCCAAACAGTCCTGAAATAAAATACCTGTACTGCAACCGCATTGCCCCCATTGCTAGTCAGTGACCAGCGCTGTCTCACTTGCCTCTGCGTCCCGAGCATCAGACTTCAGTCCCCGTACAAACACCTCCCCTTCCATTGCCGTGTCAAAGATACGCCGTCTTCCCCCGACCGTCACCAGTAGTTTAGCAGGGTGGATTATTCCGTAACGCAGATCGGGGATGGAGAGGGAAGCCAGTTCCTTCTTTGCAGTGTCAAAACCTTGTCTGCGTAATTCAGGAACTTCATCACCACCGCTCTGGGTCGCGCCGCAGCTTGATTTCCATCCTTGTTATTGATTCTGCCGAGTCGATGAGCTCTTTCAATTAGCACTGGACCCGGAAAGTTGTAGTCACCAAGCACGTCAGGAATCCATTTTTCCAAAAAGGCAACCATGTCACCTCCTTCTGCTGACTCCGGTAAGACCCACCAGGCAGAGGTTTGAACGGCGTGCTCGATTTTCCAAGTCGTCCACTTTTAGCGCTAGTTCTTTCATGGCTGCCTTCATCGTAGTGGTCTGTGTTTTCACTGAGGCTATGTCGTCCTCATTGGAGCTAACTCTGTCCTCCGCTTCGGTCATTCGACCAGCCAGTGTCTTCAACTCCCCCTGCACACCCTGGATAGCGTTAAAAAGCCCATCAAATCTTGATACGAAGTCTTCTTTTAACGTGCGGATGGCGTCAAGAATTTGCCCAGAGCTAGCCCTGTCGTCGTTGTCAGCATTAGAGCATGCTAGCTCTATCGATTCGGGGCTATCTGGAGGTTTAGTAGAGGATTTTGTGGATTTGGCTGATGGTTTCGGGGGCATTATAGCGGTGTCTTGTCTTTAGAGACCGATATTAACTGTTCATCGATTCCTTGAGGCTACCTGGTCGCTATTATATGAGTTTCACACGGGAGCTACCTGTCGCATATCCGCCTAACACCGCTCCATAGCCGGAAGTCCCCCATCGATACACTTTACCTTACCACAGTACTATATCATGGTCACTTTACCCATGCAACATTATTTATATCATGGTCACTTTACATTGCAATATTTTCACATCATGGTCTCTTACTTGACAATACTTTTTATATCATGCCACTTTTTATTTATCTTTATTTTCATTGCCTGTTGATTGTTTTTCTGTTTTTGTGTAGATTATAGGATAGTTATGTCTGTTCGTTGTGTTTTTGCCCTTTCTATTTTTAATTCTGTAGTGTATATTACACTTTTCTGCTGCTGTAATAAGTAAATTTCCCCGTTGTGGGATGAATAAAGTACAATCAATCAATTCTTATTTTGCTTGTTTACAACAATACTCTTTATTTTTTAAATATTTGGTTGAATCAATCATTTTGTTATGGAAACAGGATTGTTAATAAATGAATATATTTTTATTTTAACATCTCATCTGGACATTCTGTTTTATAGATCTCGGACAGTTATACAAGCTGTGGCAACCCCCCCCTCCTCCGGGGTGGGCAGGGATGTCACACGACAGTGATTGATATTGACACAGACACAGACACAGTGAATTGAGGTAAAGTCAGCGTTTACTGAGAGATAGAGGGCAAAAATAACCGGGGGTTTACGCAGCCAAAGCCAGTCCGTATATCCTGAGAATAGTCGCGGTCCAAAGCCAAAGTTCGGTACACAAGAGCTGATCCTCACACGGTCCAGGGCGAAGCCAGGGGCATGGTCGTTGTACGGCCGGGGGTCAAGATCCAGGGTGGCAGTCGACTCCGACTGGTTTCGCCTAGGCTACTCCCCTGTCCTCTTGTTTTCCTTCTCCCTTTGTAGTCTGGGTCTCATCTCCTGATTGGTCCGTGCTGCAGGGCTTGTTAGCCTCAGGTGCACTAGATGGGGATGATTGGGGTTGGGCGTCGTCCAAGCTTCTATCAGGTTTGCCCCACCCTTTGGGGGAAATGGATAATATCTGCCCTCCATTATGATTCCACGGGGCCGCCCCCTCCAGCTGCCAAAAAGCGTCTAATATATACCCAGTCCGCCCAAGGGAGATTTACACAAAGGAAAAAACAAATGGATATCGTAGTCACTACATTAGTTGCTTTTTAGACTTGCTTTGGATTCTTGAATTCTTGGACTTTCCGAGGAGAAGTGGATTATTTGGAAACAGTGTGGCACCAAATCGCAACAAAGGACAATGGAACATTGGACGCGGTGTGTCCCGAAACAATGCAATTGAGTGGTATGTTAAGTTTCAAAGACTCAGAATATTAAAATATTTGCTGAAACTTAACAGTTGTGAATGAATTTGTTAAAGTTGGATTAAAACTCAATTCAGGCCCCTATTGGAGTGGATTTGACGAACATTGGATCGACATTAATTGTTTGGAATACCGCTGCTTAACAAATTAAATAATAGGCTATACAGAGTGCCTTAGCGCCATGAACTTCCTACCGGGACTGCAATTAATTAATCGGAATTGACGCATGTTGTAAAGTGTGCTCAAATAATGATGTTTCACTGCCTGATAATCGTCATGATGCTGAGCAGCATCTTTCCAGCCTAAAAAGAAAGTTCAAAAGGAATGAGGCATTTCATGATGAATACAAATATTTCCTCACTGATGTCATTGACAAAGGCTATGCTGAGGCAGTGCCACAGGGGCAGCTGAGGCGTAAAGATGGAATAGTCTGGTACATACCTCACCATGTAGCCTGGCTCCGCCCGCCTACGTACTTCCGCTCAATTTTCATTTCACTTCAGTACTAGGTCTGGCAGTGCTGTATGTTAGAACGATGTCTTTTCCCTCAAATGTGCCTTCCAATCAGCGAACAGGAGGCGCGGCCTGAGAACAGTGACGTATAGGTCGTGCGCAAATTTCAGTTATTGAGCGGAAGTACGGAGGCGGGCGGAACCAGGCTAATGCTAATGCTCACTGCATCTGCCGTTTGTATACTGCGCGCAACGTGGTTTCCGGCGCATGAAATACGTCACGACCAAACGTTAGCGATTGGTTAAGGCAGATCCAGAGTTGCACTGGGCAGAGCCAATAGGTATTAAACTTCAACAGCACCCGCCTTCAAGTGAGAAATCGTTTGTCTCTACAGCACTGCTAGACCATGAGTATGAATGAAATGAGTACGAATGTCTAGTTAGGACTAGGCTACTCACCATGGGGTGTACCACCACAGGAAAGGAAAACTCTGAGTTGTTTTTGACTGTGGAGCATCTTTCAATGGCACCTCACTCAACTCCGAACTACTTCAAGGTCCTGACTTCATCTTATAGGGGTACTCACCAGATTCCACCAGGAGCCAATCGGAATCATGGCTGACATTCAAGCAATGTTTCACCAAGTGAAGGTTTCTGAAGAGGATGTCGATTTTCTGAGATTCCTGTGGTGGCCTGGGGGTGATGTAAGTCTTACTCCTGTAGAGTACCGTATGACGGTGCACATTTTTGGGGCTGTGTCATCACCCAGCTGCGCAAACTATGCACTCAGAAAAACAGCTATAGATAACAGAAAACACTTTAGACCCGAAGTGATTGACACAATCTTGAATAACATTTATGTCGATGACTGCTTAAAGTCTGTATCTACAGAAGACAATGCCATTCTGCTCATCACAGAACTCACAGCTGCTTGCCAGAGAGGAGGTTTCCACCTCTCCAAATGGATAACTAACAGCCATCTGGTGCTAGCCTCCATTTCCAGAGTAGAGAGAGCTAAGGAGGTGAAAGAGCTCAACCTGGACAGAGATAGACTCCCAACCGAAAAAGCACCTTGGGGTGCAGTGGTGTGTGGAAGATGACAACTTTACATTCAATGTCACCATCAAGCCACAGCCACACACTCGAAGAGGGATACTGTCTATGGTAAGCTTTATCAACAACCCCTTAGGGTCTCTCGCACCCTTCACTCTTACTGCTAAACTGCTATTACAGGAGCTCTGTAGCATAAACTGTGGCTGGGATGAGGAAGTACCCAAGGTGTTCTTTGAACAATGGATTAAATGGACAGCAGATCTCCAGCAGATCACTGATTTCAAGGTCCGTAGATGCATCAAACCAAATGACTTTGGCCCACACAGAAAAGCACAGCTTCACTACTTCTCGGATGCAAGTGAGCAAGGATATGGTACAGTGAGCCACTTGAGACTGGTGAATGACAAGAACACTATTCATGTTGTTTTCATGATGGGAAAAACAAGAGTGGCTCCCCTAAAGAAGATTACAATTCCCAGGATGGAGCTCGCTGCTGCAGTGCTTGCCACTAGGGTGGATAAAGTACTCCGATCAGAGTTACAGCTGCAACTGCAAAGTTCAATATTTTGGACCGACAGGACAATTACGGCGCTCGACTGGTCGTGACTGTTTTCCAAAGATGGCGCCCGCCTGTTTTCGTGAAGCTACTGGCTTTCTACACTTTCTTTTTAATAAACTGTCTGTACACTTACAAAGTTCTCAATGCTTCGTTTTACATGTAGGGACCCTCATTATGCTACCGTGGAAGTGTGGTGCAATTTTGAGCCTTGTTAGTGGTATAGAATTGCGATTTATTTTACATGAATATCTGCCCCTACAGCTAGCGTTATAAGATAATTACCGTTTTTTGAGAACTTTGGTTACATTCGACTAGAATGAAAACTGATCCCAGAGAACGGTCGAACTCGGTGGACATGTGTTATGATCATATGGTCTCATTTTGTGCCGGAATTGTCCTTTAAGTATATAGCAAATTAACACACAAGGTTCCACACATTTGTTGCCAACATGATCTCCATGATTAGGGAGGCCACAGAGATGGCACAATGGCGATATGTGAACACAAAGACAAACCCTGCCGATGATGCCTCTAGGGGGCAGAAGGCTGACAAATTTCTGGAGAATCCAATTGGAAATGGATCCATGGCCCAGACATGATCTGGAGGTCAGAAGAGGACTGGCCACAGTTTCCCCTATAGTCCACCTCACTCTCTTTTGATGACCCAGAGGTCAAGAGAAACCCTACTCTACAGTTATTGTCAAAGGCAGTGATAATCCTACAGACAAGTTGATCACATACTTCTCCAGCTGGAGAAAGCTGAAAGTTGTGGTAGCATGGATTCAGAAACTAAAGAAAGCTGAAACTGCTGGCTTGCAGAAGAAAAGAGTTCCAGTCCACTGTCAGTGCCTCAAACACAGTCACTAGAGGCATTGGCAAGGTTATGGACCAGAAGATGGCATGGTGGACAGTCCATTACTCTGGAAGATCTAGAGAAGGCAGAGAACTAAATCAGAGGGGAACCATGGGGCCAAACACAAACTGTTCACTCCCTCTCTAGGTTTAACATCAAGCGAGATGTGATACCTGGGTGAGATTAGCTCACAGACCAGTCAGTCTGCGGGGGATTTGTTGTTTGACTGATACATGAAAGGGAGGTTAATTAATGCTAAGCCCTTCACCTCTATTGAATCCTGATCAACTCTTACATTTACATATATTAACTTAAACCCCCCACTTTAAGAGGGGGGGTTGGGACAGAATAAAGGTGAAATCACATTAACTTGCAAGAATTATTAATAATGTAGTTAAAAGGCACACAGACCAGTTGGTCTGTGGAGGATCTGTTGTCTGATTGATACATGAAAAGGAGGCCATGTAATGCGAAGCCCAACACCTCTGTTGGTTCCTGATCAACTCCTTGGGAACAGTGGGGGGTTAGAGACAGGTCTGTCAGGGGGATGAGAACAGAATGAAGGTGCAGGAATTAGTAAAAATAGTCTGTGGAGGATCTGTGGTTCGACCAATACATCAAAGCGAGGCTATTTAATGCTACTCTCAACACCTCAATTGCTTCCAGAGAGGACACAACACAATAGTATATACTTTGAGTGGGGCCTAGCTTTAAGACTTTAATGATATTATACAGTATATCAGTATACTAATAAATACATTCTTTTTCAAGCTCAGAAAAGGCAAATATCTTGTTGGTTGGGTCATTAAGGGGTTCTTTTAGTTGTTGATTAGTGTGTCATCCTAGCATCCTCTGATGAACTGTTTAAACAACTGTGAATCAGCATCTTTCTCAGGCACACCCTTTCTCTCCACTACTTCCTGCAACAGGGTTTGTAGTCTACGCAAGTAGTCTGAAGTTCTCTCTCCACTGTTTTGGTGCGTCTCCAAGAACTAAATAAACAGCTCTTCGCCACCTGTGACATTGCCGTAAGCCAGTTCTTGCAGGTAGGCTCGTGGCGATGCCTGTGCACCTATGTACAGAGCCACACTATGTGCAGGGGATAGTAAACTGTCTAACAGCATCCGTCGCTGCTGGCTCTATGGGAGGCTTGTATCATCTAGCACTTGCTTAACGCGTAGTCTCCATATACTGAAATCTACTTCAGTGGGAGGCTTTGGTGAATTACCTGAGAATGGCTTTAGCTCACAATAGACGCACTAGCTGGTGCGTCGTGTGTTACAATGTGCTATACTATGACATACTGCACCTCTTCTGGTATGGGGAATGTTGGTGAGGAATCTGGCTTATGTGGGTGTGACACACCTGATGGGATATGGTCCTTGTTGAAAGCCCAGTCCTCAACACTGGGTGGCGGTGGTGATTTCAGGTAAGTGACAAGGGTTGAAGTCAGTGGCTCCCTATCCCTGCTCCTTTTGCTGCAGATCTGATTCACTGCCTACTGATTCAGGGTTGTGTGGTTAATGTTGTACATGGTGGCTAATCTCTATAAACAGATTCTGCATATGAATGCAGAATCTGTAGGCAATGGGACAAGATTTTGGTATCAGAAGCGTTCTGGTTTCCATTTGTATTCTGTTTGTAGTCCGAATAGTATTGACCAATCACATTTGAGCGTGCTTTGGTTGCATGCAGGTAAACAGTCCATGTGGAGAGCAAAAGAGGCGGAATGCATGGGCCAAAATGCAATCTCGAACCCATCGTCTTTTTATTAGCTTTTTGTTTGTTATTTATCTGCATTCATATGCAGATATTTACAGAGATTAGCCGAAATGACGTCCAAAAAAAAAGATCGATGTTTGTGTATTGTGTGAAGAAACGGCTGCAAATAAAAATATCAGACAGAAACACTGCACCGTCAACACCTTCGCAAAACAGCAAAAGACAGGAAAGTACTGTGAAACAGACACACACAAACTGGCTACTTAAAAAATCTGATTGTAAACGTTGTCTCTATAAAACGATCACGTTAATACGTGATACTGAACTTATCTCGTAATAACGAGAAAACTATCATGTGATTAGGAGAAAACTGTCACATATTAATGTGATATTTTTCTCATTATTACGAGATAAGTTCAGTATCACATATTAACATGATAGTTTTCTCATAGCTAAGTGAGTTTTCTTGTTATTACAAGATAATTATCACAAAAAAAACGATGGATTTTTTTTTATTCTCGGCAGCACTGTGCTTCCATAGAACCACGTGTAGCCTAACCACTGCATTTACTTGAGTCGTAAAAGCAATACCGTAAACTGTGTTAATGGCGTAAACAGCTCGTAAAGACACAGACACCTATTTATACAGACTGCCTAAATGGCATGTAGGTTACATTAACACTACCTGGCTACATACTACTTAGTGACATAAAACTGCTATTACTGAATGTGAACTTTGCCTTCACCTACAGCAATACATGTTAGCGTATGTGCATGCAAGACTGACTCAAATAGAAAATCTCACTCCAGCCAGTTGATCATAGTAGCAACCCTGCAATTTGGCATATAATAATAGATAAATGAACAATTAACACAGGGACACAGGATTAACCCCAGGAAAATGTATTTTGTATTTCATGGGGCCTTTAACACTGAGATCACTGGAGAAGTCTCAAACAAACTTGTTTTTCACTGGATCTACAAGTCAGAACATTATAGTAGTATTTAGTGTCAAAATGTTCAGAACACCTTCAACTGGTCACCGAAGGTCTGATATTTACCTTGATTTCGATGTGGAAGAAGATAATAGTTGTTATTTCTCAGCTCGTCATTATAGTGAAGGTGTTCTATTTTGATGAAGGTAGGGCTTGGAGAATGAGTAATAGTGCAATTATTTATTACAGAGAGCAATCTCACATGCAATCCGGAGTAGGTTCATGAAGCCACTGATTCTTACGTTCCAACACAACAAATAAGTACCTCCCAAAACATGTGAGGGACACTTCATCATCCTATCACGGCAGACAAGCCCTTCTGGGGATAGCTATATGTCGATACCCCCTTGTGGTCTGGCCATAGCAGTACACAGTTCCTGTTATCTCTAGATTCATTGAGTTGAGAGGGGCTCCCTCATGACCCTCTAAGTTTACACAAGTATGATTGTTCAACTTGATGTATAGGTTGATTGTTATTATTTAATGGGACCTTTCATTCCCCCCTTTGTGACTGAAAGTCACACAACCGAGGGCGAGCAAATGACAACATAAAAAGAGTAGGCAAAAACAGCCAAAGAAAATCGTGAGAGAAATCAATACATTGAAAGAAAACAATCAAAGAAAACCATCATACATGTGTCTATCCTGTAAACCAGGGGTTCTCAACCTTTTTCAGGCTGGGCCCCCCCAAAACTGGTTCATTGCAGTCGGGCCCCCCCCCCCATTATTGCGCGCGATCGTAACACTCCTCGGACCTATATGGGGGTATTACTGAGACAATATTATTTGTGTGCGTATCTCAATCTGTGTGTGTGTAATAAGATTTGTGTGTATTCACATTTGTGTGTATTCACATTTGTGTGTGTGTAAAACAATCAGTGTGTCTGTATTCACATTTGTGTGTTTTTTGTAAGATTTGTGTCTGCACAGCAAACATTTTAGAGTTAATTATCCAGTGTAGAGTGAAAGTGTCAAAATTCAGAGTTGAAATGACACTGTAAATAGTTGGTTTAACCATTATGGAGTCAATTAGGTAAGAGAGTCAGTGTCATTAGGCAGTGTTGGGACTCAACACTCAACAGTGTCATTAGACCACGCCTCTCCTAACAGTTTCTCAGCAAGATGAGGACGCCATCTTTCTTTTCCTTGGAGGCGACCTCGAGGTAAGTCAAGCTCCTCATTCTCATTTAAAAAATATGTCCAAATAATTATTTTCTCTCTCACAATATGGTGACTGAAGACTTCACATTTGTATTTAACTAGAAAGCATGTTAGCAATTTTTAGTTCCGTACAAAGTTTGATGGCTTGCTCGGTTATAGCTATATGAGTCGGTCGGGTGAATACCGTATTGAAATAGTCAGTGGTCTTAAAGTAAAGTTTTTAAATGTGCTTAAAATGTGCTTTTGAACACACAAAATCTCCGCTGTCTCGTATGCACAAGTGTTGCTCCCCGTGTCTTCTTTGCTAGCGCATGCGCTTCACCTAGCGAGCGCTTCAGGAATTATCCAGAACCACGTCGCTAATCACATATCGCTCCCGATACTACCATGCCAGGTTGCCGTTTCAATGGCAACTGCCATTCTGCTGTTCGTGTTATGGCGCACAACACGCAACACAATAAGGCAAGCTTGCATTTGGTGTAAAGACTAGACTGTGTCGGGTTTTCTGAGGTCTCTGGTATTTCCACAACGAGACTCATAGTGGGGGTTATCTCAGCCATGGTTGAGAATGAATTTAGGGAAAGGAACTTAGTCCGGCTTTGACTCCCTGAAGTACATGAACCGCGACATGGAGTAGAAAGGTATTGTTCCCCGCGAGTGTCTCCCGCCCGAGCCCCGCTGCCCACTGCCGAGGAACCACCGCCTGGGCAGCGGGCAGCGGGGCTCGGGCAGGAGACACTCGCGGGGAACAATACCTTTCTACTCCATGTCGCGGTGTACTTCAGGGAGTCAAAGCCAAAGTTCCGGCAGCGGGCAGCGCCGAGGGAGTGGCGCCGAGGCACCGCCGCCATATGTCGAGTTAATCCACACGTGTAGACCTTTGCTAGTACAGTTAAACTTGCATTTGCAATAATTTCCTTGAAGTAATGTAGCGTAAATTTCCTCTAAGTGATATACTTAATGTCTGTTCGACTGCCGTAAATTCATTTAGACGTCCCGTATGGAAGACTGTTATCTGTCGTGTTGACGCCATTATGCAGTACCGTGTTATTACGCCTCTAGACACATGGAATAACTAATCATGAACAAAATAAGTTCTCCCTTCTAACCTGAAGTCAATAGTGGGGATTAATAGTGGAAAATGCAATACTTAAAAAGGGACAGAACAGTGGGAAACTCAAATATGTGTTTCCAGTGTATGATTTCAGCTTTGTGAATATGAATATGCATAATAATAGTAATTCAAATTAGTAAATAAATTAAAAAATGAATATGGATGAGGCATTCTGATATGTATTCTTTTTTAAATTCAGCATCAGTTCTGTTTTTATGTAGCCTAAAATGTGCAGTGATCCAGATTTGTGATCACATTGTTTGTTTTATATGCACTACATTTCTTTATATGAACTTAAATCTTCAATGCACTTTCTTTTGTCTTTCCATTGTGACCAGAGAGATAATCTTGGCAATTATCCTGCTGCAAATTGCCCTGATAGCAACTCTTTTGGTGTTGTGGCTTTGCTGGTGTCATTCCTAGCTTCGGTGAGATTTGCAATTAATCATTATTATTATTAGTTGTAGACGTATCATCATAGTGCATGACCCTTAGTATTATGTTGTTGTTTTTCTCAGACAATGCTTGTAAAAGTAAGGTTCAGAGAAAAGCAGAAATATATAAAAGTTATCGAGAGTGATGGGACCTGCGACTACCAGCAGTTCCACCAAGCAGGTGAAACATGCTTTGAAACAGTAATGAATATAGATTTTGCAACTTGACAACATGCACTAACTTGGCAACCTGTTACTCTTGCAGTGATAGAAAAATTTGGCCTGCCTCCTGATGTTGAAATAATTTACCAAGATTCCTCTGGAACAGAAGTGGACCCAGACATTTTTTCTGAACTGTTGAAAAGGGGGGAAGATTTGTTGAAGGCATATGTGAATGATGGTAAATTATTGTAATGATATTATTAAGTCATATTTGGTTGATTATGGAGCTCCAATAGTCATTGTACATTGTTCTGCTTACAGGTGATTCTAAACTCTTTTTTCTTGTTTTGTTTTAAAAGATCGTGAGGATCTTGATGTGTCAATGTCCTCTGAAGCATCATACCCCTCAGATGCCTCCACAGTGAATGACACTCCATGTCCAAGCAAGAAAATAAGAATGGAAGACCAAAGTCACGAAGAAGCAGCCAAAAAGGTAATTTGTTTTAGTAAATGTTAAATTACCAAAATCACATTGAGTGTTCATTGTTGAAGTTAGATTGAAACTGGTTATACAATTATTTTATGTGGTAATGTGTTTCACATAGATGGTCAATGAAGTTATTCAAAGAAAGCCAGGGGGAGAGAAGATTATTGAAGAGTATCATAAAACACAGACACTGTGCGATGTAACAAGAAGACAGCTTGTGAATGTCTTGGTTGCCGACATGTTGGAGGTGCATGGGTATGTTTCAAGAGCTTTTGATGGTTAAAATGCCTGTATGATGTCCCAGTACCTAATTTCAACGTCTTATACATGTTTCAGTCGGATCCCTTCCAAGGCTGTACGAGTAAAGTACGCCCAAGGCATTGTGGCCTTATTCCCATATCTCAAGGACCCGATGTCAAAGCATGGATATGTAAGTTTGTTTTTTTAATCTGAATTGCTGTTGTTTGCCTAATTATGAATGTAACTGTATCTGTATCTGAAAGTGGAGTATACTCCTTTCCTCTATAGGAACACTTTTATGATCCTGCATCAGGCTCTGGGTACATTGCATGGCGCATTAAAAATGTGCAGCGAAGTGAAACTGACCACCCAAGGTCTCGGATAGCACTGGAGGAATTCAGTGGTGGTCCAAAGGCTGCAAGAGACTCACCTTCTACCATAGAACAATTGACCGGTGAAAAGTGTGAAGAGGCTATGTCTATGATGAATCATTCGTCCGACGAAGCCTTAGTCATGGACAAAATGAAGGCCACATTTGAACACAGACAGATACTTGTTCGTAATCCTGACAAGTCAGTAGATGTTCTAGACACCTTCCCAAGATTTCTCGACATACCTGGCCTTGTGAGTTTACAATCTTTGTGAAATATAATTGTGTCAATTGTAAATATTGCCCAGACATTACAAATTGACACTGTCATGCAAATTTTTCTGTTTGGTAATGCTGTACTGTTTTGATGTTAGATTGAGCAGGACTTTCTTATGCTTTTTGGAGAAGAGACTTCTGGGAAGTTCCTATCGAAATGGCCAACATTTTTCAGACCACACATCACTGAGGATGCCAAAGGGCTAGTATCAACTCATCATGTCGAAGAGCTCCTGAGTTCTGCAGAAGGCAATGATGGTGGTAAGTTTAGTTAATTGAAGTTTTGTCAGTCTTTATATTTGGCTCTACACTTGTAACACTACTTATATTTGCAATGTTAAACTGTTTAGGATGGGACCGTGACATTGCTTCACTGTGCTTGCTGCTGCATCTAATTCCTCCAACATCAAAAGGACACAAAAAGTCTGCGAAAATCAGTGCCCTCCAAGCAGAGGATTACTTGGTGAGGTATCTGCAGGTATGTTCTTGATGTTAACAGTTCTCATGAGGAAATATGCTTATCAGAGATGCTGCCCTCTCAGCACCTCTTTGCACTCAAGCGATGCAGACCTTGCAAAATAGTAATTTCTTTTCATTGTTAAAAACTAAATTATTTACAAGTAACAATCTGTCTGAAACTAAACCTCCTGGTGCGTGGTATTTTAGTGTACTGTATTTGCCACATGTCTGCTTCCTCTTAAACTCATTAAGTCTTCATAAAAGTAAACAAGGGATTTTCCAGTAATCTACACGGGCCTAACAGAATTTATTGATTTGAAGGGAGAGAAGTGTGTGTCATAAAAGTACAAGTTAAATATTAAGTAATGAAGTTAACATTTTGAGGTAAACATGCCTTAATGCATAGGGTGTATTGTATGCATAGATTCCTTTTAAAGCAGCTAACACTTTTTATTCTTTTGCTTTATTTGTGTTTAACAGGTTGGTGCAAGTATTCCTATCTTCTTGTCCGGTCTCGAACCTACTCAGCCCTTCCTGCTCTGCGTAGGCCCACAGAAAAACAAGATCCAGAAGTTCTACGTCATTGTGGATGGCAAGGCAATTCCATGCAGAGCCCAAACATCAGTCGCTGCATTTGACGAGCTGTTTAAGACACACTTTGTTTTTGGAACGTCATATAGTGAGGCACTTGATGGTTTCTACACATTGGTACAAACAGCTGTGTACAACATCGATATTGGTATCGTCAGAGAAAAGCCAAGAGTTAGGGAGCTTAGGGCTAGGTTTCTTAATTTGAAGTAACCTGCTGTATGTTTACTTGTTATATTTGTAAAACATCACATCCAAATTCATATTCCATTTGTCGCCATTTGAAATTTCACCATGGCCTTTATCCTGGAAAATACTTGCGCTTGAATTGTGCAGAGAGTGGATGTTCATCAGTGTTTGGAACTTACTCTGGCTTTAAAAAACATTTAGTTAAGGTTCATGTTAATGAGGTTCGGTCCAGTTCTAGTGACCTAAATGAAGGGAGAAAAGGGAATGAGGGTCACTCTGAGTTGCACAGTGGATGTGATACTGAGGTTCCACACACCTATGAAAATGATCTGGAAAGTGGAGATTTGGAAAATCAGTGCTCGTCTGAGACGGCGATTAATTTGAATGATATGTGCGGGTCTTTAGTTGCACAGTTACAAGCCAAAATGGTGTCTCATAGTACAGTTCAAGCGGTAGTCGAGGCAATTGAGGAATTGGTTGACGACATACAAACCAAAACGAAGGAGACCATTCTTAGTAATGTTCCATCAGAGCTTTCTGAGACAGTTGAGAGATGTTGTCGATCAGTTGAAAATCCACTAACAAAATTTAATACAGAAGCTAAACGTCAAAGATACTATGGAGACAAGTGGAAAATTGTGCAACCAGTAGAACATGTTCTAGGTGTGAGATTTGATGTCAGACGTGACAAAAAAACTGGGATGTACAGCCAAGTCCCCGTTACAGATAAATTCATCTATGTCCCAGTCCTAAAAACTATCCAGTCAATGTTCAGTAACAAAGAAATACTAGAGGCCTTTAAGCACACAAAAGGAAAAACAGATGGGTTTTATGAGGACATTGGTGATGGGGAATATGTGAAAAGTAACAGATTATTTGGCTTTGAGGTAGGGATGGGCATTCAAAGAAATGTCCTTGATCGATCATCGCTAGAATTATCGATCAATTATCGATTAATCGTTATTTTTTTGGGTGGGGGGGGGGCGGGGGGGTGGAGGTGCGCGATTGTTGACGGGGGGGGGGGGGGGGGGGGTGCGCGTTTGTAGCGCACCCGGACCTACGACCGACGTATTATGACAGTCCTGGACCGGCCCAGTAATCTAGACCGGCCCAAAAATAATAATACACAAAATAAAATATGCAAAATAATCGGCCTGAAATCGTCCGGCCGAACCTCCCTATGGCAGCCCGTCCCTGGTTATAGGCCTATGCGGCGCTCGTAAAAGCCGAACATATGCGCCTACATGCGCTCTTAAAGGTTTGGAAACGATTCAACAAGACTAAGTCTGTATTCCAATTACAATAAGTAGCCAACTTATCGGCCAACAATAATCAAACAAGGCAGTAAAAGTGGGCATTAAACTGTAGCCTATAACTGTTTTGAAAAAAGGGGAAAAGGCCGACATATGCCGATACAATATGCAGCCGGCGCTCGGAAAAGGCTTGCGACAAAAAGATGAGCCACACATTTAGAAACAATTGCATGAACTATCTAAAAGCAATACCTTAGTCAGAAAACATATATGAGGCTGAACGTTTTGCTAAAATGTCACATTTATGGAAATATTGAAAATGTTGGAGCGGCTGGCTTGACCACGCGAAACCGAGAGACGGCTGTCTTGACCGCAGTACGCGATCGGTCATTAACCAATGTGGGGGGGCGTGGTGCATCAGCCGCAAGGGGGAGCTGTGGAGAGGGCTCGTGAGAGCCGCGCCAGGTGAGAGTGATTGGCACACCTGAGTTCCATTGGGCTAATCACTCTCTCCCTTTATAAACACAGTAGCGTGCTGGACCCGGGAGAGCGGAGACCCGAGCACACGGGTCGGCGACCGGAGCCAGAGCTGGTCCCGCGGCGACGACAGTGTGCGACACAATTGTATATGCAATTAAAACCTATTCTCAAGGAGACCGACTGTGTGATTCCCTACCTTCCGAACCCCGTGGCATCTACCTTGCCACACTGGCGCCTGAACTGGGACAGGTAGGATGGATCCACAGCAGCCTATGAACACGCTGGCCCAGATGCTGGCGGAGGTGGCGGCGATGAACCGGGACCAGGCGGTCCTGAGCCGTCAGCAGCTGGCGGCCCTCCAGGGCCAGGCGGAGAGGCAGACCCAGCTGCTGGAGACAATGGTGAGGCGGGCAGCGGCACCGGCCCCCTCGTTCACCGGCATGACGGTGCAGAAGATGGCGGCCCACGATGACCCACAATCATTCCTCGATATGTTTGAGGCCACGGCGGCAGCATGCGGCTGGCCGGTGGAGGAGTGGGCCGTGCGGCTGCTTCCCCTGCTGTCAGGGGATGCACAGACGGCGGCGCTGGGGCTGCCCGCCGTCTCCCGAGGACAGTACGGGGAGGTGAAGAGGGCGGTACTCGACAGGCTGGGGCTGTCAGCCGAGGACCACCGACGCCGGTTCCGGGGGGGCAAGCTGGGGCCCGCCGAGCGGCCGTTCATCTTCGCCCAACAATTAAAGGACGCGGCGACCAGGTGGCTGCAACCAGGGGGGTCCGCCGGCGAGGGGAGTTTAATGGAGAAGATCGTCCTGGAGCAGTTCGTGGAGGGGCTCCCAGCCGCCACCTCGGACTGGGTGATGTGCCACCGCCCGGCGGACCTAGCCGGGGCCATCACCCTGGGGGAGGACCATCTGGCCGTCCTCTCCCGGGGCCGGGCGCAGGAGGACCGGCCGGTCCCTCCGGGAGGGCCCACGGCGGCACCCCGCAGAGGTCCCACGTCGGGGCCCCCGCACTGGACACCCACTCGACCATCCCCCAGACCCCGCTCATTTTATAACAACAATCGGCCCTCCCCTCTCCCCCGCACTAATCCCCCGTCTCTTTCTTTCCCTCCCCAGGGTTCAGCCGCTACAGGCGCGGCTTTTGACCCACAGAGGGCTCCTCAGGCGGCAGGGCAGGAGTGCTGGAGGTGTGGGCAGCTCGGTCACTTCCGAGGGGAGTGCCCCCTCATGGAGGTGGGCCAGGTGATCCGGGTTGTCGGCCCTCCAGCACCCTCCCCCGGTCCAGGGGGGACGTACAGCGTTCCGGTAAGGATTCAGGGGGGTACACATCAGGCGATGGTGGACTCAGGCTGCATGCAGTCCATAGTTCATCAGAACCTGATTCGACCCGGGGCTTTGATAGAGGCGGGAGGTGTGGATATTAGGTGTGTGCATGGGGATATTCACACATACCCTGTAGTACTGGTGGAAATTCAGTTTAAGGGGGAAAAGCATAGTGTAAAGGCAGCGGTTAGCTCCCGCCTGACGCATCCCCTGATTCTGGGTACTGATTGGCCAGGGTTTGATAGGTTAGTGGGACAGTGTGCGGGGGTGCGTTCACGGCCGACAGGGACAGGGGATACGTGCGCTGTGCTCAGCGGTGACGCGAGGTCGTCCGACGCTGCAGACGGGGAGGGGGAGCCGGCGGAGCCTTCACAGGAGGCTCCGCGGGTTCCCGTGTTCGACTCCATGGAAGATTTTCCACTCGAGCAGTCTCGTGACGATACTCTACGCTTTGCCTTTGACCAAGTGATAAGAATTGATGGTCACATGGTGCGCCCTGACGCAGCGTTAACGTATCCACATTTTTCATTGCGTAGGGACAGACTATACAGAGTGAGTCGTGACACTCAGACAGAGGAAATAACTACACAGTTGGTGGTACCAAAGAGCCGCCGGGAAATAGTGTTCCAGGCGGCTCATTATAACCCAATGGCTGGACATATGGGGTGTGAGAAGACACTGAACCGGGTAATGGCCCGATTCTATTGGCCAGGCATTTGGGCAGACGTGCGCCGCTGGTGCGCGTCTTGTCCCGAATGCCAGCTGGTTAACCAGCCGGCCATCCCGAGAGCGCCGCTGCGGCCATTACCTCTAATGGAGGTGCCGTTCGAGCGCATCGGGATGGACCTCATCGGGCCATTTTACCGGAGCGCACGCGGATATCGCTTTGTGTTAGTTCTCGTGGATTACGCAACGCGATATCCGGAGGCAGTACCGCTGCGCACCATCTCTGCAAAGAGTGTGGCGCAGGCACTGTTTCAAGTTATCTCCCGAGTCGGGATCCCGAAAGAGATCCTGACTGATCAAGGCACACAATTTATGTCACGGACACTGGGAGAACTATACGGATTATTGGGCATCAAGTCAATTCGAACCAGTGTATATCACCCCCAAACGGACGGCCTCGTGGAGCGCCTGAATAAGACTTTGAAGTCCATGATCCGTAAGTTTGTGCACGAGGATAGTCGTAATTGGGATAGGTGGATAGACCCTCTGTTGTTTGCAGTGCGCGAGGTACCCCAGGCCTCCACGGGATTTTCTCCCTTTGAACTACTGTTTGGTAGGACACCACGTGGGGTTTTGGACCTGGTTAAGGAAAGCTGGGAGGAGGGTCCGAGCCCGAGTAAGAACGAGGTGCAATACGTCCTGGACCTGAGAGCAAAACTCCACACACTAGGACAGTTATCACGTGAGAATTTGCTACAGGCCCAGGAACGGCAGCAGCGGCTGTACAATAGAGGAGCTAGGCTAAGACAATTTTCACAGGGAGATAAAGTGCTTGTATTGCTCCCTTCGGCTACCTCCAAATTACTCGCCAAGTGGCAAGGACCCTTTGTGGTCACACGGCGAGTGGGTGACGTTGACTATGAGATTGTGCGTTCGGACAGGGGAGGGGCGACACAAATTTATCACCTCAACCTCCTTAAAGCGTGGAGAGAGGCGGAGCCTGTTTCTCTGGTGACGGCAATTGCAGAAAGAGATGAGTTGGGGCCGGAGGTACCAAAATCGACCAATCCTGCCTCGCTCCTTTGTGGGGAACAGCTCTCACCGTCCCAGAGAGCAGACATAGACAGGTTGCAGCAACGTTATGCGGATGTATTCTCCCCCCCGGCCGGGACGCACAAGCCTTATTCAACACCGGGTTGAGACCCACCCGGGTGTGACGGTGCGTTCACGGCCCTATCGGTTACCTGAGCACAAGAGAAAAGTGGTTCAGGCAGAATTGAAAGCTATGGTGGAGATGGGGGTAATAGAAGAGTCCAACAGTGCCTGGTGTAGCCCCATCGTTCTTGTGGGCAAGAAGGATGGGTCTATCCGGTTCTGTGTGGACTATCGCAAGGTGAATGAGGTTTCACGGTTTGATGCCTATCCTATGCCCCGGGTGGACGAACTCCTGGATCGCCTGGGCACGGCTCGTTTTTTTACGACGCTGGATTTAACCAAAGGCTACTGGCAGATTCCCTTATCTCCAGAGTCTAAGGAGAAAACGGCCTTCTCCACTCCGTACGGTTTGTACCAATTTGTCACACTTCCGTTTGGATTGTTCGGGGCCCCAGCCACATTTCAACGCCTCATGGACAGAGTGCTGCGTCCACATGCTGCATATGCTGCCGCCTATCTGGATGATGTAATCATCCATAGTGGCACCTGGGCGGAGCATGTGCAGCAGGTGGCTGCGGTGCTCGAGTCACTGAGGCAGGCGGGGCTCACGGCCAATCCAAAGAAGTGTGCAGTTGGACGGAGGGAGGTACGGTATCTGGGGTACCACTTGGGCGGCGGGCAGGTGCGTCCGCAGGTAGATAAGACGGCAGCGATTGCAGCCTGCCCAAGGCCCAAGACAAAAAAAGAGGTGCGGCGGTTTCTGGGGCTGGCCGGCTATTACCGGCGGTTTATTCCAGACTTCGCGGAGCTGACCAGCCCCTTGACCGACCTCACCCGAAAGGGTGCCTCAGATCCGGTCCAGTGGACGGAGCAGTGCCAGGAGTCGCTTGAGAGGGTAAAGCAGGCCCTCTGTGGGGAGCCCCTCCTCCACACACCTAACTTCTCTCTCCCTTTTGTCGTGCAGGCGGATGCATCGGGCAGGGGGCTGGGGGCCGTCCTGTCCCAGCAGGTACGGGGCGTCGACCGGCCGGTGTTGTACATCAGCCGGAAGCTGTCAGAACGGGAGGCCAGGTACAGCACCGTGGAGAGGGAGTGCCTGGCCATCCGGTGGGCGGTCGATGCCCTGCGGTATTACCTGCTGGGGCGCCCATTCACCCTCTGCTCGGACCACGCTCCCCTCCAGTGGCTCCACCGCATGAAGGACGTTAACAACCGGATCACCCGGTGGTATCTGGCACTGCAGCCATTTAACTTCCGGGTGATCCATAGGCCGGGGGCGCAGATGGCTGTGGCCGACTTCCTGTCCCGTTCCCATGGGGATGGGGGGGGGAGTGGGTTAGGCCGGATGGGTCCCCGGCCTAAATCAGGCGGTGGAGGTATGTGGGGGGGCGTGGTGCATCAGCCGCAAGGGGGAGCTGTGGAGAGGGCTCGTGAGAGCCGCGCCAGGTGAGAGTGATTGGCACACCTGAGTTCCATTGGGCTAATCACTCTCTCCCTTTATAAACACAGTAGCGTGCTGGACCCGGGAGAGCGGAGACCCGAGCACACGGGTCGGCGACCGGAGCCAGAGCTGGGTCCGCGGCGACGACAGTGTGCGACACAATTGTATATGCAATTAAAACCTATTCTCAAGGAGACCGACTGTGTGATTCCCTACCTTCCGAACCCCGTGGCATCTACCTTGCCACAACCAATAATCGTATTTAACCGTATAACTGCACACAACTTTATTTAAAATCAAATGTAAAACATGTGTGTTTGTATTGTGGTGTCCGGTGCGTGTGTGTGTGTGGCTCCTCCGGCGGAGCGGTTCATGTTAATAGCGGAGTCCGGGAGGGTTCACCTTCACGGCGTACGAGGGATGTGCGACTATCGTTTAAAAAAATACTAAAGTGTTTTTTAAAGTTAGAAAGATATTAGATATTCACGCTCCGAATTACAGCCACCAGACACGGGGAACTAAAGCCGCGATCACCGCACCGCTTCAAGACTTATGCAACACAACGTCCTTTTGATCGATAACAATATAAATTGATCGACACATTTCTTAACGATCAATGATCGATCATCGATTAATTATGCCCATCCCTACTTTGAGGAGAATGCTTTACAGCTTCAGTTATACTATGACGATTTTGAGACAGCTAATCCCTTGGGGTCCAAAAAAGGGATTCACAAACTTGGTTGCATGTATTTTATTTTGAGGAACCTCCCTCCAAAATTTAACTCTGTACTGATGAACATTCAACTACTTTTGCTTTTTCACACGGATGACATCAAAAAGTACAGTTTTGATGCAATTCTGAAGCCTCTATTGGATGATTTGAAATGTTTGGAGACAGATGGTGTACATACCCCAGTATCTGATAACCCAATAAAGGGGAGTGTTGTGCAGATCACTGGAGATAACCTTGCACTTCATAGTCTATTTGGATTTGTTGAATCATTCAGTGCCACATACTGTTGTCGTTTTTGTTTAGCAGACAGGGATGCTTTTCAGAGGATCTTTTCTGAAGATCAACCTGGCATTGTATTACGTTCTAAAGAACTTAATTCTCAACACATCAGCAGTTTGAGAGAAAATCCACAGTTATCATCAAGCTTTGGTCTGAAAAGAGAATGTTTGTTTAATACACTTACCTATTACCATACTTGTGATAACTTTGCTGTGGACATTATGCATGACATACTGGAAGGTATTGCCCAATATGAACTGAAACTTGTTTATCAGCACTTGATTGATACAAAGAAAATTTCAGTCACTGATCTGTTTGAACGGATTCATGCTTTCAATTATGGATACCTGGAAAGAAAAAAACGGCCAAGTGCTTTGAAGATGGATGATAGCAAACATCTTGGTCTAAATGCAAGTCAGGCATGGTGTTTATTGCGCAATACACCTCTCATTTTTGGAGATCTCTTTGAAAACACCTGCTCTGTATGGCATGTACTTCTGCTGTTGTTACAGATTGTATATATAGTTTTCTCACCACGTTTAACTGATGGCATGATAAGTTATCTAAAACATTTAATTGCAGATCACCATAGCCTCTTCAAGATGACGTTCCCGACCAAGAGATTAATACCCAAGCATCATTTTTTGGTTCATTACCCGCGTTGTTTAAGACAAATAGGACCTCTCCTTCATGTTTGGTGCATGAGGTTTGAGGCCAAACACAATTTTTTCAAGTGCTCGGTTAAGAACTTCAAAAATGTAACCAAAACATTGGTGAAAGCACATCAATCACACATGGCCTTTTACTGGGAAACATTTAACTTGGTTTGAACATGGACCAATACGGCTAGAGATGGTTTCTTATTTAGAGGGATGTGAAATAATATGCGAGTGTCTTGAGCTTAGTGACCATAATGATGCTCATACTACTAATTGGGTTAAATCTTTTGGAAATTAATATCACGTGGGTTTATTTGTCTGCTGTGGCGTTGAATCTGATATGCCAGTGTTTAAAAAAATTATTAACATAATTTTAAAAGATAGCTGTGCATACCTTCTTCTTTGTGAAGTTTTGACATTGGGATTTCATGATCATTTCAGTGCGTTTTGTATTGAGGAGAGACCTAGTCCATTTGTTATGATAAGCGTTGATAGTTTGTTTTACTATAAAGCTTTTGATAAGCAATATGCTTACAATTCTGATGGAAACATGTATTTGATCCCTCACTGTCACCTTTTCTAATTCTGTGCTATTGGAACCTTCATTTTCCAATAAAGAATGATGTTGACAGTTAAACTTGTATGTTGTGTCTTTTTAGAGCTAACTAAGGGACTGTACGATATTTAGCGGGGGGGGGGGAGGGCCGGTCGCCAGACGATCGGGTTAAAATTGTTCTGCCTGGCCCTCCCCCCTGGTAATTTTTTTTTTTCCGGGGCCCTCCCCCCGGCTCAAAAAAATTCTCCTAGGCCCTCCCCGCTACGTGAATCAAATAAAATTGGTCGGAAAATGACGTTTACAAGGTTAAAACGGCCACATAAGCACACATACACACACACGGGTACACACGCAGCAAGAGCAGGGGTTTATGCCACGCTGTGCCTTGAACTTGAGAATGGGGACAAGCCTGCTTTTATCAATGTTACGAGACTCCCCCAATAATTTCACAACTTGGCTGATGACATTGTACCTTATAGGCTATTATAAGACAAAACACAAACTACTGTGACTAAGAGCGACTAATGATCACCCTGCGATTCTTGGTCTATGTGGTCAGTGGCGTCAGTTTGGTTTGAGAAGTGGTGGGGACAATAACCATAAGCTTGAGTGTGGTTTGAAAAGTGCTGGGGACCCTTATGTAAGCTATTCATCCATTCAACGCTGCATTACAATATGCTCTACATTCGGCGCGATTGTCAACGGGGCGGGGGGGGGGGGGGGGTCCGCGGTCCGCCAGCCGCGGACCCAGCACCGGACCCGCGGACCCGGCCGCGGACTCAGCCGCAGACCCGAGTCCACACACAGCCCGTGTGCATGCTGTGAGGATGTCATCGTGCGCGCCTATCGCATGATTTAGACTTGACGGTTTCGGCAGACAACCCGTTCTCATCCCAACTCGTAATATCCTACCGACGATTTGTCACGCCCGGGGGTGGGTGGGTGGGGGGGGGGTGTTCGTGATTGTCAACGGGAGGGGGGGACCGCGGACTGATGACGGGGTTGCACGATCGTAACCACTGACGGCGGGGGGGGGGGGGGGGGGTAATAAAAAAATAAAAAAGGTGCCGGATCCATCGTTGGAGGTGCCGGAACATATTCCGGCGTGTTCCGGCCCAAATTAAGCCCTGGATACTGACGCCAAAGGTCCCCTCCCGCGTCTGTGTGAAACGATCTGGGTTCTCATAAACCCGTTCGCGGTGGTAAGAGACGAGCAGAGTCTACAGCGTCCGCTCGCAGAGCAGAGTCTACAGCGTCCGCAGTCTACTGTGAAACAATTCACTCCAAAAAGGGTTATGGTTAGGGTTATGGTTAGGGTTAGGGTTAGCGTAATCTATCACCGTGACCGGGTTATTATTGGAGTGAATGGACGCTGTAGACTCTGCTCTGCGAGCGGACGCTGTAGTTGGGATGAGAACGGGCTGCGGTTGAGTATGTGGGGATTTTTTCGGTCGCAATTGGGTTTCACATTTTTAAAAGTGGTGGGGACAAAATTCAAATTATAAATAGTGGTGGGACATGTCCCCCCCGTAATCGACGCCTATGTATGTGGTGCAGTACTTTGGCAAAGGAGACGTTCACTTCCTTACAGGCTATCCTATCTTTCATTTAAACATCGAACTCGGCATGAGTCATGACGATTGCCCCCCCATAAAATAATTTTCCTCGGCCCTCCCCCCAGGCCAAAAATATTCTCCTGGGCCCTCCCCTAAGGCTTAAAAAAATTATCCTAGGCCCCCCCCCCCCCCCCCGGTAAATATCGTACAGTCCCTAACAATTATATCCATTAAACATTGTTGTATGAATTATTATTGGGTCATTCCAAGCTTTTGGTGGAAAGCATGACATTATTTAGAGTTAAATTAACACTAAATTAGATTTGAACTTTAACTCTGCACACTAGTGCAACTAGTTAAACCAACACTTGCTGTTGTTCTTTTGTAACTCTGAACAGATTCATTTTTAACACTATGTCAGAGTTAAGCATGACACTATTTGGAGTTAAATTAACACTCAACTAGATTTGAAGTTTAACTCTGCACACTAGTGCAACTAGTTAAACCAACACTTGCTGTTGTTCTTTTGTAACTCTGAACAGATTCATTTTTAACACTATGTCAGAGTTAAGCATGACACTATTTGGAGTTAAATTAACACTCAATTAGATTTGAAGTTTAACTCTGCACACTAGTGCAACTAGTTAAACCAACACTTACTGTTGTTCTTTTGTAACTCTGAACAGATTCATTTTTAACACTATGTCAGAGTTACTTTTTTTAACACTTGTTGTGGTGTTAATTTAACACTGACGAGATTGGGACAAAATAAACCCCAGGATAGTGTTAAAATTGACTCGCACAGATTCAATTTAACACTATGGATTTTGCTGTGTGTATTCACATTTGTGTGTGTAAAAAATTGCTGATGACAGACATTTACAGATCTCAGTACGCATGTACAGATCTGTTTACACATTCACAGATGTGTGTACACTTACAGATCTCTGTACACATTTGCAGATTTGTCTTCACTTGCAAAACGAATACACAGATTTTTTTACACACACACAAATGTGAATACAGACACACAAATCTTATCACAAACACACAAATGTGAATACAGACACACTGATTGTTTTACACACACACACACACACAAATGTGAATACAGACAGACAAATCTTATTACGCACACACAAATGTGAATACACACAAATGTGAATACACACAAATCTTATTACACACACACACAGATTGAGATACGCACACACAAATAATATTGTCTCAATAATACCCCCAAAGACCTACGGCCGACGGGGGGGGGGGGGGGGGGGGGGGGGGGGTGCGCAATAGTAACACACCGCGGACCTACGGCCGACTGGGGGGGGGGGGGGGCGACGGGGGGGGTGGTGCGCGCAATAGTAACACACCGCGGACCTACGACCGGCGGGGGGGGGGGGGGCGCGGTGTGTTACTATTGCGCTCTCAAAAAGGAGGACCAATACGCGTCCGGCTTGATGCTGCGCCGGACGCCGGACAGGGCTTTGAAAAACCGGACAGTCCGGCCTAAAGCCGGACGCGTATTTGTCCTCCTTTTTGAGAGCGCAATAGTAACACACCGCGCCCCCCCGGGAGAGTGTCCATGCCCCCCCAGGGGGGCGCGCCCCACCGGTTGAGAACCACTGAAACCAACCTAGATTGCAAACACAAAAACAAATTAATAACCGAAACAATATCAAACAAATTAAAACAAAAAATAAAATAAACCAAATGTTACGGGGCAACCACCATTATGGCTGGACAGTACAGCCAAAGAATACCCAGGCAGGATTGTCAAGTGTCACAGACGAGTTTTTATTGTTCCATCTCTGGCAACATGGCAACCACCCTCCACATCATGCAGCAACCAACCCCCACTGATAACAAAATGGCGCCTTATATAGGGTGTCGAGCTAACGAGGGAGAACCCATTCCCCATGCTGACATGCTCTCCGTTTGACAAACACTTCTTTTTTTATCATTATCCCTATAATCCTCCTTCTATATACACACACATTTATTTACAAACACAACCTCATCCCCAACTCCAGCACATTACAATAATACAATACACAATCTGCCCACACCCCTACTAATCACCACTTGGATGCCCCCGGAACTATAAATATGGTGCCTGTTGCCTGGGGAGGCCTTTTGCCTGAACACCGTGGAGACAGGTGAATACCATTTCACACACACTTTACCATTCCCAATATACTAACACACACACACATTATTGCACAACATATATTAGATTAGTCACATCATGTCATCTTAGTGTTCATTTACCACACAAATGCATCTTAAATCTCATGTCCCTCTTTTGCAGGTGGAACCATGTGGCCATCACAGAACCTACCAGCACAAATAAGATTTAACAAGGACAATAAATATATCACCAATCAATAAATATTAAACTGTATTTAAGTGTGCAAATATGCAATGTGCAAATCCAATAAAGTGCAACTGCTTACAAAAGCCTGTGCAATTATTAAAGTGCATGTATCCTGGTTAAAGTGCATTGTGCAATATTCCCCCCACACCCCATCTCAAGCTCCAGGGAACAAAGTCCTCTTCGTTACACCAAAACAAAACATAACCAAATATTACCCAAAACAAAACGTGATTAAGTGGCCTGAACTAAACTTTACTGTTTATTGTATGTTACAATAACTTTTAAAGAGTGTCTTGCATCCTCTGATTGGGCCTACAGATAAGCCGCTGCCTTTGTGGCCTTTCCCTAGTTTATTACTAGCTGGACATACCGTTACACCACACCTAATCTTCCTCTCCAGATTTCCCCACATAATAAATAATTGACATCTTAAACATTAAACTAATATCAGATATAAGGCAGAGATATTTTGTGATTAAAAACCGATTGTCACCTTATTAATTGAACTGATATAAAACAGGCATAATAACACACAAGTACTTATGAGATAAAATGATCTGCAAACTAGATCTGGCGAGAGGCAGTATACATGTGACAAATACCAATCTTGAGTAAAGTAACAAATTATATTCAAAGAAAAAAAATACCAATACCAAATATGAGTTAACATAAAGATGTGTGACCACATGGATGAGCACAATGAAAATAACTTCTACTCAAACAATAAACATACATTCAACCAATTGACTACAATGCCTAGATAATGAGGCACTTAACTGAAACATTAGGTATTCAAACCATGCACAATCATCTTAACGGAAGTCATGAAGGTAAATTAAAAGTAGATGATGTGATCCAACACCGGATGAATTACCTCATGAATAAACACATTAAAGGTAACTTCTAAGGCATGCACAATTTAAACAAATAAGCATGGATAAAACACGTAATCCCTCTAGCAACGTATATAGCTGAGGAATACCCCGATAAGGCATGCATTATCGAAGTTCAACATAAACTAAATGTTTAAATGAATCAAAACATAAGTAGAGAAGAGTCCCACACAGACACACACACACTCCCCGTGTGTGTGTCTATGTGGGACTCTTCCCGTGTCTACTTTATGACAGTCACAGGATTATCAGTTGACCCCGACTCTGGCCGGGAGGGGTGAGCCAGATGCAGAAAGACAAAGGGGAAGGTACAGAATGGCGTAAAGGCACTATTGTGTTTCAAATAGGATTAAAAGAAACACTTCATGCAGATTCATCACATTTCCTTTTCCCTCTGTTTTTTCCCAGTCCAAGTTAAAGTTCATCATCCTTGTGAGGAGTGCATTGAAGAGGGATCTGGAAGATATCTCTGTCCCACATGGTGTATGGTTAGACTCATAAGATGGTTAAAATGTCTTGAATGTGTCTTGCTGTTTAATTAACAACTTTGGGGGTCAACTTGGTCAGCATAGTTAACAAGGTTCATCTCAGTGACAGCAGGATGTGTGGGTGAGGGTATGCTGGGGAGTGTTAGGTGGGATAAATCAATTATCAGGTCCCGATCAGTGAATGACCCTGGACCAAAGTGTGTACTCCAAAGCAGCGCAGCCTGGTACGGCTACATCAGTAACACAATTACACTGAACCACATGACCTTGTCTCGCAGAGCTGTGGGGGAAAGCAGAGTTATTTGGAAAGGGCCAGTTCGACGTGGCTCGTCCCTTTTGTGTGCCTTGATGTACACCCAGTCTCCCACGTTCAGGTTTTGTCGTTCTGGAGTGGTGGTGTCATCCGGAATCAGCTATGTAGTTTTCTATGGTGGCTTGTAGATATGGAGAGAACCAATGTTTTCTCCCCCCTTGCAGAGTGACAAGATTGCAGATTGACACACTCTATGTGTATAACAATGGTAGTAGGACCAAACATCCAAAAATAAAATTACAAAAAGTTGCTGCAAATTCTAAATCCTAACAATAACAAAATGTAACCTTAATCTTACATTAGCATCAGAGATGTATCAATGGAATAGGCCCTGCTTAGGGCGTGTGTGAATGAACCCGAAGTCGGGCAGTTTGTGCAGCAGCTGTTACGCCAGGAATTAAATACCATACCTTTGCAATCCACCCATGTTGCTCCTTCCTAAAGCCCTGCGGTGGATTATCGAGGTCTAGGAAAGCTGAAAGCTGCTCATCACACAGAGGAGAGAGCGTTCCTCCACGACCTGGTCTGGCGTCGACCCGACCGCTCAAGGGGTCGGGGTGGGGAGTGCGCCTGCTCCCTCTGCTCTCATCACGGTGTACAGACTGCCGGCGGCTACCTGTACGTCCTACGGGGACCTCAAACGGGCCCTCCTTGACCGGCTGGGCCTGACACCGGAGGGGCACCGCCGCAGGTTCTAGTCCCTAGGGACCGGCTCTTCGCCTACGCACACCAGCTGCTTGATGCCGCGGAGTGGTGGTTGCGGCCAGAGGAGCGGTCCAGCCAGCAGGTGGTGAGGTGATGCTGGACCACTTCTTCGGGGGGCTGCCACCAGCCACAATTGGAATAGGTGATGTGCCACCGTCCTGCCACCTTGGATGCCGCCATCAAGCTGGCGGAGGATCGTCTGTCGCTCCCCTGGAAGGTCTAGGGGGGCATGGAGGGGGGGGCCTTCCCCCATTTCGCCTTCTCCCGGCACCAAGGAGAAGGCCGGAATCCTATCGCACACACCCACCTGCACCACACACGTTCCCCGTTCCGTGGCCACGGTCGAACCCTCCGGGCCCGGCCCTTCCGAGATTCGATCTCCGCCTCGGCCCCCGGGGCACGCAGGGAGTCCCTCAAGCGCCGGGACCAGACTGTTGGCGCTGCGGCCAACTCGGGCACATGCAGTGGGAGTGCCCACTGATGAAAGTGGTCCGAGTTGCTGCAGTGTTGGCCTCCGCTCCCGATCGGGAGGGTAGGTATAGCATACCGGTAAGGATGCAGGGGGGTACATATTAGGCTTTGTTGGATTCGGGGAGCTGTCAAACCCTGATCCACCAAAGCCTTGTTCGCCCCGGGGCGTTGTTGGAGGCAACATGGGTGGAGATAAAATGTGTTCATGGGGATGTGCACAGCTATCCAGTCGTGACCATAGAAATTTGCTTCCAAGGGAAAAAGCAGAGTAAAGGCTGCGGTTAGCTCCCGCCTGTCGCGGCTCCTGTTATTAGACACTGATTGGCTGGGCTTTGGTAGACTAGTTTCCGAGGAAAGGGGCATGCGCACATTATAGGTAGGGACATGCGGGATGTGCGCCGAGTGCAGCGGTGATGCAAGGCCAGCCGACGCTGCTCAGGGGGGGAACACGTCGGGGGGGGGGATTTTCCCCTTGAGCAGTCTCGGGACAACACTTTACGCTCAGCCTTCAACCAGGTGATAAAAATTGATGGACAGTCCTTACGCCCTGACACGGTGGTCACCTTTCCCAACTTAATGATAGTTAGGGACAGGTTATATAGAGTGAGTCGTGATACTCAGTCTGGGGAAGGATTGAGCCAGTTGCTCATCCCAAAAAGCCACTACCACTTATTGAGTGAGACCCCCTTCGAGAGAATTGGCATGGATCTCATTGGGCTATTAGACCACAGCGCACGGGGATACCGATTTGCATTAGTCTTTGTGGATTACGCAACCTGTTATCCCGAGGCAGTGCCACTGCGCTCCATCTCAACGAAGAGCGTAGAGCAGGCACTGTTTCAATTAATCCCGAAAGAGATTCCCGAAAGAGATTCTAACTGATCAAGGCACTGCATCAGGGGCCGTATTCACAAAGGATCTTAGGGCTAAAAGTAGCTCCTACCTGGCGAATTTAGGAGAAACTCCTAAAAATAATGGGTGTGTCAGTCTTAAATGTAGGACTCCTAATTTTTTTCACTAAGAGCAATTCACAAAGTATTTTAGGCCTAAAAGTAGCACCTAAGTCTAGGAGAGCGTAAAAGTCCTCGAGAGGACTCCTAACTCAGTAAGACCTATTCACAAAGAATCGGAAAATGGCTGCGAGACGAAATATTTTGGAGACAATGGAATTGTGAATTGATCAAGAGATATAGGCTAAATCGTGAGGGTATAAAACTTGTTGTGGAATTAGTGCGGGATGCAATAACATCCCCGACTAACAGGAATAACCCGATTAGTCTGGAAATAAAATGTTTGGCAACACTACGATATTTAGCAACAGGGAAAATGCAACTTTGCAATGCCGACGATTTAGGAATATCGCAACCATCAGTCAGCCGTAAACCAAACCATCAACGCTCTCTGTAGACCACATCAATTCAATTCAAACTTTATTAAGGACATCTCGTGAAAGGTCCATAACACCAACAAAACACAATACAATAATAATAAAAATAATAAAAAATAAAATAAAATATACATACACATATACTGTATATACATGTAGTACATACATATATGTAAATACACATATACACACACACACACACACACACACGATTCCACAATGATCCTATATTTACATACAGGCTAGAACGCCAGTGGTTCACATTCTGGACGAGAGCTGAAATAATACTATTAATATCATCCAAAAGTTTATCCGGTTTCCTTTGGACAATCAACAACTACACAGGATCAAAGCCAACTTCATGGCATTGCAGGTATGCCGGTGTGGTCGGTGCTGTTGACGGGACGCACATACAAATAATTGCGCCATCAAAAGATGAGGACGTGTTCGTAATAGAAAGAAAGTACATTCCATCAACACGCAGATTGTTTTTGATGCAACTTTTAACATTCTTGATGTTGTTGCAAAGTGGCTTGGGTCTACCCATGATTCGCGTATTTTAATGGAGAGCGGTCTGAGGCAGCTTTTTGAGAGGCACCATGTACCAGTTGGGTGTCACTTGCTGGGTGACAGTGGCTATCCCTGCAAGACGTCTTGACACCCTCTCTCAATCAACAACCGGGAGCAGTTAAAGTATAACATGTAAGTGATTACGCAGATTACGCTTAGTCCTATGCGTAAAAAACATCATATTAGCTCTGTCGCCTTTTATTTGTTGAATCCATATTTATTATTGTTTACCATTTTCCTCCATATATGTTAGAGCACAGAAAAATACACAAAATGTTGTGGAGAGAGGAATTGGGCAGATGAAACGTCGATTTCATGTCCTGCACGGCGAAATACGCCTCAGCCCAGAGAGGGCAAGTACAGTGATCACTGTATGCGCCATTCTCCACAACCGGTATGGGCTGTTATTTAAAGTGTTGAAGTGCTGGAGATATGCTCATTGGATAATACTTTGCAGAGTGCTTTTAATTGCCTCCTTGATTTAATGCAATTTATGTATTTTTATTGTTTGCTTTTTCTCTCTCTCTTAAACGTGCATATAGGCTACAACGTCATTATCGTGGTCTGCACAAACTTGTCATCATGCGTGTATTCTGCTAACTGCACTGTCCATAACTATTTGATAGGAATTAATTTCTAGCCTAGGCTATTTCCTTGTTTTTCGGTGATTTAGTGGGCTCGTTTGTGGGATGTTGCGGATGAGTTTCACAGAGACCGCCTGCTCTGAACAACCAATCACTGTACTGACCGCTTCTAAACTCGTGCACGAGAATCGACATAATCCATAGCAACGGCGTGTCACTCTTAGTGATTTATCCTTAGTATGAGTAGGTCTCAGCGGCTTTGTGAATAACTTTTAAGAAAAACCTCCTACGTAAAATGTTTTAGCGCGAGTTAGGAGCACTCCTAGCGGTAAGATAAAATGCTTTGTGAATACGGCCCCAGATCCGATCCAGTGGACTGAGCAGTGTCATACAGCGTTTGAGAGGGTTAAAAAGGCTCTCTGCAGGAAGCCACTCATGGTCCCCACCACACCTTGCACACCTTCTTTTGCCTTTACACAGGTTAGCAATATGTCCATATTCCTGACACTTGAAGCACCGCATTGGTTTTGGAACAAATTCTCACATTATATTTTACAAATCCAAAATAAAGTTCTGTTGGGATAGCTTTTGCATCAAACTCTACCACTATTGTTTGACTCATTTTTCTCAGGTCCTCTTGTCATTCTTTTAACATCTTTAACTGTAGTATTTCTCAATTTCAAGTTTCCCACTAGATCTTTTATGCTGATACCAAGGGGAACCCGTTATCGCTCCCTTACATCCGATATTTATCTTCTCTCCAACTTTCACTGTTTTTGTGACCATCATTTTCCCTACACTCACCATTTTCAGAGCTTTTTCTACTTGTTGTACGTGTTTCTGTGTTACACCCAATTAGCAAGTTCCCATCTCCTAACACTTTAGCATATTTAACTTCTCCTACTTGTGCTCTGATTATTGTTGTGATTTTTAGTGGGTCCATTTTCTTTACTCCCCCTTCTCCCTCAAATCTCACCACTACATTAAGGGATCCCTTCTTCCCACTCTTTCCCTCTTCTCCCTGCCCCGTGCCTTCCAAACTATCTTTATCCTCCTTCTTTATCTTTCTCCCAATTGCCCTTCTACACCTTGCTCCTCTCCCTACTTGCTCCCATTCACTACCCCCTTTATCAATATCATACTTCCTCTTCACTCATTTCCATACTGTTGTCACTGTTTCCGTCTCCCTCCTTTCCCTCCATTTTACACCCGCTTACAGAAAGCAGCGTTAGGGTACCGCTACCGGACCTATACAGGCCGTCGGCCGATACCCCCACAATCTACTCTATGTAAGTTTCCTACCTACTTTCTACACTTCAATGGCAATGTTACGCGCTCTGTTCAAATCAGTTTTCACTCTCCGTTTTTATATTTTACCGCTCTTCCACCCATAGACATATATACGTAGACGCCCACATAGACTGACGCTGCCTGTTGGAGCAGGCGTATCAGCGCGGCCGCTATCTTGTATGGGTCCCCAGTGCGCCCCCAGTGCATTCATTTCTATGGAGGAAGGTGTATCCCCAACTACAATAATAAGCATAACTCCCCAAATTTTTACCGGATTTTCACATGGTTTGGTTTGTTACAAATGGCAGAGATTTATTTATGATACAGGACGAATTAATATATATATATATATATATATATATATATATATATATATATATATATATATATATATATATATATATATATATATATATATATTTATTTATTTATTTTTTAAATAATAAGAATTATTGTTCAATCTTACTTGCGAAAGGTAATCCCACGCGATCTGGTGTCAATACTGCGCCGTAAGCTGCACAAAATACTGGCATAGCTTGCTCTCCCGTTGACTCCTATGCTAGGCTAGAGTGAGGAGACCCAACCAATGTGGCGGCGACGCTGGGTTACGTTCCAGCACGTCATGAGGCGTCTATGTATATATATGCTTCCACCCATAGACATATATACATAGACGCCTCATGACGTGCTGGAACGTAACCCAGCGTCGCCGCCATATTGGTAGGGAGTCCTCACTCTAGTCTAGCATAGGAGTCAACGGGAGAGCAAGCTATGCCAGTATGTTGTGCAGCTTACGGCGCAGTATTGACACCAGATCGCGTGGGATTACCTTTAACAAGTAAGATTGAACAATAATTCTTATTATTTAAAAATAAAAAAAAATAAAAAATTCGTCCTGTATCATAAATAAATCTCTGCCATTTGTAACAAACCAAACCGTGTGAAAATCCGGTAAAAATTCGGGGAGTTATGCTTATTATTGTAGTTGGGGATACACCTTCCTCCATAGAAATGAATGCACTGGGGGACGCACTGGGTCCCCTGCCAAGATGGCGGCCGCGCTGCTACGTCAGCTCTAACGGGCAGCGTCAGTCTATGAGGCGTCTATGTATATATGTCTATGCTTCCACTCTCTCCAACGCTACTCACTGTCGCACCTCGGTATAGTCACTTCCGGTCGCCCGCGCTCACCCACAAGTCGGAGCTCGTTTCTCCAAGTTGTCTTGAACGCGGTCTCAGCACACGTCACGATACCGGAAGTAAACAAACACGGCGCTGTCAAAATGATCAACAAAGCTCGGCACACTTCGAGTTGACATATTTAATGACTGTCATTAACTGTCACACATCTAGCATAATTCGCTGATTCCGGTAAGGTTGAAATTTGCACTTGTGGAAAAGGAATTAATTCTCTCGGCGCGTCGCATAAAAAACAACAACGAATAAGACGGTCGCAGCCATGGTAGAAGTACTGGGACAGAGAAGCTTATTAGGCTTTGTTGCTCTGTTTGCCTGGCTTCTTCTCTTCCACCTCCTGGTCAACATCTGGCTGCTGTGCGTGTTCACCAGCCTGCTTGTGGTGCTGGGGGGCTGGCTCGGATCACAGGCGGTCCTAGAGTCCAACAGCCTGGTTCACCTGGAGAGATTCATCAGCCTGAAGCCGGTAAATGTGCCTCCTCTTGTCTCTAGATGTCTCTTTTTTGCTCTCCTCCAACCCTCTCCCCAACACACTATGCACACACCATTTAGGGAAGCTTTTATGCAACAAGTCTTTTAAAGGTAAGTGTTTAAGGGTGCTTTCACACCTGGGCTGTTTGGTCCGTGTGAGACGAACCATGGAGCGTTTCCTCCGACAGTGCGGTCCGTTTAGGGTGGGAAAGGCTTGAAAACGGGGGTCTCGGCCCGCTTCCAAGTGAACTCTGGTTCAGTTCGCTTTAGGTGTGAACGTGATCCAACCCAACTATAAGAAGCGAACCAAAAAATAATGCATTGTGGGTTGAAAGTACACTTTTGCCGCAAAATATTCAGCCAGATAGGCCTGTACGTTAACTTTTACTATATTTAAATGAGTCGCATAGTCAGACGTGGTGCAATCAGGAGGTAAAAACACTCCTACTCCGAAATATGGTCGGAAGACAAGCAATTGCTCGTGAGCACTCACAAAAACTCTGACTTTTTTAAATGATTCAGTGACTGGTGGAAATTAGGTTATTTTTAATTTGTAGGACCAACAATGCAAAAATGAAAACACCCAAGACCGCACAAAGTTGTTGTTGCTCCATTATTTATTGTCCGCAACAAGGAAGCGTTGTGAGTGTCCCTCGGATTTTCTGTCCAATAGACGAGCAGCCCATTCAACACGTGACATGTTTACATTGTTTGGTTCGCTTGAAAAAGTCCTGTGTGAACGATAACCAAACCAAATAAAAATGAAAGTATCGACTTCACCCCAGAATCGGACCAAGTCTACCGAACTATAGGTGTGAAAGCGCCCTAAGATAAGATTGCAGTAATAAACAAGGTTAACATTGGATGCAATTCACACTGTGTCATTTGATTTGTTTTAGATTCCCTCATCTGTGGAGGATGAGGAACAGTTGGACCAGGAGATTCACAACACAGTAAGGAAGATCATAAGGGACTTTGTCTCCTCCTGGTACTCCACCATATCCACCGAGAGGGCTTTTGAAATGGATGTGCAGGAAGCCATGGTCTCCATGGCAATGGAACTGAAGAAGCGTGCTAGATGTGTGGATCGGAAGGTACTTGGTTTGTAAAGTCACGTCAGTGTTGCTGAGTGTTTGAAAACCTTTATTAATTACATGTTAACATCATGGCACTTTGCTGAAAATATTTAGAAAAAAATAATATTTGAATGATTATTTATTATATTTCAGGCCTTGTCCAAAAGGGTGCTAAATTTGTATGGCTGCCACCTTCAGAACTTCCTGAAAGCCAAGGAGCTCATAGCAGAGCAGGACTCTTGCCTCCCACCAGCAGAGCAGCCCAGCGATGCCAGGGACAGGTTGTGGAAGGTGTACTCTGAGCTCGGCACACCTCACCATGCGGTGAAGAGTGCTGCCATGGAGCTCAACTACACCAGGGCTGTGGTGGACCTACTGCTCTATTCACTGGTCCCACTGCCGCACCTGGAGAGCCGCACAGGCCGCCTTGTCGTCGGCGAGCTCATCACCTGCAATGTTCTCCTCCCGTTCTTCAGCAAACTCTCTGACCCAGACTGGCTCAACGTCCTCCTGGTTCAAGTCTTCACCTCCCAATCATTACTTGCGGCAGACCCCGTAGAGTCATCATCAACACAACCACCACCACCGCAGCCGCCACCGGCGATACCTTCAGCGCCTCCATCTCCTCCAGCTCAGTCAGATGTGCCACCACAGGAGCAAGAGACAACAACCCCCCGACTCCTGGAACAAACTAGGTTAGCCTCCCCCTCATCCCCAGTGACTTCAGAGGTTGACACCGAAATAGCCAGTGACACAGACACAAACATAGACAAGCTTGATTTGGTTGGTTACGACACGATCGACTCTGAACTGTACTGCCCGCAGATCAACATGGAGGAAGAGGAACCCTCTCGTCCGTTTTTAAGACATTACATTAGGCCGGGTAAGTCCAACCCTTTCTACCAGGAGAACGACTCTGACCTGGACTCGCCATTAGCCGAGTATAAGCGGGACTCCTTGGACTCCCTGGTCATGGATGGGCATGAGGGGAGCCAGTCTGACCTACCCACGGAATGTGCTACGCTCACCGATGGCTTAGATCTTGACCTGGATGTTTACCCCGGCCTTGTGGATGAAATGTGCCCTAAAGTCTTGTTAAACTCACAGCAGCTAGACCAACCTGATGGCTGCGGCCCCTCCTGCTTTCGACCAGCAGAGGGGACTCGTGGCTTCAACAACAGCCTCCACGAGCTGGACAAGGAGGGGAGCCCCGTGTCCGCAAACCCAGCCAGGGAGCTTCTCCTGGGGCTGGAGCAGATGGGGACGGGGACCCCTAATGAGCTGACTACCGCCAGTCCCTTGCTGGTGTCTTCTTCCCCGCACGCTTCATTCAGTTTCGAGCCCCTCAGCAGCCCGGAGGGTCCGGTCCTCATCCAGAACCTCCGGATCACCGGCACCATCACCGCCAAGGAGCACAGGGGCACTGGCTCACACCCCTACACTCTCTACACCATCAAGGTAGGCAGAAGCCATACAGGAAACATCCCTATTATTGTATAATAGTAGGCTGTTGCATTATATAATAGATATTTTATTGTGTCAATGATCCTCATGTTCTATTACTAAATTACAACTCCAACATTCTTTTGTTTGTCAAATAGTTTTCGAGAATCGAAAAACCTGTATATGCATATTTCAGTATTGGATAGTAAGTAGCCAACAGTAATAATGCAGGACATGTTGCTGTGTGTGTGGTTGGCAGTACGAGACAGTGGTAGGCTGTGAGAATGCAGGCTCCCTCCAGCCAGGCTGTGAGGAGGCAGAGGCTACCCAGGTGGGCAGGGAGAGCCCGGCGGCTGGTCAGCCCGTGGCCTATCACATGGTCAACAGACGCTACAGCGAGTTCCTCAACCTCCAGACGCGCCTGGAAGAGAAACACGAACTACGGAAACTCATCAAAGGTAGGCTCACACTATACTGCTTGGATTTATGATCATATTGTGTGATGCTGCATGACCATGAATAACATGAACAGCAAAGGCTATGTTTTATCAAAGAGTCTTGTGCAAATCGTATTGTCGTAATGTTTTGTGCACATTTTGTGAAGTTATCACAAGTTATCCCAAGATAACTATTACACAGTAACAAGATAACTATTACACAGTAAGAAATTCAGTGAAATATATGCAGCACAATTGGATTACATTTGCCTTTTTAAACAAAGGGTCAGTTTTCAAAAAGTAACTTTTAAAGTTGTATTTTATTAATTTGTCATGTCATGTTCAGTCATCCTTTTGTTATTATAATCTATTTAAATCATAGTTGTATAAGGTTTTATTCATCTCGATACAAATCTGTGCTAATGGTTCAGGTGTGAAAGGACCAAAGAAGATATTTCCTGACATGCCATTTGGAAACATGGACAGTGACAAGATAGAAGCCAGAAAAGGATTGCTGGAGACTTTTCTAAAGGTTGTTGTTGTATTATGCTGGTTTAGATAGCATAGTAATCCAAATGTTTAAATCAAGGATAGCTTGATGTAAACACATTGCACTACATGGAAAATGTAGTGCAAAAAGAAAGGCTTTATAAACATAAATCATCCATATATTATAACTACTGGTGGACTGCTAGTTCTAAACAGAAACCAATGCCTGTAATATATATATCTGTTGATTGTGTCATGAGAAATAATTCAAATAGTATTCTGGTACTGTCTATCGGTCCTCTTTCACAACATTTGGTCAAACGTACGTCAAGCGTTTCCTTCGTTTTTTTCTCCCCTTTTAGCAACTCTGTGCCATCCCTGAAGCTGCCAACAGTGAGGAAATGCAGGAATTTCTGGCTCTCAATACAGATGCTCGGATCGCCTTTGTCAAGAAGCCTTTCATCGTGTCTCGCATAGACAAGGTATCTCTAACTCTGCCCTCTCCAGAAAGCACTTGTATGATATAAAGAAATATATTGTATATATCATATAGTATTTTTTGTCATGCAGTGATCACATTGAAGTTTTATGGGTTGAAATGTCTTTGAAAAATTGTCTGTTCACATTGAGATAAAATACAGCAGATGCAATGTCAATTGCAATGTATCAATACTTTAATACATCCTCATTTGAACAAAAGAAAGCATATTGCTTGCTCAAGCTGTGGTTTGTGGTGTGTGTGTGTGTGTGTGTGTGTGTGTGTGTGTGTGTGTGTGTGTGTGTGTGTGTGTGTGTGTGTGTGTGTGTGTGTGTGTGTGTGCACGCACAGATTGTGGTCAATGCTATCGTGGATACCCTGAAGACGGCGTTTCCGCGCTCAGAACCGCCGAGCCCCACAGAGGATAATGAGGGAGAGATGGAGAGCGGGAGAATGACCTCTGACAAGAAGAATAGGTACAAGAAAGAAAGATAATTTACTTAAATGTCCAATACAGGTTTTCCAGAACCTCTACACTGGACTCATTATACATACTAACATAAATAACATATCAAAAAATAACATAAACAACATAAATGGTGTTGTGGCAGTTTACCCCTGCCACATGCCGCCTCAGTGGCCTTTGCTGGGGCCCTCCGATGCAGGACATAGGTAGATGTTGTAGAATGCATTTGTTGGCGATGGCAAGATGGTATTTGCTGAGCAGATGTAACATGCTACCATGACAGTGGCTCTTTTCCCGTGTGTGTGTTGATAGCTGGTTTATCCTGGGTGCCATGATTGCTCTCTAGCCCGACCGATATGGGATTTTTAAGGCCGATACCGATACAAATATTTTGTGATTTAAAAATCCGATATACCGATATATCGGCCGATATATATATTTAAAAAAGAAATTCCAGAAACGCGTAACAAAACATAAACAGATTTCCCTAACATTAGTTATATGTAGTTATTTATGAGTCCTCGCTAAAATAATAGGACAATGCAGTGAACACACTTCACCGATGATCTCACTGTACGGTCGCACCGCGAGCGACATGAGCAGCAAAAGCGGCCGGCAGTCCTTAATTTTCAATGAGAGCTGGCGACGAGGAGCGGCCGGCGCCGCGGTGGCAGCGAGCAGCACGATGCCAGCATCCAGAGCGACGAGGAGAGTTGAAATTAGTTTAACTTTATGCAAATGAGTGGCGTCGGCGCCGAAGCAGCAACCAATTGGAGATCAGGATTTGATTGTCTTCCTGCTAGGTGAAGTTTGAGATTGAGAATGGAGGAGAAGCTCACAGTCTCTCTTTCTTTACCGGGACACTTATAATGCTTTATCTCCATTCCTGTTTGTTGTATTGTGTCCTGACTGAGAGCAAAGAACCAGGTTCCTTGTGTGTGGAAACTAGGCCAACAATTCCAATTCTACCATGCACAAAATAAACAGCATTTTTTTGTACGTATTGTTTGAAAATATTATTTTGAATAATAAATAATAAACAGGGGAAACATGGAAATTGTTATTTGAACATGCTTGTCACGCCGGCCTGCCGAATAGCTCTACTACAAACGTGATATTGCAATGGGCACAACCGAACTTGATGTCTGCAGTGCTGCTTGAAGCCCCGCCCCCCTGGCGACGGCAGCGAGCAGCCAGCGGCCACAGCGCCCCCTGCTGCTCATGTCACTCACGGTGTGACCGTGTTTCGTCCGTTTTTTAAAATATTCATTTATCGGCCATTATAAATGCCGATACCGATAGGAAAATGCCCAATATCAGCCGATAATATCGGCCTCCCGATAAATCGGTCGGGCTCTACTCTGCACCACAGGTGTGCAGCCCCACCCAGCCCAGAGTCTAATCAGTGTGACTGTGGCTGTAAACCAGCTATCAACCACACACACTCCACATATACTCCACAGGTATGTTCAGTTAATCGAAATCTAAACATTTCCATATTCTATAGTTCTATCGTCATCATATTTTACAGCTAAGTTGTCCCAAGCATTGTCCAATGTGTTTTTTAAATGAATTCTGACTTGGTGTACTTCTTGAGGTGGAGTTCCAGATTGCCATCATACTGAAAACTGAAAGATAGAACAAGAAAGCAAGAGTTTTGTTCTTGTATCAATGTATCTGTACTCACCCAGGTCTCGTCTGAGATTCTCCAGCAAAAACAGCCCCTATGTGAATGGCTCTGATATGAGGCCTCAGATGTTGTTCTGCTGGGAGCAAAGCAACACGGTAAGCATTTACAGTAGGCTGTACAGTGGTGTAAAACTAATACAGTGGGTTCTTCGAATCTGTAATCTGTGAATCTGAAAAAAATATCTTGGATTCTAGGGCTCAATCTTGATTCTTTGTTGATATTTTGATAGTAATAACAAACTCAAGCCACTTGAAGTTGTATTTCCACAATTTGGAAGTATTTAGACTTGTGGTGAGGTTCGTCTTCTTCCTCTTCCTCGTCCTCCTCCTTCTCTCCACTACGCTGGCAGCTGTTCAACGGCATGTCCCTGGCTGACCTGGAGGCCTTCGTGACAGGACAGGAGAGACTGATCGCGGGAGCGGCGGTGTGCACTCTGGAGCTGGAGAGGGAAGCCGATGGACTCAGAGAATGGGAGCCATGCGTCCACATGGACGGCAGCCCTAGGCTCAAGCGGAGGGTCCAGCCTGGTAATATTATAAACCAGTTGAATATCTCTGATAACTCTTTCACTGCAGTGCAGCCCTCACTTTTGTTTTTGACAATATAGATTTAGAGATAAAACCAAAAATCCCAGGTTGATTGAGTCATGGGTGGATAGTTTTTATTATTTACATTTTATTTTGAACAACTGATCCCTAGGTAACACCTACAGTTTGAGAAACATGATATGGTGCAGGTTTAAATGCAGTATTTCTGAGCCAATACCACATTGTTACCTGTTATTCGGCTTTCCCAACCTGTGGTCCGCGGACTGCTGGTGGTCCGTGAGGGTACTGCAGAGAGTCCGTGGGAATAGAAAATAGACAATAGAAAAAATAATATTGATAATTGAAAATAATACAAAATTGCAATATTATTTGGTAAATATAGTATTATGGCTTCTTTTTCTTTCTAATGACAGATGATTTTCTGTAAATAGTGGTGCTTTGTTAATGACATCAGTGTAACTGCCATTCCAACGGTCACTGCATGCATTAATTTATCTATTATTTACCGTTTGCATATGAGGTGGTTCGCTAAAGGTCCTGATAATAATCATACGCCAAAAGGTCAAAGGTTGAACCACTGATCTAGTATTTATCTTGCCATAAATATTTCTCCTTGCATAGTAATTACTTTAATACACACTAGAAATGCAAAAAACAAAATTAGAGTAATTTAGTTTTTTTGCATGTGTTTGGTTTATACAACACGTGACAGTTGGACGGTTGGGCGTGCAGCACTGTTAGCTTTGTATTGAAATAATTATCGAAAACTCTGCTCACCCACAAGGACAGTTGGAATTTCTGACGTCATCCTTGGCTAGAGACGAGGAACCACGGTGAAGATCGTTGTCAGGCATGTCATTTTCAGCGCTTGTTGTCCCTGTTGGTTCTTGGGGCTCTTTTGAGTTGAGTGGTAAATGACCATATTGCTTCCAACAAGTATTAAGATGCCGCTTGACATTTTTTAAAAACAACTTCTCTAGGCATTTTTTTTTATCTTTCATTTTTGATGTATACAGGTGGATGACACGTCACTTGTGGTGTCTAGACTAGTTACTAAATGAAGGCCCTCTCTCACTAGTAACCTGTAGATTTTCTGTTGCTGTTTATATATTCACAAATTGAATCTGTACCAAGAGATGAGCAAATTTCCAAATGTTCTGAACAACCCCTACTGGACTTTAGCATTAGTAACAATATGCCTAACCCTAACCTCATGTAGTTCCTTCGCTTGATGTGTATGTTGGTCACATAGTTGGATTAGTATATTAATATGGGTGACTTGTCAGAGTCAAAGTTGGGGTCGAAATTCAATTATGAAAATGTATTCACAGCTTTGAATGGTATTAAATCAACCTCGTCGGTTTTGAAACAACCTTGATTCACTGGAAATGGAATCAAACTAAAATAAAGCAAATTATGATGACCTTGTGATGGGTCCAATGGCCCTATTCCATACAGCTGCCTCTGCTGGCACTTTGGGTCACCACATACCAACGAACTCCTTGACACTTTGCTTTGCCTGCCCCAGCAACTATATTAATCAAATATTCCTCACGCGGTTCCAAAAGGTTCGCCTGATCATAAATTAACAGCTCCCTGTTCCAGTCATTGTCTTTGCGTCAGACCACACGTGTTTTGACAGTAGTTGCCATGGTGGCAATTGCATGTGGCAGTGTCTGATGAGTTGGGGGGCCACAAATGTGGATGTGACTTGCTATGATTGGCAGCCTCTACAGTCCTCTCTCTTCTCCTTTCACCAAAAGGTGAAATGATCTTTTGATTGTGAAATGTAGAATTATTTTACATTTATTAACAATTATTTGTTTTATTTTCATCTTGCCTACTTCTCTTTTTTTTTTACCACAACTTTACGTGAGGGATGTTGGTGTTGATGGTGACCTAACAGAATGACGCTGCCTCCTTCCCCCTACCCAAGCCTTCCAGAGAATGGGGTATAATAAAAAAAAAAAAGATGATGTCATCTGCGTCATATGGAAACTATCTCTACCTCCCTTTTGCGTCACATTGGAAAAAGTAGTTTCCTTGTTTAATTAAATAAAACAGCTTTTTCTTATTTGCCACAATGCTCGGGAGTCTGGTCCTTGTCTGGTCCACAAGAGATCTGGCCGTAGACCACAGACGATCCAGGCGGTCAGGGTGAACCACACGTCTGGCTCGTTTCACCTCGGTGACCACATGCTCGCTCATTCTCTCTCTTTCTCGCTCTCTTGCTTTCGCTGTCTCTTACTCTGAGACGTCCACTCTCCCAGAGCACTTATCCATGTACACTAACAGCATAGTGTCAGTAGAACCACTAGATGGCAGTGTTGTTGTGTAGGTAAACAGTTATTCGACATAATCATCAAGACATGTCTGCATAAAACCATGGAATTTGTCACTCAGGGCGCATTCAGACCAAATCAGGTGTGGTGAAAACTGCAGTGCTCCCGTTTGAGTGGGGGTAGTGCGTTTTGGCTGGGGACCGCAGTGTTGCTGTGTTGCTATAAAGTATAGATAGAAATAAAGTATTGTCTGTTGTAGGTATGGATATGTGACTTAGGTTGCTCTTAGGTTGCTCTGTGGGGGCTCTAGTGTTAGTGAAACACCATGTCTCGGCGAAGTGCCGGAACTCACCCGAGCTGTAGTATGGTCCATTGTCACTGATGACCGACTCAGCGATGCCATGTCGAGCCATCACTGCCTTGATGTGATGACAGCTGATGAAGCTGTATAGTCTCTTGAACCTGCTATAGTAGTCCACTATAACAAGGTAGTCCTGTGAGCTGTGAATAGGTCTGTGCTATCGCTTGCCATGATCTCTAGGGTATGGCGTGTGATAGCATGGGCTCTTTTGTGCTGCTTTGCTCCTGGCATGTGTTTTGCATGCCAGGCCAGAACAGGAGATCCCTTTGCTCAGTTTTTGCTCTTTTCCACACCTATGAGACCAGCGTGTAGCATGTCTTCCCGGAGATTATGGGGAATGATAATTTTCTCACCTTTAAACAAAATGTCATTTTCAGAATTTCAGAAAAACGCCTCTGTGATTCCAGTATTCTTGGATGCTGGGTGGGCGTCTTTTCTTTCGACACATCTCTTGTCACTCACTGGGATGCTGCTAGGCCCTCCATATCTTCGTGCAGGGCATTGTCGTAGTACTCAATTACTTTCATGACAGTGTGTCAGCCACCGGTATCTCTTTTCTGGGACAGTGGAGGATGTGGATGTCGTATTTTTGCAGTTGCAAGAGCAGCTGTGGTTGTGCTACTCTGCCACTGATTTTTTTAAACTATTATTTTAGGATCAGAGGAATCCAAAACAACAACCAAAAGTCATCAATCAAGCCTCTGAACATCATAATTCTATCATCTCTCCATTTTGAAATGTTTTAAACAGCCCATATTTTCTAGTTATTCACTACACTTAGTGGATTGTTTTTTCACAGGAAAAAATAACTATCTCTGTAGAAAATAACTGGAAAAGATGGGATTGAAGAAAGATATATGGCATTGAGATAATTTATAGTATTTTGATGATGACTTTTGGTTGTTGCTTTGGATTCCTCTGATGCTAATAGTAAGAGAATGCTTGTCAAAATCTCTGCGTGGAATGACTACTAACAGGCTTAGGCTGCAATTTTCAGCACTGAATATATACAGAATACAGAATTTCAACATACAAAAGTCTCCTCTTTCAAATGTATTGAAAGCGCTTTATATTAAGGTCCTTGTAATAAGCATTAGTTAATAGGTAATATGGCCCTTAATAAGCAGTAGTTAATAGGTAATACGGCCCTTATAAGTCCTTATAATATGCTTATTAATGAGGTAATAAGGCCCTTGATAAGCGTTTGTTAATAGGTAATAAGGCCCTTAATAAGCAGTAGTTAATAGGTAATACGGCCCTTATAAGTCCTTATAATATGCTTATTAACATTATGTGTATTTATTAACTAACTTACCTATAATGTCATTGTTAAACCTTAACTACGCTTTTTTTCTTGCTTTATAAAGATGAATACATACTTTATTATGCATTTATTAGCAGTTAACTATGCACTTATTAACAGTTAACTATGTGTTTTGCAGCTGCCGGATCTAAAGCGAGAACAATGCCTTATTAAGGTTAATAAATCCTTTATTATTATGTAACAGCTAAATATGCTTTTTGCAGCTCCCCCATCTGGAATGAACATATGGTCAAGCTTGATAAAATTTGAAAAATAAATTAAATATAAATCCAATATTTTAGCGGTGAATCACAAAACACACTAAAAGAGTTTAAATATATATATATATTTTTTAGTTTTCATCACTTTCATGTAAATGGAAGCCACATGCGGCCAAAAAAAAACCCTTGGTGAATTGTATATTGTAAAAGATATTTTGAAAACTTTATGAAACACCAATATCATCTACCTGCAGAGACGAGGCAGTTACATGTACGCATGCGCCACCAGTTTGCCGCTTGCATAAACCAAACTTTCCGGTTTTACAATTTGCTTCAAAATAAAAGCTCTTAAATGAAGGATCTGATATGCAGCACAACATAAATGATACGGTATCATACAACAGTTGTTGGGAGCTATGGACAAATACATTTGAACTTGAAATGCCTTCATCATAAAGCCTTTTGTAATCTCTTTTGTATCCAAACTACATATGTATTTACATAACATGTTTGAATTCGATGCCCCAAGTACTGTGGTATGATACCGTATCATTTATGTTGTATGGTATAAACAGGAAGCAGATTGTCTACTCTTAGTTGCAGAAAATACTACAGAAAATACTACGAATCAACGCCTATAATTCGTTATCCATGTTGAATTAACCCCCTTGAGGCTGATGAGGTTTGTTTTCTTCCGGAGAGGGTCACGTTATAGGGGCGTGACAAATCAGGGAAGGACACGTTGTGACTGATAAGACCAAATCAGGAGGCGAACATGGGTGTCTGCATCATCGGTCTATAAAATCTCCATATCCGCCCATTCAGACTAGTCCAGACTGAAACGCAACCTTGGGGTATTCAAAATGAAATGGGGTCAGCAGTGTTTTCATTAATCACCGCTTTAGGGGTTCTAAAATGCCGGAGTAGTGTGTACAATAGGCGCAAACGTAGCAAAAGTTATGCATTTTAAGACGAAAACGTATTAGTGTGGATGTAGCCTGAGAGACCCCTAGCGGCAGAAATTAGTGATGGGAATTACAGCTCTTTAAAGGGAGCCGGATCTTATGTCTCTGTTCCTTTCCACATTGTTCTTTTTTCTTTGTCTTATGGGGTGGGACTTACTTGGTTTATCTTCTGTGAAATAATCACTAGGATTGTGCAGGATAATAATAGGGTAAGATTTGGATTAGATTCAATCTTGAAAGGACATCTGTGAAAGAGAGGTATTGCACCTCCAACTCACATACGGGACGGGACGCAACCAAGGAGTTTCACAGTGCAGAAAGCAGGAGGCAGCTCAGAGAATTTAAGTGAGAAAATGGTGTTGGTTTATTTACAAGTGCTACAGTGCCAAAATGATAAAAGAAAAATAAACAAAATACTTTGAAATAACAGAAATCTACGGAAGAGTATTAGGGCCACATGAAGACAAAATATTTTTTTTAATTTCTGAGAAAAAAAGTCGAAATTTTCGAGAAAAAAGTCGAAATTTTCGAGAAAAATATTTTTTAAGTTTCTGAGAAAAAAGTCGAAATTTTCGAGAAAAAAAGTTGAAATTTTCGAGAAAAAAAGTCTAAATTTTCGAGAAAAAAGTCTAAATTTTCGAGAAAAAAGTCACAAATCTGCCAGGAACGGCGGAAGTGGTCTAGCGCTACGAGTCCCCCTCACTCACAACAGAGCCTTCCGACAGAAGGGGAATGGGGTGGGAGGGGTGCTGTCGTCAGAGTGTAGACCGCCTGTGTATGTGCTTTGCTGGGGTAATGGTGTGACTGTCGGGGGGCTGCTGTCATCAGAGTGTAGGCCGCCTGTGTGTGTGCTTTGCTGGGGTAATGGTGTGAGTGTCTGGGGGGGTGGGAGGGTGCTGTCCTCAGACTGTAGGCCGCCTGTGTGTGTGCTCTGCTGGGCTAAGTGTAAGCCGCCTATGGGTGTGCTTTGCTGGGGTAATGGTGTGAGTGTCTGGGGGGGTGGGAGGGTGCTGTCCTCAGACTGTAGGCCGCCTGTGTGTGTGCTCTGCTGGGCTAAGTGTAAGCCGCCTATGGGTGTGCTTTGCTGGGGTGAGTGTGTGACTGTCGGGGGGTGGGAGGGTGCTGTCGTCAGAGTGTAGGCCGCCTGTGTGCGACAGAAATAACAATATTGTGATTCTGCGCCAAGACACCAAGGATCTCCTTGTTATTAAACCCAATCCTGAAATAACACTGAATTAAGTCATCCATTTCAGCAGCAAATCAAACACGAACCAGCTCTGTTGTGAAAGACTAGCCCACTTCCGCCATTCCTGGCAGTGTGACTATTTTTCTCTAAAATTTCGACTTTTTTCTCGAAAATTTCGACTTTTTTCTCGAAAATTTCGACTTTTTTTCTCGAAAATTTCGACTTTTTTCTCAGAAACTTAAAAATATTTTTCTCGAAAATTTCGACTTTTTTCTCGAAAATTTCGACTTTTTTTCTCAGAAATTTAAAAAAATATTTTGTCTTCATGTGGCCCTAATACTCTTCCGTAGAAATCAAACCGACCATTCATAGGCAATACAAAACTCACTTTCAGCAGACAATGTAAACACAGCCTCTCAGCAAGCTGACGCACATCACACTGCCAACCCCGAAAAAACTCCCTACCCAGTCTCCCCACTAGCTTTAAAGGGGCACTTGTCAACTTAATAAACCCGTCTGGAAATCATTTGGATGGTTAAATGGTCTGTTCCGGTGTTAATGGTGACTATCCCCGCTCCCCCCAGCGCCCCCAGGTGGAAAACCAGCCTTGCAACTTTGGGATTACCGTCCCGGTAAATTGGGAATGGGAAGTATCGCGAGAAGCGAGAACGAGCGAGAAACACGAACTGCTTTACATTTTTTTCTCAACATAAACACACACGCCCCCCTCAATAACGGTTAATCACGCCGGCTATACATGTCAATGTTCTATGATAGTGTATAATGTATTACCCACCTCGGTAGACATCGCGCCACACGAAAAAAACCCGGCAACAAATGCACATGAGCAGCGGTAGAAAGGGGGGGTGCCGCAAGTGAGTTTTTTTACGACAGTGTTGTGTAATATACGTCCCAGACCTGTAGGGGGAGCTCGTTGAGAAAACATGCGACCACAAAAGTGAAAACCAGCGAAGAAATGGATAGAGTTGCCAAGTTCCCCTTTAAGTAAGCCTACCAATCAGCTACTAATCTCAATGCACAATCATCATAACAGCCATAGAAAACAGATTTAACATCATATCACACCCTAATGCATATAAATATCCATACATATTTTCGCCATTCAAACATACTCTTTTAAATACATCACATCAGTAATAAGAATGACACACAGAAGTATTCCTGCCAACTCACCACCCCCGCCATCAGCAAACCCAATTACACTGCCCGGGGACAGACAATGAAGGACCTGGCTCCAATGTGGCACGCGTTTCCACACGGACCAGTTTGCGGACGGACCTGGAGAATGGTAGTCGAGTAAATAAATGAAGATGATTGAACTGACGTGTGTTGTGGTTGTTTGTAGCCGTTAGCTTAACCGAACGTGTTTGTCGTTACTAAAGTAGGCTTTGAAACGCCGCTGCGGCAGCAGCTGATATGTGTTGCGTGATGGGAAATGTAGTGTGGCTATCAGGGTACGTGTGACGCTATGTGTGCAAAACTCAAGGCAAAACAGTAGGCTCTGGGAAAACGAGCCCCCTCGCTTTTCACAACATCCCACCAATATCATTTCATTTTGTGTTATGTGGACTAGGTTCAGCAGCAATAAATTACTCGTATTGTCAGACTTAATGTCAGTGATCTGCATTGTAAACATTACACAAGGTGACGCCATATCCCTCTGCGTTGTCAGTGAATTTACTACTTTGAATGTACTCTGTAAATTTGTCACAAAAAGAAATCTGTAATTTCTGTATGAAATGTGTTATGATAATAAGGTTGGCTTGCATTGAATGCAATTCATGCAACCTAATATTAGAAAATGTTTTATTGGCACAATAAAAAAACAAGTATAGTGAACTTTTGTGCAAAACATATTTTAGTGCAAATCAGATAGATTAACAATAATCTGAAAAACAAGTTTGGCTCATTTTGTTTCCCCAAACACGTCTACCTCTTGTGACTGGCTGGTTCTCACTGTTGTTATGGGGAAGTGGATTTTACCTTGTGCAGTGTGTGAGGCAGCTGGATTTGTGGGAGAAGATCACACGTCAGGTTAAGTGGATTTAGGGCAGGCAGACAGACAATTGCAATTTGGCCAACGATAAAATATTAAGGACGGCTCTCTCATCGTTCACAAATGTACCATCACTAGCAAAAGTTACATTATAGCCTACCTTTAAGTTGTACTGTATTGAAATAAAAATTGCACAATCACAAATATTGTATTTGTTGACAGTGTATAGTACGGAGCCCCCGAAGTGACATGAGAAAAAAAAATAAAAATAAAAAAATAATAAATAACTCGGTCACTTTGGTGAAATCTAACCAATATGTTTGCGAGATCTCGCAAAACTTTTGCGAGATCTCGCAATAATAATTTGCGAGATCTCACAAATTAAAAAAGAAAAAAGGTTGTAGTGCCTATATGTTACCAGCAGGTGCAACCATAGGATTCCTATGGGGGCAACGGCTCTGACGGCTCTGATTACAAAACCAGGTGAAACATGATCGTAAGCATATCATCGGGTCTTCAACGTTTTCCAGGCCAAGGACCCCCAAACTGATAGAGAGATGGAGCGGGGACCCCCTACTTATATTGTGTAAAATTGTATTTTATATTAAACTGGTCCTATAGTGCCATGTATAAATGTACCTTGTTATTGTGCATTCAATACTAAGATATTCAAATAATACACAGGTTCATAATATTCATGTGCAAGGTACAGTGAGTAGGGTGGCATGCCACTGCCATTCATAAACATAATGTAGCGGCGGTGGCGGACGCTACATTATGGAAAGATGACGTTGGAAAGACGACGCAGTGTTGTTCAGCAAACAACATTTATTGTTGCAACAGAACAGGTTACTGTCGGCCGTAACCACGCCAAAACAACTCCAACATAAAGTTAGCCGTAACTCTCTCCTAATGTTCCTCGCGCTCAACCCAGGCTCGCTCACACACACACACGCACGCACGCACGCACGCATTATGTTTATGAATGGCAGTGGCATGCCACCCTACTCACTGTACCTTGCACATGAATATTATGAACCTGTGTATTATTTAAATATCTTAGTATTGAATGTCAGAGCCGTTGCCCCCATAGGAATCCTATGGTTGCACCATATAGGCACTACAACCTTTTTTCTATTATTATTGCAATTTGGCCAACGATAAAATATTAAGGACGGCTCTCTCATCGTTCACAAATGTACCATCACTAGCAAAAGTTACATTATACCTTTAAGTTGTACTGTATTGAAATAAAAATTGCACAATCACAAATATTGTATTTGTTGACAGTGTATAGTACGGAAACCCCCGAAGTGACATGAGAAAAAAATAAATAAATAAAAAATAAATAAATAACTCGGTCACTTTGGTGAAATCTAACCAATATGTTTGCGAGATCTCGCAAAACTCAGATCTCGCAAAAGTTTTGCGAGATCTCGCAAACATGGTTTTGTAATCAGAGCCGTCAGAGCCGTTGCCCCCATAGGAATCCTATGGTTGCACCTGCTGGTAACATATAGGCACTACAACCTTTTTTTCTTTTTTAATTTGCGAGATCTCGCAAAAGTTTTGCGAGATCTCGCAAACATATTGGTTCACCAAAGTGACCTAGTTTTTTTTTTTTTTTTTTTTCTCATGTCACTTCGGGGGCTCCGTAGTATAGTGCAAGTTTGTGGTTGTTTGTATATTTATACTTAATGTTTCAGATGTACAAACAGATTCACACATCTTGTGTGTGTGGGTGCGTGTGTGTATGTGTGTATGTGTGTGTGTTGCAGTGTCTGAGATGATGTTGGCAGAGCCAGCTCTCAGCATCCTGTGCCTGCTGATGACAGGCCAGTGGAGCTGGCTGTGCACAGAGAACATCCAGAGGACCATCCGCATGCTGTTTGGGACCCTCATCGACAGGTGAGGTTCACTCCCACCACGAGTCATTCTGTGTTGATGGGAGTTACTGTAAGGGAGTTACTGGAGTTTAGTGATGGCTCGTTCGCGAACGAATCAGTTTGAACGAACGACTCTTTAAAGTGAACGAAACTGACCTCGTTCGCCGCTCTCGTTCGACTCGTTCGTCGTCGTTCGTCTCGTTCGCTGAGTCTCTGACGCGCTGCTGATTCGCGGCGCTGATTCGCAAGTCGCGAGTCGTTCCCTGACTGTGATTGACTTGAGGACTGAGACGTCACGACTCACGAGAGCCAGCCAATCGTATTTAAATATCAGTGAAATGGTAAATGCATGCTGTCTTTGTATTTTCTGTGTCATGCCAGATTAATAATATATTTTAATGTCTCGTCAATCTGTCTCGTTCTTTCATGCTTCCTTCTCACGCACGCAACCCGGCCGGGACCCCCCACCTTGGTGGATCTTGGTCTTGAGTGGGGGTGGCCAATGGCCATCTTCACAATAGTAAATAAAATATGCCCAGAATAAACACAACTGTACATCATTAACTTTAAAACTCATCATTGCTAAATCAAGACTATTATCTTGCTGATATATTAAACAGCCAATAATCTACTACGCCCCCCCCCCCGCATCCCGCTGCGTTTGGTTTGTCTAACTTTATCTTGAATTGGGGGAATGGGGCATTTTGATTCTGACATGTCATTATGCATACATTGAATAAATCTGTTGAACTCAAATTAAATACATATGTTTAATTTCATATTAATTACATATTCAACCAGACACAATGTTGTATTTGCTATTATTCACACATTTATTAACACCATCAACCCCCCTCCCCCAGTTGGTTTGTCGGAGTTGAACTGTAACTTGATCTCTGAATGGTAACTTAACTGCATTCGTGATTCGTTTGAATGTTGTGAACGAGGGAGGAGCCGAGTCGGTCAGACTCGGCTGGCATTCGCCGTTCGCGAATGACAACGAGGGGCGGAGGGAGGAGCTGAGTCTGAACGACTCAGTGAATGATTCACCGCTACCGGAAACACGACTGAACGAACGAACGAACGACTCTTTATGGCGAACTGAACGACGCGAACTGATTCGCGCAAACAAATCATGAAATCCATCACTACTGGAGTTACTGTTGTAATAACATCCCCCACCCACGACATTTCACCCACTACGTGCACACACACACACACACACACACACACAAAACGTGTGTGCATGTTTTACTGAAACAATCAGCACAATTGTATGCATTTCTGTTGAAAGCCAAAACATGGCCAAAACGCACCATGACGGTAAACACTAAATTGTAGGAAAACACAACTGATCATGGGTGAACAAAAGGAAGGCAAAGCTTTCTGTTTTTGCTTTCCGGAAATGGGGAAGAGGAAGGGACATGTGGGGGTTCCCATTGACACAGCTGAATAAAGATACACAAACCGAGTTAAAAAAACGTCCAAATGTTGTATTACTCCTAACATTGGCATGGGGAAAGTTTTCCTTCCACACACTAATCCTATCGATCTGATGTGTTGTCTGTGTGCAGAGTCAATGGAAATCGTTCCACTGTTGTGCAACATCCTCAATCCGGACTTTCAAAATGATTATGTAAGGGATAATCCACGACGAGGTGTGCATTACAACTTTTAGCTTGCACTAATTTGTGTGTGCCTGTAAACAAATGGCAAATGACTGGAGAAATATATGGGTCTGACTAATGCCTGGATCTGACTAATGCCTAATATCAGTTAACATGAGATTCATATTGAATGCGGACGTTACCTTATTACTCCAGTAAATAGAGACGACCTTAGTAATGACATGGCAACGGGGAAGCTTTCTAAGTATAGTCCCCCTCCGGTACAAGTTGTTAAAATTTTGTTTAGCGCATTCATTTTTGGACCGGTGATAAGGCTGCTTGCGTCATGGCCGTGGATGTTGTCGATGTGCATTATGTTGAAAAATAATGCACACCTCTCCAGCCAATCAGAATCGAGTATTTACCCGGGCCATGGTATAAAAGGCACTATTATGGCTGAAGGGAGGTCTTGGTCAGGACGTGGTCTGGTGCTTCCTCCTGTGGTGTTGGAACACATGGAATGGGTAACAGTGCAGATTCACTTCTACTCCTACTATAGTAGTTCACAAACTGGAAACTAGTTTAGAAACTACTCAAATATCGTTTAGATAAATGACTAGAGAGGGTTATCTGAAACGTCATCCACACGCCATTGCAGTCTGAATCATATGCAAGTCTGGTGTGTGTGTGTGTGTGTGTGTGTGTGTGCAGTGCCGTTTCTAGGCATATGCGGACTATGCGGCTGCATAGGGCCCCGCCGCCATCAGGGGGCCCCCCAATCTCGCGCTCGCACCCCCCCCCCCCCCGCCGGCCCTAGGTCCGAGGGGCTTATGATCGAGCTCGCACCCCGCCCCCCCCCCCCCCCCCCCCCCCCCCCGGTCAGACATGATAACATAGGGGCCCCAAAATTGTATCTCGCATAGGGCCCCCAAACAGCTAGAAACGGGCCTGTGTGTGTGTGTGTGCGCGTGCGCGCGTGTGCCTACGATGGGTTGATGTAACAGACATATTACTGTAGCTCTCCATTACTGGTGGGAAGTGTTATATGTTGTGGAAAGACAACTCCAACTTTCCTTAGAAACTACAACAAAATCCCCTCTTTCCCCGTATTCCAGACAAGGCAAGAACATCATTCATTTTCTACCTATTCTAGAAGCAGATGTTGCCTTTGACCCTCATATGTTTATCAGCTGATGTCTATGATGTTGTAGAAGTAGAAACCTACAGTAAAAATGTCTCCTCTATTTGCTCTGCACGGTGCATTTATTTGGACTAGACTGTAGAGGTTATTTCTCTTTGCAGTGCATTCATACTGTGTATACAAGGCAGAAAAACATGCGGGATGGACTAGGTATATACACTCACCGGCCACTTTATTAGGTACACCTTGCTAGTACCGGGTTGGACCCCCTTTTGCCTTCAGAACTGCCTTAATCCTTCGTGGCACAGATTCAACAAGGTACTGGAAACATTCCTCAGAGAGTTTGGTCCATATTGACATGATAGCATCACGCAGTTGCTGCAGATTTGTCGGCTGCACATCCATGATGCGAATCTCCCGTTCCACCACATCCCAAAGGTGCTCTATTGGATTGAGATCTGGTGACTGTGGAGGCCATTTGAGTACAGTGAACTCATTGTCATGTTCAAGAAACCAGTCTGAGATGATTCGCGCTTTATGACATGGCGCGTTATCCTGCTGGAAGTAGCCATCAGAAGATGGGTACACTGTGGTCATAAAGGGATGGACATGGTCAGCAACAATACTCAGGTAGTCTGTGGCTTTGACACGATGCTCAATTGGTACTAATAAGCCCAAAGTGTGCCAGGAAAATATCCCCCACACCATTACACCACCACCACCAGCCTGAACCGTTGATACAAGGCAGGATGGATCCATGCTTTCATGTTGTTGACGCCAAATTCTGACCCTACCATCCGAATGTCGCAGCAGAAATCGAGACTCATCAGACCAGGCAACGTTTTTTCCAATCTTCGATTGTCCAATTTTGGTGAGCCTGTGCGAATTGTAGCCTCAGTTTCCTGTTCTTAGCTGACAGGAGTGGCACCCGGTGTGGTCTTCTGCTGCTGTAGCCCATCCGCCTCAAGGTTCGACGTGTTGTGCGTTCAGAGATGCTTTTCTGCATACCTCTGTTGTAACGAGTGGTTATTTGAGTTACAGTTGCCTTTCTATCAGCTCGAACCAGTCTGGCCATTCTCCTCTGACCTCTAGCATCAACAAGGCATTTGCGCCCACAGAACTGCCGCTCACTGGATATTTTCTCTTTTTCGGACCATTCTCTGTAAACCCTAGAGATGGTTGTGCGTGAAAATCCCAGTAGATCAGCAGTCTCTGAAATACTCAGACCAGCCCGTCTGGCACCAACAACCATGCCACGTTCAAAGTCACTTAAATCACCTTTCTTCCCCATTCTGATGCTCGGTTTGAACTGCAGCAGATCGTCCTGACCATGTCTACATGCCTAAATGCATTGAGTTGCTGCCATGTGATTGGCTGATTAGAAATTTGCGTTAACGAGCAGTTGGACAGGTGTACCTAATAAAGTGGCCGGTGAGTGTATATATATATATATATATATATATTAAATGTAGTACTCCTTTTCCTTTACCTTTACCCCTCTTGGTTTTCAATTCTCAAGCCATTTTTTTCAGTACATTTTCAACATGAATGGCAGTGAATTTAGTAGGTGGCATAGCTCATAGAAGTTGGGATTAGAAAGTGTCATCCATTCATTTTGCATTCCAGTCTGCATTTATTCTAATGTGGTTGTATCATTTGATGAGTTGAGTGGGGTAATATTCAAGAAAATAGGTTTTCAACTTCACCTACTTTTCTTAAAAAACAAAAACAAAAGAATAATAATGGAAATGCCATTTCATCCCCTTTTAACAATCATTGCCTCTGGATGACTTTGTGAGCTCCAAGTGCTTTTACGAGGTTTTCCATTCTGAAGAAGCCATGGAAAAATGTTTTTAGAGGGGAGGGGCCTTGGTGTCTGAAAGCACAGCCAGGTCAAGACATGAAGACATATGTAGCCTCGTGGAGATTCCACTGAGAGGACTGTTTATGAGCTTGTGTGTGTGTGTGTGTGTGTGTGTGGGGGGGTCTCCTCTGGCCTATGTACAGTAGTGAATAAAGAGAATAGTTATTTCAGACCAGGGTACGGCTGTTCCTCTTGCCCGATCCTATTGTGTTTCTACCACTGGTTTTGTAGTCTATATTATAAACAGTCAATTATTTTCCTATTTCCTTCCTTCTCCTCCACTGTATTGTGCTCCCTGACACCTGAATTCTTCCATGGGGATTAATTAATAATGAATGATATTACATTATTTATTATTTATGATTGTTACGCCAAACATTTGTCACAGACAGGTATAGCTTGCGCTACCAGTAAACTGGACATGTGGTCAGTGTTCTCAGGATTCTTGTCTGTTTTTTCTGTGCCACTCAATGCAATGACCTCATGTTCCCTTGGGTGACGGAAGCCGCCCCCCCCCCCCAACCCACACACTATCAATGTGACCCATGAGGCTTGGAGTTGGAGGTGGGGAGGCTATTTTAAGGAGTTGCAGCAGTTGGGCATCAAAAGGCCTTCGCTATACTTGGCGGCAGCCTGTCAGTGCCACGGCCACAGCTTCTATGTGTGGCAGTTATCTCCTCATCTCTCATCAGAGTTGCAGAGTTTCGCTGGCCTCTCAAGCACACTGTGGTATGGCTGCAGGGGCAGGGTTGTTGTTGGCAGGGAAATGAAGGCGATCTGGTCACCATGTTGTATTGATTGGATGTTAATTTATTCATCTTTTTTTTTTTACATTTGATATTGTTGCCAGAATTCCAAACTATAATGAGGAGTCATTTTCTACCAAGTTCATCTCAGGGTCTTGTTGAATGAAACGGGGAAAAAAAGCCCATACTTTTCCAAGTTAAGTCTTGGTCCGGACTGTACTATAAATATAATTTGGAGACCAAAACAAAAAAAAGCCTGTTTTAGTAAAGCCTGGCATAAATGACAAGGTGCATGGGCTCTTTCATTCACCACACCATCTGTAATTCAGTATGAATGCCAACATTGTCTTTAGGGCATCAAACACAGGCAATTAGCCTGATCTGCTCAGTGGCCGAATGACTGGCCAAATGCACTTAATCTCTGTGAAACTTTCCATAGTGACCTCATTACAATTTTCCCATACATGGGGACATCTAAGGTTTAACAAAGTGCAACTAAGAAAAACACTAAAACTAAAGTAAATATATAGTAAAATATTTTAACAAGAATGATAAATGTATTTTGCATTTATGTTAATTGATTTATTGACCTTGGTTGTTTTTGGTCAACGTGATTGATAGGATGTCGGAAGCAGGAAGTCCTGCCTGATATAATGTGACACAGCGATTTAGCGGGAGGCACAAGAGATGCAGTGGAAACCTTATCCAAGCCAGTCCAGTCTACTGCTCCATCGCATGCAGGTTTGTCCCCCCTTAAATTAGGACCTGGGATTTCCAGAAGGTGTGTGTGTGTGTGCTGTGTGCTGTGCGCGTGTATATGTGCACGCTTTCTTGTGTGCACATGCATGTACAAGCATGTGCATTTGTGTGCATGTGGGGCTGGAGTCTGGGTCCGTCTGTGTAATGGATCTGGCTCGAAAGAGGTTGGCTGTCTTTCTCCACCCATTAACAGAGTCCAAGGCAGGGCTCTGGTTTGGGAGATGTCTGATTTTTTTTTATGAACTGGAAACTGGGACGGTAGAAGATTAATGTAGTCTCTCTCTCTCTCCTGTAGACAGCAGTCTGGCTGGAAAATCTAGACGGGGCCAGATCGTTGTCAGTGTCTAGATGTAGATGTAGCAGATCCTCTTCCAGAGTTGAGTGTTTTTCTTCATTTAATTAAATGCTTTCTTTTATCCTGTATTGATGTGTGTATATGGTAGTCTGAGGCGGGTCAATTTTCTGCACCCATCATAATTCTTACAGTTGACCTAAAATGAGATTCTGGAGAAATGGTCAGTGCCAGTGTGGTGATAATAATAATAATAATAATAATAATAATATTAATAATAATAATATAAGTATGGCAATTCATTAAATGTGATAAGATGTTTTTCTCTAGAACCCACACACACACACACACACAGCCTGCAATAGAGCCAGTAATAACACTACCATGGAACATTCCCCACTAAGAATCCAAAAGACATAACTCATACTTGATGATGAATTGCAATCAGTAAAAGTTAAGCATGTCATGGACACAAACAGCAGTCATCCAAAAAACCTGGACAAGATGCAGGTGGTCATGTTCTTGTATATCGCTGAACACACACACGCACACACACACACGCATGCCCGTATGGAGTGTCAGATGATTCAGGCTACTAAAATCAAACGCCTCACTAGTGCGTACTTAGGATGTCTAAGGTCTAACCAAACCTCTACATGCACGCCAACAATTTACATAGACTCACAATGGAGACACAGGCATCACACACATGGGACGTATAGGACTGTTCCGACTTGAATAAAAGGCGGTCTGACCCTGAAACCATGAAACAGTTATGACAGCATTTAAAGACATTATTATTATTATTATTATTATTATTATTATTATTATTATTGTTTTTCTGAATTCATGTATTTTTACTTAACCTTTATGCACCCTCAAACCCTCATTGAGATGACACTGACCATCTTTTCCAGCAGTATCCTGGCCCAGAGTGACGATCATTACTATTAACTAATGATCATTATAAAATATAATTAGGTTCTCTTCTTTTCATACATACATTTTCTTAACTTTGACATTTTTGGTAAACATATAGTCTGTGTAAAAATCACAGAATGTCATTCACAACTATGAATCAAATATTCCAAAAATCGAATAATTAGCCATGTGCTTCTGTTTGTTTGAGAAACGAGGACTAAGTTGAAACAGTGGGCAATCGTGTTGGTGTGTAGGTGTGTTAGGTGTTTGCTGCAGCGCACCAAAACTAAACATGCACTCCACTAACCAGGCATACCGATATGCACGCTTAGTTATCTATCAAACTGTTAGGTGATGTGTTGATGTGGACACAGCTCACCAAAGTACACGTATACATGTACTTTAGGTGTAGCAGGTGCGCGGTGAAGGCACCGTGTGTTAGTTTGCTGACTCTTCTGAAACCCCATACATAAACACATACACACACAGGACTGTCTGATCAATGGATTGCTTGTTGGTTGCAACCAAAGAGCCCAGGAGACCCTAGGAATGGCATGTTTTGACTCTCAACCCCATCTGACACCTCTCTCCACCATCGCACCTGTCATGCAGCCATGACACCATTGTCTTATTTTTACTCCCTAAAATGCCCTATTAATACTCACATAAACAGTTGGGGCATCACTGCATATCCCTGACGACAGCTTGATGACAGAAGTGAAGATAGCTGGGAAGATGGAGAATCTTTAACTTGTCATCGACTCTTCTCCTTTCTTCTGACATGATCTCTCTTTTTTTTTTTTTGTTCCACCATCAGCCCTCCCTGCTTTCCTGTCCACCTCTGTCTATTCTGTCACCGTGTTAATTAGTAACACACACACACACACACACACACACACACACACACACACACACACACACACACACACACACACACACACACACACACACGTCAGAGACCAACCACAGGGGTCCAGTGTGTTGAAATTCCATTTTTTTTCCAGCTGAATTCAGCAGCTGTCATATTGTTAAAAACCATTCCTACTTTCTCAAACAAAGTAACTATTGGCAGGAAAGCTGAATTATATTGTGAATTTTAAAGTGTAAAAGAAACTGGGCAGAAGAAGACTAACCAAGGTGAAGTCTGCTTTAGATTGCCAGTATGCTTCTAAATGATAGTGAATGGTAGGTCACAATGGTATAAGTTCAACTCAAAAGAGTTGGGCTACACTAGCGGCGTTAGCTATGTTAACGCTAGACAAGGAAACAGTAAAAACTATGCTGATTAACAAAATTTTAACAAAAGAAAATGTTGGGATCAAACATGGGTCACTTAAAAACAAAATGACAATGGAAGGGCCTTTTGGGGCATTAAATGGGGTTGATCTGATCACCAGGATAGTCATGATTGGCTTAAGCGTTGACAATGAATTCAGAATTCTTCAGAGATTAGCAAGCCTCAACCATTTTATGTATCAGATTAAGATGGTTTATACGGCAAAAGTGGATATTGGTCCTATAAAGACACAATGCAAGGTTGGTTTAAAGAGGTGCACAAAAGAAGAAAACAAAAATGGTAGAAAATCTAATGCAGACTTTATTGATCTTAGGGCAAAATAGTTGCAATGAATTCATGATGGTTATATGATACAAGATTGAATGATGAATTCATGGTGGTTTTTAGCCTGGCAAGCCAGACCCACATCAGAAAGATGTAAGGTCTGGCGCAGTTCCATTGGCAGTGTGGGCGGGATAAACGGTTGTCTTTCAAGTTCCCTCTGCACGCAATAGGATAGCGCTACAACCAATCAGCAACGAAGAAGGTGACGTAGTCAGAGCGACGGCTCTGACTACGTAATTAATCAAAACTCCGAATACATATTTCTTTTCGAGGAAAGACTATAGTGCCGTTCTTTTCTTAAATAAAATGTTAACTTCAAGTCTTGAAGAGTCGCGGCCAAAGCCGAGTCGAAAGACAGCCATTCGCCAGCAGCAGCAGCCATTGTTTACCTCTAACAGAGCCCGTCTACGGAACCGTCGCAACTCTGTCGTCATGGTAGCCCGGCTTTCGACTCCGCCCCTCACGCTGTGATTGGTCTGACATACTTTGTGTTTCCAGCACCAAAAAGCCGACGGAGCCGTGCTAGACCTACCTGGCTGCCAAATAAATTTGCTGCCGCTAGGGGGTGTCTAGATTTCTAGGCTAGGTGGTTTTATGATACAAGGCTGAATGATGAATTCATGATGGTTTTATGATACAAGGTTACATTTTGAATTCAGGATGGTTTTATGGTGCAAGGTTGAATGATGAATTCATGATGGTTTTATGATACAAGGTTACATTTTGAATTCAGGATGGTTTTATGGTGCAAGGTTGAATGATGAATTCATGATGGTTTTATGATACAAGGTTAAATTATGAATTCATGATGGTTTTATGGTGCAAGGTTGAATGATGAATTAATGATGGTTTTATGATACAGGGTTGAATGATCTACAGCCATTGGAATTTTACTATAGCCATTTGACTTCTACAATATATACTGTATATGATAAATACGTATTGAAAAAAAAGATAATGCATCCGCTACCTCAACATTTCTCATGGCAATGCACAGCTCGGCCCCAGTTGTGCTGATGCTTCCCCACAGATTCCCCATTATTGGATTAAGGTTATTTGTTGACCACTTTTTTGATCTTTCGTGCTTAATGAGTCCAGTGTTTGGTGTTAAACAGTTATGCGAGGCTCCGGACCATGCCTCAGACATGCAGTGTCTGTATATGTAACAGAACAGGGAACATTGATAGTTTCAAATTTCACTATATCCCTCTTAATTTTTTATTCATCTTTAGTTCTTTATTCAAAAATAATTTACTAATGCATTCAAATCATCATAAGCTTTGGGTTAGTGATGCAGGAATAAATTATTATTCCAAACTATTCACTTTTAGTATTGGCAGAGTCCTTGCATCAGTACTCATTATAATGAACTGTGTTAATGGCCTCATTGTAATTCCTTTCAGACTGTAATCACTCATGTTCAAAATGCATTCTTCCTGAGAACATTTGGTTTGGCAGCTACCCCAGTCTACAACAATTTTTTTAAATTATAAAACATTTGACCTCCTTAATATGTCAAGATGTAATAATTGTCACTGACAGAGAGGGACGTGCTTTGGGTGTTTGGGCTCTAGAACTGACATCTGTCCTTGAGTCATGTTTTGTCCTTTTGTTGTTTTTGTTGTCTATTTCCTTTTCCACAGATGTGTGTGTGTGCTCCTACATGGGGGGGGGGGGGGGGGGTGATGATGATGTATTAATGCTGGTAGACCGAGCACATTTGAAGGGTTTGAGCAAGAACAAGAAGCAACGCTGGGTGGGTGAATGGATCTGGAAGATGGTTGCTGTTGTTGTTACATAAGTAGCTGTCTGTCAGCCTCGCTAGGTGGGAGAAAGTGTTCAGGAACAGTCAGGTTCCTGAATTAATCAACTCAGACACTGTCTTGTTGTGCTTGGTGGCATGGTGCCATCTCAGTGAGCTGATAGGACAATGTGCCCCCGCTGCGATGAGATGGCCTGTGCTTCTACGGTATTATTTCTCATAGAGCGATTGATTTTAACTTGAATTTTAAATTAACTTCATGCTGTTCTATTTTATAGGCAGTGGCTTACTGTTTAATTAACTGCAGCCCTATGTCATAGTCTCTGGGAGCCAGTAAAGGTCACGGAGGTCATGTAGCCTTTATGAAACATGCTTTCTCTCTCTCCCTGGCGTGCCATCAGTTACGGCCTGTCCGTCTCTCATTCATCCGTATTTAGACCACCTGCACCATTAGGCGAAGCGTAGAAGCCCAGTCGACTCTGGTCCTGTCCCATGAGAAGACATGAAAGGCTGTGAAGAATCATGCAGTGGTGTTGGTCATCGAGGAGTCGCCGGCTAATTATTGCGTGTACTCTAGATAAAGTTAGCTTCCTGGCACTTTGTCGCAAGGTGTAATGCTATCAGGGGGGCTGGGTAACTGAGTTTAATAAGTGATAAACACAGAATCTTAAATAGTCATTGCATGACTGTAGCCCTTCTGGTATTTGTTTACCCATGCACACCTGGGCCCCAGGGGCCACTTGAAACGTGGCCCTGCTACAGGAACCACAGTTCATCCTATGTCTCTCAAGAGACAGACATGCTTAGCCAGTGATATCTCGTCTGCCCTAAGCTCACTGTAATCTTATTTTAGCCCAAACTGGACCTGGAAATACAGGCCTGATTACCCTAAATAGTAAAAATAATAATGCATTGGTTGGTTTCCAGCACATTAACTTTGCAGGCCAATAAAGACAATGTGCTCGAGGAATACATTTTGTTCCCTAATCATTGATTTCTTTCCATGCCTTTCTATGGCGGCATATCACTGCCAAAAATCGCGAGCAAAAATGACATCCATGCACTCAAATTATTATTGTAAACACTTTTACTGCACTCGCGCGTAGTATTTCTCTGCTCGTGAGAGCAATTATACAGCCTGTGAAGAGAAGTAATTAATTGAGCGCACACATACATATAGTGAAGCAGCACGCAACTGACGCCCCCGTGTGCACAAATGCTGTCTTGCTTGCATAGTGTTTTCCTGCTCTCGCAGATATTTTTCTGCTTGCGCGATTTTCTTTTTGGAACTAAGTGGGCGGAGCCAGCCATGGCAATCAATCACATTTAGGGATACAATGGCCGATCACATTCAGGGATACAATGGCTATGGTGGGTGACCAGACATCCCCGTTTTCTGGGGACAGTCCCCATTTTGGTGGCCTGTGCCTGCTGGGGGTGGCTCCGCAATTGTTCCTGTTTAAAAAAAATATATCAATAGATTTTCTAAAGGCAAAGGTTCTAGCTTGCTCATGAATATTAATTTCTCTGATAGGCTGTGACGCGACCTTGCCACACGGGGCTCTATCGGCTTAATACCATAAGAAGGGATGCATGACCGATCATAAACAATAGGCTATCCACAGAGGTGGGTAGTAACGAGTTAGATTTACTCCGTTACATTTACTTGAGTAAGTTTTTGAAAAAATTATACTTCTAGGAGTAGTTTTAAATCACTATACTTTTTACTTTTACTTGAGTAGATTTGTGAAGAAGAAACTGTACTCTTACTCCGCTACATTAGGCTTCAATGAGCTTGTTACTTTTCTTTTTACCTCTTTGGTATTCTACATGTCATTATTTTTATCCCCCTGCGTACGCCTCATTTTAATGTTTTATTTTAACTGAGAGAGAGACTTCCGCCAAAGGCTCTACCACGTGACTGTGTTTCACCAATCAAACGTAGCCATGCAGTCTTGTCACGTGACGGGGTGCGTATTCAGACAGGATCAGCGAAACCGGCAACCGGTGGTGGGGGAGTGCGGTAGTTGGGGGGGGGGTGAGGGGAGCTGAGGTGGTGGGGGAGTGCGGTAGTGGGGGGTGAGGGGAGCTGAGGTGGTGGGGGAGTGCGGTAGTGGGGGGGTGAGGGGAGCTGAGGTGGGTTGCTGTGGGCGTGTCTATACCTGCTGAATGTAACCGCTGTGAAACAATCAGGAAACAACTTTTTATTTCTCTGATTAATAACAGCTTTATCGAGGCCAGCGCTTGATCTCTGTTGTTGTTACTCTGTCTTTCTACCAAAGCGCTCTCTCTCTCTCTCTCTCTCTCTCTCTCTCTCTCTCTCTCTCTCTCTCTATCTCTGATCATTGGACACAAATCAAATTAAACTTCTTCGTGTCACTATTTTGCGGCATAAATTGCGCATCAGACTCAGATTTAGAAGCTGGAACATGAAATAAACAAAGTGAGAACACACACACAGGTAGATTATCAGAGTTTAGTCCATGAATCCACCTGGATAGTCTCTGCTTCAAAGACATTTCAGGCTGTTAGCTGTACAATTTACAGTCGTAGCAAACAAAAAAGAGAAACGGATGACACACAGTTTATGAGAGTTTATGGGCTGCCTTGTTCTAGTTCTGCCTGCAGAGCCTGGTGAAAAAGTACAAAGGTTTGGAAATTGTACTTGTACTTAATTAATTATTTTATTTATTATTATTTTATTGATTTTATTTTTTATTGAAGTACTTGAATTTACCTGGATATTTTAATTTAAGCTATTTTGTAATTAATTAATTTTAATTTATTTTATTGATTGGATTAACTCTAATTTGCCTAAAGATGATTATTTTGTATTTTTGTCTGTCTGATTGAATGCTTGTGTTAACAAATAAATCAGACGTTACTCAACAACTAGAAAATGCATTTCCTGCAGAAAACGCGTGTGAATGCTGGAAGCTGAATGATAAGCGCAAAGCAGAAATATAAAATGAATTGATCTGAAGAATCTGAAAGTAGGTCCGCCCCCCCCCCCCGGCCGTAGGTCCGCGGTGTGTTTGTGTTACTATTGCGGGCACCCCCCCCCCACCCCCGGCCGTAGGTCCGCGGTGTGTTTGTGTTACTATTGGGGGCACCCCCCCCCCCGTAGGTCCGCGGTGTGTTTGTGTTACTATTGGGGGCACCCCCCCGCCAGTCGGTCGTAGGTCCGCGGTGACGCCATGACGCTCGAACGTGAACGTCGTTTTACGGCAGCGGAAGATTTACGACAGCCAGAAAAAAGTGAATGAATTAGTTACGACGTCTGAAACAGTGGAAGGTCCGCCGGTTACAATGGGACGAATGGTAGAATATGACGATTTGAAACTAAAACTGCGATACAGAAAAAAGTAGGCTATAACAGCTATCGAAATTTCGTGCACACGGCTAGATAGATACAAATCTCTAGATTTGTTTAATTGTTTGAACGATGGGAAAAGGTTGAAATTTGAATTAGTTACGACGTAAAGAATGTGAAGAATAAGAGGCTGGATTTGTATTGGAAAAATAAAGGTGGAAAAAGTAGAATAATTTGAAAAGTTGAATGAATATGAAAAATCTGAATAGATAGCCATAATGTCGTAATAAATATGAACATTTTGATATTTGAATGGTTTCTGTAGCTGAAAGTATGAAGAAGGAGAAGAGTGCCAAAAAACGGTCGGAAGAAGAATAAAAATAAAAACTAGAAAATGCATTTCCTGCAGAAAACGCGTGTGAATGCTGGAAGCTGAATGATAAGCGCAAAGCAGAAATATAAAATGAATTGATCTGAAGAATCTGAAAGTAGTAGTAGAAGCTGAAATAGTAGAAGAATCTGAAAGTAGTAGTAGAAGCTGAAATAGTAGAAGAATCTGAAAGTAGTAGTTAGGGTTGGGCGATGTCCGCTAAATTGGCACTCGTCGATGATTACCATAAAACATCGTGATTGACGATGATATCGTCGTTTTGACCACTTTTTACGATAATACTTTTTACTATAAATATATATATTTTTCTACTTAAAAACTATACATAGTGAAGTCATTCAGTGACACACAAAGCGCCGCGCGCTCTTTCCAGCGCCGACCCACCGGACTTCTCTCTCCGCCGGACCTTTTGTGTGCCAAAAATAAACCCATAAAAAACAGTTAGTTAGTACAATAACTATACAGTTATTGTACTAACCCTACTCATTAGCCTAGGCCTACTCATCCGGGCTTTTCAATATGTTGCACGTAAGACAAAAAAAAAGTCGCTTCCACAAGAACAGTTGATGCAATGGCGTTGGTTGGTAAAAAGGGTACGACTTCTGTGTTTTAATAAATGTGTGTTAACAGAAGCACCTTCATTCTTTCATTCAATTTGACATCATGGCCAAGAATTCGGAGCTTGAAGGTTTTTTTTTATTATTTCGGTCCATTTGTGCTACACTCGCAAGCTGCGCGATTCTCTCCAGCTGATGGGACGCTCAGGACAGCAACGTCTTAATTCTCCAAAATAAATAGCGGGGATTCATGACCAAAGGGATTCAATCAGGGCGCACTTGTGTGGGTGCACTGTGAATTTGAAGAAGGTGGTGAGCTCAATAAATTCTCTAAAACAGGAGTTCGGATGTGAAGCTGCTGGAGATCAATGCGTGTGCGATTTTTGTGAAACGCGGCTGCGCTGTTGACCATTACATTTACGTGAGAAGTTGCGGATCCGACTGAGGTTAAATTACCCTGTATTAGATCAAGTTATATAACTAATTTAGAAATGCATTTGACATCATGCCATGCATTGACATGATCATTCGTTTTAGGAAGGTGGTAAAAAGCTCAGCATCGTCGGAGAGCCTACTCAGTCAGCAAAGGAGCCTCAGGTTCCCGACCCCTGGGTTGCAGGTTATTTGAAAGAGCATATGCATTAGTTATATTCTCAATATAATTTACAGAGCAATCCAAGTTATTAGGCTATAGAGGAGACTAGGATTGGTTCGTGTTTGACAGGGAGGGGGGCGTGGCATCACGATGGTTGCGCTACATCGTGATGTCGGTCAGCCAATCACGATGGACGATGATATCGTCTATCGGCACAACCCTAGTAGTAGTAGAAGCTGAAATAGTAGAAGAATCTGAAAGTAGTAGTAGAAGCTGAAATAGTAGAAGAAGCTGAAAGTAGTAGAAGTAGTTGAAATTGTAGTAGAATAAGAGGCTGGGTTTTGATTTATACTGGAAAAATAAATGTATACTACTATTTACTATTGCGGGCACCCCCCGGCCGTAGGTCCGCGGTGTGTTTGTGTTACTATTGGGGGCACCCCCCCCCCGTAGGTCCGCGGTGTGTTTGTGTTACTATTGGGGGCACCCCCCCCCCCCCCTGGCCGTAGGTCCGTGGTGTGTTTGTGTTACTATTGGGGGCACCCCCCCCCGTAGGTCCGCGGTGTGTTTGTGTTACTATTGGGGGCACCCCCCCCGTAGGTCCGCGGTGTGTTTGTGTTACTATTGGGGGCACCCCCCCCCCCCCCCCCCTGGCCGTAGGTCCGCGGTGTGTTTGTGTTACTATTGCGGGCACCCCCTCCCCGGCCGTAGGTCCGCGGTGTGTTTGTGTTACTATTGGGGGCACTCCCCGCCCGCCAGTCGGTCGTAGGTCCGCGGTGACGCCATGACGCTCGAACCTGAACGTCGTTTTACGGCAGCGGAAGATTTACGACAGCCAGCATACAGACAGTGAGCAACGGACTTCACATGATGTTATTCACAACTCGGATTAATTTAATGAAACCCATTGATTCTTTTGATCGGTGGACCCTTTTTGATTGGATATTATGGGATATACAAGTCTGTAGATTTGTGACATTTTTTGAACGAAGGTAAACGATTGAGAATTGATTTAGTTAGGCCTACGATGTGTAACTGTCGGAGATCAATGTGTAATCGATGTGTAAACTGTGATTCTGAATAAATATAAATGCTATCGAAATTTCGTTTGGATATCGTTATTATTGAATATACAAATCTGTAGATTAGTGACATTTTTTGAATGAAAGTTAACGGTTGAAAAGTGAATGAATTAGTTACGTCTGAAACAGTGGAAGGTCCGCCGGTTACAATGGGACGAATGGTAGAATATGACGATTTGAAACTAAAACTGCGATACAGAAAAAAGTATAACAGCTATCGGAATTTCGTGAACACGGCTAGATAGATACAAATCTCTAGATTTGTTTAATTGTTTGAACGATGGGAAACGGTTGAAATTTGAATTAGTTACGACGTAAAGCAGTGGAAGTAAACAGTGGAAGGTCCGCCGGTTACAATGGGACGAATGGTAGAATATGACGATTTGAAACTAAAACTGCGATACAGAAAAAAGTATAACAGCTATCGAAATTTCGTGAACACGGCTAGATAGATACAAATCTCTAGATTTGTTTAATTGTTTGAACGATGGGAAAAGGTTGAAATTTGAATTAGTTACGACGTAAAGAATGTGAAGAATAAGAGGCTGGATTTGTATTGGAAAAATAAAGGTGGAAAAAGTAGAATAATTTGAAAAGTTGAATGAATATGAAAAATCTGAATAGATAGCCATAATGTCGTAATAAATATGAACATTTTGATATTTGAATGGTTTCTGTAGCTGAAAGTATGAAGAAGGAGAAGAGTGCCAAAAAACGGTCGGAAGAAGAATAAAAATAAAAATAATAAAGATTTCGATATCTAGAGTGTGAATGCTCCAGCATTCACACTAATAAAAATAATAAAGATTTCGATATCTAGAGTGTGAATGCTCCAGCATTCACACTAATTACTCAGTACTTCAGTACAGTTTTTTCACCAAGCACTTTTTTACTCTTACTCAAGTAATTATTTGGATGACTACTTTTTACTTTTACTTGAGTCATATTATTCTGAAGTAACAGTACTTTTACTTGAGTAAATTTTTTGGCTACTCTACCCACCTCTGGCTATCAATACAATATAAAACCGATCATAAACAATAGGCTATACAATATAGTACAATTTCCTATTCGAGTAGCTACTTTGGATTCTTTTTGGGTGGTTTACTAAAGCTGAAAACACATCATAGTAAACCATTGTTGCCTACTGCCCAATGTTTTACTACAGTACTACATTAACCATGATAAGAATAGGCAAAATGTAAATATGTCCAATTTTTTCATTTCAGAAATATTATCATCAGATATTTTTGTTGAAATATGGACCGCCAAACTACAAATGTCCCCGTTTTTCATTTCAGAAATCTGGTGACGTTACCATGGCACGGCTCAATGAATGATTTATAATTGCTCTCGCAAGTAGAGAAATACTACCCGCAAGTGCAGTAAAAGTGCTTACAATAATAATTTGTGTGCATGGATGTGTTGTGCACGCGTACAAAGTCATTTTTGCTCCCGATTTTGGATGGTGATATGCTGTCATACCTTTCCATCTACCGTTTAGCATTATTGTTATGTAATAAAGGATTAATGTTCCAAGGTTATCAGTTGGTTGAGACCATGCTGGGCTCTTTATTGTAACCGTCCTGAAACTGCTTTTTTTGGTATATTATACTATCTTTCTATCTATCTTCTTACACAGAGAGATGTTTTGTCTATAAATCAGTTTGGTCTGTGCTTGATGCAAGCTTGGTCTTGGAGTAATGTGACCAATAACCAAGTGATCCAAGTGGTGGATGGGTATTTCATTTTTATCAACTTTTTCAAATAATTTTGTTTTCGAAAAGCAATGGCTGCAGTGAAAAATTCCCATAGTCTAGGTTTAAGCTAATGTGTGACTCTCCGTGCACCCTCCTTCCAATTCATCCCCTACACTACCACTGCTGCTACCCTAACGGCACGCTTCCAGTCGTGTGCCATGGTAAACCGCAAGCTATCGCAACTGGTGCTTTTTCCCTCTGTGAGTTTACAATATGCTGGGCTGCCTAGTGGAATCAGCTTTTCTTCCTAGTGTGACGAATGTATAACCGCACATATATATCAACAGACTGTAATATCCTCACATAGCCACAAGGGGACAGGAATAAATACATGAGCTGTAATATCTACACATAACCACTAGGGGACAGGAATAAATACATGAGCTGTAATATCTACACATAACCACTAGGGAATAGAAATAAATATATAAGTTGTATTAACCGCACCTGGCCACCAGATGGCGGCACACATAATACACTGGGGGCGGGCGCTAAACACTAGCCAATCAGAGCATAGTATGCATCATAGAGGCCACGCCTACCAGGTACTACCAAACCACACATCCGGGGAAAGGGCAGAAACCCCCCGGCAGTGTATCTGGACAGATACCCAGCTAAAGGGTCGCTCCATGCGCGTGACCTATACAATACCTCTCCATTTGCTTCATAGATAATAGACCTAAAGCTAAATAAATAAAGTGAGTTAAAAGCGATCCTGTGTCGGCGGCCTTCTTCCAGAATGAACACATCACACTAGCCATAGCTTGTGACAGTTTTCTGATGCAGATCAAAATGCTTTATTTTCTCAGAAATGTAGTGGAAAGCTAATAAATAATTGCAAACCCTTTGATGCTTTAAGCAGTTATGCTATCAGTTATTGTTTGCTAGATGTTTTTCATTTGCTTTGGATGGCTGTGGTTTTGGGGAATTTTCAGCAAGTGCATTTATTTACAGACTTGTTGCCTTTCCCCTCAGCAAATAATCCACCCTAATGTGTAATCTAAAAAGATGTGGCCCTCCACTCAGCAATTATTTACGGGAAACATGGAAGGAAGGAGCCCTTTGTATCTGCTGGGTGAATGATATCTCTGCGATAGCAGTTAGTGTGACTGGAAAACCAGTCGTGGTGGTTTTCATCGTAGTAAAAATGCCAATTGGCTTTAGGCTCCTTCAGACCACAATGTCTTCTATACAATTACTCCCCATTTGTCAGCTTGAATTGATTCAAGGAAGTCTGTGTGTGTGATTTGATTGCCATCTCCAGTTTGATTGCCATAAAACAGTAGAAGTAATCATAGAAGAGACAACTGTATAAAGTATCTTGTTGTTGCATAGGGCACTGCAACAACAACCCTGCACATGCACCTCTAGGCCAATTGCAATGGCCGAGACCCAGCCTCAACGGCCAAACTTTAGTCAATGACCAGGAGGGGGGTCCAACACACACACACACGTGTGATGTCATTTAGATGACAAGGGAGATTGTACCATGGCACGGAGGTAGTTATCGGTTGGTAATCAGACAAATCCTCTGGGGTCTGTTAGCCTGACAGTTTGTCACACATTACATGACTTCAAAGTAGTCAGATCACTGTACTGCACACATTACACAACTGTCTGTCTCGAAATTAGGTATCTTGAAGTCGGCGACAGGGGGTCACACATTACAAGATGATTGTCTGTCTGATGTCTGTCAAGATGTCTGGTCTCCAAACTACGTTTAGTCACGAAAACACACGCGAGAAATGACGCTTCCAAAAATGGATGTCCACAAGAAGCTAGCGATCAAAGTTATTCAGAATGCATCTCAAGCAGTTCACACTACACGATCATTGCTCACGGGAGCATGCTACAATTTGCTACAATTAGTGTGAACTCGGCATAACTAGCTGCCACATCTCAGACACCACACAGCACACACTGTCACACTGCCAGCTAACAGCAGACGGTTTGCTCGCAACTGGCATCCTAACAAACTCAAGACAGATTTGATGTTTGTGTGTCTGTAGATGAGCCTAAAAGGATTAACAGGGTCTCAGTTTCTTTTTTAATGAAAATCCAGTTAAAATCTTAAAAAAACATTTAAAGGGTTAAAAAGCATTTAACCCTAAACAAGCTTTTCTTTTATTGTGTGCAATTATGCAGGAAATTGAATCAGGAAATGGAGAACTGCCGGTTTAGTCACTTCCATAAAAAAAATGTAGATCACATTTTGATCAACAGAATGCAGGTGTACTGACTGCTATAGATGTCCATGAGGTAACTGAGACAATACATATTTGTTACATTTTGGTTTAGGATGGAAAAATAGGATTTAAAATTCAGCATGATTGGAGCTCTGCACTCATGGCCATTGCTTGTAATCCCAGTTGTTAAGATGGAAGGCTGTGTTGGATTCAGGGCATGGACCAGGCTATTTCTAGTCATGTTGGAATCCCATGACTTTACCTCACAACTCTAGTAGGCCTTTAAACGATTGCATTGTTTATCACAAGCAGAGCCATGCACATACTCCTTCCAACCCTGTAATCCCTAAAAAGCCTTTCCAAAGCCAAATGTATCCCCAGTTGTTCATAATACCCCCACTTTCCATGGCTATGGAGGCCTTTATTTACCTTTAATCAGCACGGATCGTCTCGCTCCGGGTGCTGCTAATAACACTCAGTGGTGGCCTTTTGGCCTCACACTTCCTTTCCCCTATAGGTCTAATCCAGGGGTTCTCAACCTTTTTCAGGCTGGGCCCCCCCAAAACTGGTTCATTGCAGTCGGGGCCCCCCCCCCCCCCATTGTTGACGGGGGAGGCGCGTGCGATCGTAACACTCCTCGGACCTATATGGGGGTATTATTGAGACAATATTATTTGTGTGTGCGTATCTCAATCTGTGTACCGGTATTCACATTTGTGTGTGCGTAATAAGATTTGTCTGTCTGTATTCACATTTGTGTGTGTGTAAAAAAAATCTGTGTGTCTGTATTCGTTTTGCAAGTAAAGACAAATCTGCAGAGATCTGTAAGTGTACACACATCTGTGAATGTGTAAACAGATCTGTACATGCGTACTGAGATCTGTAAATGTCTGTCATCAGTTATAACTCAGGCGGGAGCTCTGATTGGCCGTCTTTTTACACGTGGATTTTGGCACACTTCTGCCGTGCAGATCTGCAAATGCGATCCGTGTGTAAAAACGATTTGTCTGTAACTTCACGCAATACAGTCTACACACCACTAGTCGGCGCGTATATGTACAGATCTGTTTACACATTCACAGATGTGTGTACACTTACAGATCTCTGTACACATTTGCAGATTTGTCTGCACTTGCAAAACGAATACAGACACAGATTTTTTTACACACACACAAATGTGAATACAGACACACAAATCTTATCACAAACACACAAATGTGAATACAGACACACTGATTTTTTTACACACACACAAATGTGAATACAGACAGACAAATCTTATTACGCACACACAAATTTGAATACACACAAATGTGAATACACACAAATCTTATTACACACACACAGATTGAGATACGCACACACAAATAATATTGTCTCAATAATACCCCCATAGACCTACGGCCGACGGGGGGGGAGGTGACGGGGGGGGGGGGGGGCGAAGGGGGCGGTGAGTGCGCGCAATAGTAACACACGGTGGGTGCGCGCAATAGTAACACACCGCGGACCTACGACCGACGGGGGGGCGAAGGGGGCGGTGAGAGTGTCGGGGGGCCGGGAGAGTGTCCGCGCCCCCCCAGGGGGGCGCGCCCCACCGGTTGAGAACCACTGGTCTAATCTATTACGTTAGCTGTAAGCATTCTCAGCAGACTAAATCCCTCTAGAAATGTTTAACCCCTTGGTGCCCACAATCAGTTGGCAATGTCAAGCTTTGTAGGAGAAAAGAACGCGCCGCAGTGGCCTGCGATCGACAAGCGCTCACAAATTCAAGAGGCTCCTAATTTATGAGGTGAACTGAAACAGCATATTGTAGATCCTTGTAGAAAGGAGTGATCTGCTCTTCGCGCTGGCCGTTGTCCTCCTCCTTGTTGCCCTGTCCACTCCAATACAGCAGATTCCTCTGTATTACTCGCAGGCCCTGGCTAAACGCTCTCACCTGTTGAGATGTAAACTGTGCCTGTTTTCATAGTGTTTCATCATTTCTCCTCTTGTTGCTGCGCTCAGACAGGATGCTCCAAACTCGCCAGTGATAGACCCGGGGGTTAAACGGGGATAAGGATCGTTATAAAACTAAAACAAAACAGTCTGTCTGTACTTGAGCAGAAAGTACAGGGTGTGACTATACAGTATATTGACATTGACATTTCTATCACAGTAAGTAACGCTTGTTGTTTGAATTAAACTTGAACCATAATAACCATAAATTCTCAGAAAATTAAAAAATACATTTGATTGATTCAGAGGGGTTTGTATATTTGTTTGTGTATTTGACTGGTGACTGTGCATCTGTGCGTGTGCATGTATCTTTTTTGTACATATACATTCTGTAGTTCTGTGGTTATATAAACCTGTGGGCATTAATCCAGAAGCCTTTGTAGTAAGGGGAAAAAAATAGTCCATGAGGAGTATATGGATGATGTAGTAGTATGGGTCCGTTTACATCAAGACATTGTGTTCAGGTCAAAAAAATGCTCATAGTAAAAATCAAAGGTTATGCGTTAACCTGTTCAGGACTAGACGAAGCAGACCGTACCTATGACATGCTGCCTGTATCCTCTGGAGCCAATATGTGTTTGTAGAGCCCCCACATAGTCCTGTTTGAAATTGGCTCCAACGTTTTCGGAGATGTGAGGTGACATCTAAAGAGACGCAATGCATTGTGGGGCAGTTCAGTATGTCCAGTAAGCTCACGCCGCATATTCAGAAATTCTTGCTCATCTAGTATGCATGTCTCGCATACACAAAATCCATATACTATGCAGTGTGAATACACTACATACTCAATTTGACGTCATACTTAGTATGAATAGTATGTAAGTATGCGATTCCAAACACTGCCCAGGTGTTGTTTTTTTCAGTTTTTGCTTGGGTGGGGAGGGGGGGTATTACGCTTCAGCTGGTGATTCTCCTCAGCTTCAATTTTGTGTTGGGGGGTATGTGGTTGATGGCTGGTAGCTCGCCTGGCCTGAGTCAGACTGATTAGACTCTGGGGCTGGGTGAGGCTGCACATCCGTGGTGCATGTCCTCGATCCTCGCTTGAACTGGAAGTCGTTCTGGTCAGCCATTTTTAAGGACGTCCCAAAGCTCTTATTCCCCTTCTCTGAGGAGTGAAGAATCAAGGAGGGATCTCTGAGTGGCTATGAGCAAGGATACACGAGAGCAGCCTTCCCGTAACTCTCCACAGCAGAATGCCATGATGTTAATAACTCCGCCCATAACATCTGGCAAATTTGAAGGAGATGGCAGTGAAACACTACAAGTGTAAATGCCCATTGTTTTATGCTTTTTGATATAATAATAATAATAATAATAATAATAATGATGATGATGATTATTATTATTATTATTATTATTATTATTATTATTGTTATTATTATTAAAGCTGCAAGCAACGTTTATCGGGGGCCAAGCCTAATGCAGACCATTACGACCCTCTTTGTTTTTATAGGGTTGATAATAGGGCTGAACGATATATCGTTATCGTATCTATATCTTGATATGAACATTCACGATATTAATATCGAAAAAGCAACGATATAAACGATATAGATTTCCCCCCCCCGCGCTCGCCCTGCATGTACAGCTCTGGCAGTCACAACAAACTAGGGATGGGCATAATTAATCGATGATCGATTATTGATCGTTAAGAAATGTGTTGATCAATTTATATTGTTATCGATCAAAAGGATGTTGTGTTGCATACTGTGAGTCTTGAAGTGGTGCCCGGTGATCGCGGCTTTAGTTCCCCATGTCTGATCGCTGTAATTCGGAGCGTGAATATCGGTTGAATATATAATATCTTTCTAACTTTAAAAAACACTTCAGTATTTTTTAAAACGACAGTCGCACATCCCTCGTAACTACGCCGTGAAGGTGAACCCTCCCGGACTCCGCTATTAACATGAACCGCTCCGCCGGAGGAGCCGCACATCCACACGCACCGGACACCAAAATACAAACACACATATTTTCCATTTGCTTGCTTTTAAATAAAGTTGTGTGCAGTTATACGGTTAAATACGATTATTGATTAATGACCGATTGCGTACTGCGGTCAAGACAGCCGTCTCTCGGTTTTGCGTGGTCAAGCCAGCCGCTCCAACATTTTCAATATTTCCATAACTGACATTTTAGCAAAAAGTTCAGCCTCATATATGTTTTCTGACTAAAAGGTATTGCTTTTAGATAGTTCATGCAATTGTTTCTAAATGTGTGGCTCATCTTTTTGTTGCTAGCCTTTTCCGAGTGCCGGCTGCATATTGTATAGGCATGTCGGCCTTTTTTCCCTTTTTTTTCAAAACAGTTATACAGTTTAATGCCCACTTTTACTGCCTTGTTTGATTATTGTTGGCCGATAAGTAGGCTACTTATTGTAATTGGAATACAGATTTAGTCTTGATGAATCGTTTCCAAACCTTTAAGAGCGGCTGTAGGCGCATTGTTCGGCTTACGAGCGCCGCATAGGCCTATGACCTATAATGCCTGTATTTATTATTTTAAAACTGTTAAACAGTTGTAGGTCTTCAAGTTAACTGTCTTGTATTATTGTTGGCCTATACATTATTGATGGAATGAAGATTTCATTGATAAAAACATGCTGCATTTTGTATTTTCTACCAACGGGAATTTTAATATAGCCTATAGAAAAATAACGGTTCATGACTGGCAGTGAGTTCTTATAAATAAAACTGCACTTTCCACATTCTTTTGTATTATGATGTTGTTATTTTTCTGAAAAATGCTTGGTTTTCACCGAACCCATAGTCATATCGTATCGTATCGATATCGAGATATCTGGCATGAATATCGAGATATGAAATTTTGTCCATATCGTTCAGCCCTACTTGATAACGATGGAATAACCTCAGCTTCGGTCTGGTGATAAGCATACAAAGTTTCATGACTGTAAGTCAAAGCGGTCAGGAGTTACGCTTGTTCAAAGTCCCTATTACCAGATCTGTACCCATGTATCTTGAAGTACACTAGAATTAATGAAAATTGGCCCAAGATAACACCTTTTGGCTCTTTAAATCTGATTGGACCAATTTGGGGCTCTGGCGGCCATATTGTTTAGTCCAACAACTTCATCTTACTTGAGCAATTAGAACCTTCTCTCCCAACTGTCCCAAGACTGTTTCCGCTCAAAACGGTCATTCAGGCAATAAATTGTAGTCATCTTTGTCACAAGCCACGCCCATTGTGATGCTATGCCCCGACTGACACAAACTTGATGTCATCTTTTTCAGAATTGTCCTGAACAACTTTTATATTGGACTCAAAGTCATCAGAGTCCTCGATATAAGCGATATATATATATATTGTATACACCTTTTTAAACCACTCCCTTTCCGTTTTCATTAGCTCCTAGTGGCTTTGTTTTTTTACTGGGCAGACTTCGTTTATCATCATATGAAAGATATTGGTAGTCTAAAAACCTAGGATCCTGAGGGATGTGTTTTTCACAAAATTCAAAATAGCGGAAAATGTTTCTTGGTGCAAGTTATGGGTTCTTGGGGCCAATTTGATCACCAGGAGTTGCATATGTGTACAAAGTTTAATGACTGTAGGTCAACTGGGTCAGGAGATATGCTTGTTCAAATTTTCAGACGGTTGCTATAGCGCCACCATTGGGCCAAAATACATTTTGTTATGTGGCCATCTTTGGTCACCCTCTACAATTGTGGAAGGTTTCATGAAAAGCGACTGGGCGATTTTGGTTGAGGAGGTGTTTTTGGCGGAATAATAATAATAATTAAAACTGCAAACAGTCTCGAAAGGAACTCACAGTCCCTGCAACGTGGAGCACAGCAACCGCCCTTTTTCGGCGGCAAGCAGGGGCACGTTGATGACGGAAGCGTCCCTAAGCTATTTAAAACACACACACAGCCAGACACACACACGTGATCATAAACACAGCACCATCCATTATATTAAACACAGTGCCACACACACATAGACACACAAACACTGCGTGTTATTGTCTGTGTTACTATATATCCTTTCGGCGTTATTGTAATATATCCTGTCCGCGATACACAGTGCCATCCATGATATTAAACACAGTGTCATCCATTATATTCATGCTTTGAGGTCGACGACGGTAGATTGGACAGTATATTATGGCCTGTACATAATACTACATATCTGTGATATATTGGATGGTAAATTATGGCCTGTACATAATACTACATATCTAAGGAATGCGTTGTTTAGCCGAGAAGCTAAGCTTAGCTTTGGTGCTAAGCCTTCTTTGTAGACCAGACGATCCACGTTGCGTAGTCCAACAAACACACAACACTCAGTTCAGACTATTTAAACCCTTCTATTTAAACTGGTTACTACAATTAATAGTCATCAATAGCCGGACACCTTCTGAAGCGCATTTGTGATTGATAGAATAATGTTGGCTGACGTCAATAATTGAATTTGCACATAACGCGGCCATTTTTAAAAAATATTTTGAAACCAATTATACAAACTTATATCAGTGTCCATAGATCATGTGTACCGAATTTAGTGAAAATATGCCTAATGGTTATTTAGAATGTTTTCCAAATATTTCACTGTACAGCTAAATCTATCCAGACAGACTTAATGGGTCCAAGAGGCAAAAATGTTCAGCATGCAAAATAAGGCCTATATACCAAGTTTCACAAATTTGCGTCAATTGGGGTGCGGGGCTGAGCGTTTGACAGTGACCGTGAGTTATAGCGCCACCTATGGGCGAAATGGTACCAAACCTTTTTGGTGGCCTGTTTATCAGAGATATCAATGTGGTCGCCAAATTTTTTTTTTAAAGTTACCCATGTGCAGCTGAGGTATGGGCGTTAACAGAATACCTAATTATAATATTAAAAATCCCTACAATAACAATAGGTATCCACAGATACTCTGTGAATACCTAATAATCCCTACAGAAACAATAAGTATCCACATAAACTCTGTGAATACCTAATAAAAACCAAAAAAGAATAGAATAGAGAATAGAAAAGGCAAAAAGATAAATGTGTCTAAATGTAGTCATGAAGGTGGGGGGTGGGGGGCTACTGTTTGTGTCAGTGTGAATATAATGAGTACAGACACTGGCAGCAGATCCAGCTGTGCCGCCATAATCAAAAACGGCCGTCGCTTCACATGACGCTTCAGAAGAAAGGATGTATCATTTCCCTCCCACGAGGATGCATGGAGAGACGCAAGGAAACCATGCGAGGAGAGAGGGAAATATGTTTTTATACTAAGACACAAGTAAATGACGCAAGTGAGGGAAAACGTAGATGCAATTTAAGAGACTTGGGAGGCACCTCGGCAGAGAGACTTTGTCATGACAGCATTTAACACCTGCTCTGGCTGTAACAGCTTGCCAACTCTCTAATAAACTGATTTGTACAAACATCTACTCTGTACCCATGTGTTGGAGTAGCCCAGCAAAGCCACTTAACCTTGTGGTGTGTGGTAGGGTCAGCTGCTACAGCCCCTCTGATTTACAAAAGCAGAGGAAGTATGCTGTAGACACTGTATGTGAAATCACAAATGGTTAATACGGTATCAGTATGCAATCACCTTATGCTTTGCATGGGACAATTTAATTGTAAAGCAATATCGTTCAAATAGCGCTGAACCTGCAAAAGTATTGAAGTAACTCATTTAGATTATTACCAAACCCTCATTTGAACCCACAGAAGGGTAATCATAGTTTAAGATACACATTTTACCATTACTGAACCTTATTGAAAATAGTAGCATGCAGTTTTTTTATCCACTCAGATTGTTTGCTTTATAGATAAATACGTCACAGTGTGCGAAATACAGGGGGGCTTGGGGGGGCTCGACCCCCCCCCCCCCCCCCCCCCCGATTAACCCATGAGACCCCCTGAAAGACTCAAAAGCAAAATTTGAGGGGGGTCTCAAATTTTGCCGAAAATAAAATAAAAAATATATTTTATTGTCACTAATGATCAGTTCAATGTGTTTAAGCTCACCATGTCCACTATTCAGGATTAAAAACATTTATTCACAAATTTGTACTACTTTTGCCAAGCGGAGCCAGCCAGTCCTGTGCACGTATGCAAATTAGCCAAACAGACGAAAGACATAAATGTTAAGAAAGACCCCCCCACCCCACCCCCCCCCAAAAAAAACAGTTGCTGCTGGACACAACTATCAAATGAAAAAGAGAGTAATGTCCGCTCTCGTTCAGTGTTTTTAATGATTTTTCACCGTTGTAAAAGGATGTTTTGTCAAATGCTTATTTCAGTTTTGCCTCTCCTTGTTATAAAACAACGTGCATCCAAAATTGTTAAGTGTGTGCGTGTGTGTTTGTCATGTAGGCTATTAGAATGATTATCTCGGCTTGCATCCATGAAATATAGTAATGTTTGCGTACTGGCGCCTATTATCGTGCGAGTTGTGGGGAAATTCTATGTTCAAAGTGTAATTTTAGAAGAACGCAACATATTGACTTACTTAAAATACCAGTTTCTTGATCACGTTTATGTTTACTTTCCCATGAACGTGTCGTTTTTTCCGCGGAAATGAACGTTGTTAAAATTATCTATGATAATACTGGGGTCGACTCATGTAGCCCCATTATCGCAGACGGCCACTTTGAAGGTTTTTTGTTGCGCCGGTGATGTTCAAATGTTCTACAGTGTTTTATATTGATAAGTAAGGTGTACAGAGCCCATTTTTGTCATACTTGTAGCTTAAATACCTGTCTTGTATGATACCCTTTATCCTTTCTTTTATCTGTTGCTGGTCGCAATTGTATGATAAACCAGAAATTGTGCAATAATGCGATAATAGGCGTTAAGTATGCTATAAGCCTACTGCATGAGAAAATTTAGATCGATAACATGTGTAGGGGTGGGAATCTCTTGGCACCTCACGATTCGATTCCGATTCAGAGGCCAACGATTCGATTCTAAACCGATTATCGATGCATCTCGATGCATCAGTTTTTTAATGTACATTTCCATGTGTGATTTTTAAAAATATACATATAAATCTGAGTTTACTACTTAGAATTTGCTAATCACTTCCTACTTTTCTGATCATTAAAGAAAATCAACAGATGAGTTACATTCCCTAATATTTTATTTTAGAGGTAAAGCTTTTATTGTCACAAATATGACTTTCTATGAACAATTTTGACAATTTTAACAGATGTGACTTAAAACACAAAATCCTCCTCAGCCTATCCCTGAGACAGAAAAAAACAAAACGTTATGCTACACAATGTTTTGCCGCTTGCATTTCAACACATTGTGCAAAACATATGGCTTGGAATTCAGCTCATACAAAAACACTGTGCAATATGAGGTAGAAGTAAACAGAAATATCATTAAGTGCTACAGTTAAATCATGGCATAGAAGTGCAACATCGTAGACGAACAGTAAAGGTGCTTAGTTAACTGGTAGATGCTCATGCAATATGCAAGTTCTTGTGCAAAAACAAGAGCTGGTCAACATGCTCTGCGGTCAGTGTGCTCCTTTGGGCGGTTACAATATCCCCTGCAGTGGAGAAAACCCTCTCTGCAGAGACACTGGTGGCTGGGATGCAAAAGTATCTCTTGCCCAACTTTGAGAGCAGGGGATACATAATTTCATTGGTTCTCCACCAGCTGAGAGGGTCCTCAGACAGGGGAATTGGTGGAGTACCACAAAACTTATTAACCTCCTCCTCAGCTTTAGTATAGGCAGAGATGGTCTGCGGTGCTGTGGCACCAGCAAAGGTATTCCCCAGCAGATTCTCCAACAAAGAGGATGGAGAACGTCTCTTGGGAGGAGAGGGGTTTTCCTCGTGGTTTTCCTCACCTTCCACTCTCACCTGTGGCTGTAGGTAAACACAATAAGAACAGATCACCACAGCGGCCTCATTTTCAAATGTCCATATCATGTATCTCCAATCCTAGCCTCATACAAAATAATAATAAAAAATAAAACATAAAACCATACATTTGGCTACCTATCTGTTCAATATTGTATCATGCATTAATTTTATGTTATGTTGTCAAATGTATCAATTCGACAAAGTAAATACTAAGCCTTGAAAATAAGTACAATAATGTTGCATACAATAAAATAGCATTAATATTTACCTCAAGTGATGCAGCCTCAGCAACAACTCTTCCAAATGTCTCCTCTATATCCTCATTAGAAAGGAAAGGCAGTCCCTTGAATCTCGGGTCTAGAGCAGATGCTGAACGAAGTGTGCTTCTCTCTAGATCAGAGTTGTACCTCTTCCTGAGGTCCTCATTGATGGCCTGCTTTATCTCGCGGATAATTGATGATTCGCGAGAATCATCAATTATCCTTGTTTCTTGGCAGAGTTGAGCTTGCAGTGGGGCAATCAAACAGGCTGTGGGGCTGCTCTCCTCAGATATAAGTGTAGTAGCATCTTTCATTGGTTTTAGGGCCTTAACTACATCCTCTGCATTGGAGACATCTGTCTCAGTGAGAGTACAGAGTTCAGCTTCTCCCTTCCTCACCTGGGGAGAGAGTAAAGCAGCGCAGATAGCAGGCTGCTGTTCCAAAAAACGATCCACCATCTCATACGCACTGTTCCACCTGGTGCTGACGTCTGTTATCAGTTTGTGACACGGCAATCCAAGTAGTTTCTGTTTCTCCTCCAGCTGGTGCGCGCCGACGGTGCTGCGGTGGAAAAACGAAACTATGCGCCTAATCTTCGCCAGTAGCTTAGACAGAGCAGGCAATTTGAGTGCTCGCTGACGAGCCAGATTTAAGGTGTGGGCGTAACATTTCACATGCACAAATCCTCCAAGTTTGGCAGCAACGACCATATTAGAAGCATTGTCTGTGACTAAAACTAGGTCGTTGTCATTCAGATGCCATTCAGATGCTACCTTTTTTAACAAGTCGGCCACATTTGCACCCGTATGACTCTCGTACATTGCTCTTGTTTGGAGCACAAGTGATACTAGCTGCCAATCATTGTTAATGAAATGCGCAGTTACTGTAACGTAGGACACCGTGGCAATTGATGTCCATGCGTCACATGTTATAGCCACCCTTCCAGCGTTCGTCAAAGTATCCAACACTTTTGATTTGGTTTTGGCGTAGAGTGTAGGGATTGCAGTGTCGGTGAAGTATCGCCGACAAGGTATCTTGTACCTGGGCTCCAAAGTGTGCACCATCTCCCGAAAACCCTCGTTCTCCACAACAGAGTATGGTCGTAAATCCATTGCGATGAATTTTCCAATGGATTTAGTAATCACCGTGTAGGTTTTGTCAAGCTTCCCCTCGACCTCATAGAAACCAAAATGCTGCCATACGGCAGCTTTTAGAGTACCCGGTGCAGGTCGTATAGCACTGCTGCTCGCCATTTTGCCACCACTTTGTATACAACTCGCACATGTGTTTGGTGCGCATGCATGTATAGTACAGAGCAGAAAAGAGAGCTTTCTGTAGCGCTCTACAGCAGACAAACAGAATGTTGCTGCAGGCGAACTAATTTATTTTTTTAAATTCCGATTATGAACTTATCTGCATCGAGCATCGAATCGTGCTAGAGAGAATCGCGATGCATCTAAGAATCGATTATTTTTCCCACCCCTAAACATGTGGCTCTAACAATCGGGAGATGGGGACCCCCCCGAATATTGATGGGTATTTCGCACACTGGTCACAGCTCCCTGATGAGGTTATTGGCCCTCCTTCTGGATGGTGTGCAAGACTTGCGGCAAACGTTTTGTGGATAGCTATCTTGAACAATTATTCTGACGCAACATCTGTGTCTCATTCACTTCTACTTGCGATGCAGACGTATTTATGATCGGTGTGTCCCTGCTGTCCTTGACAAATTGAAAGTCCAGTAATCTGATTTAATGACATTGACTGGGTATATTACTTTAATTGGTCTCAGTGAGCTTGAAATTCTTTGGAATGAAATTCAATTGGAACGTATTTGGATAATGTAAGCTTGCTGCATTCCTTCACTAACGAATCATAGGCCCAGAGACTAGACAACTTCATCACCCATAATCTAAACTGAAATGCAAGGCTATTTTACAGTGTTTTGAAATGGCGGGCTATTTTAGGAGCTCGGTACGCGATGTCTGCCATTCCGTGAGTTCTAAAGTTAGAGGAAAGAACTATTCCTTCTAATGCTGTATATAGCCCTGCCCTATTAATCTTCAGAGAAACACAATGTTTATTACCTCATAACTGTATGGAAAATGTGTGAGTTTTCTTTATGCAGTGTTGGCAGCTTGACAGTGCAAGGCTTGCTGTTATTATGGGTTTTGAGTTTCATGTGCTTGGCATCAAGGGGACTGACACAGATTCATTGTAAGAAGTGTGGCATGTGTTGATCTTCACTGCCTTATTGGGGTCATATTTGTTGGAATCTGGGTTGGGCAAGAACACCAAAACATTTGTTTTTCTTTATTTGTACATTTTCTGTGCAACAAATGCATATTACAGACATTTATCATGGAATGTATAATGGACACCGTAGATTATGTTTTGTCTGCATGGTTATAACAGCTGTTCAATGAATCCCCCGTTAATTATCTCTATTCCTATAAATTGCCGTTGAAAGTTTCACCTTTGGAGTGTTCTAAAAAATGCAACTCTAAAGCAATTTGACAGGACAATGTCAGAAAGGGATAATCTACATATTTTAGAAAATATAGATAGACCTTTGGTGTATATAAAAGGTGAATAGTTTTTTTTTGTGTGTGAATAAATTGCCTTTATTCTAACATGTGGCTCTAATTTGAAGTGGCAAGAGTAGACATTTTCCTTGCATTGTTATTATTAGGAAACATTGAATGGGGATCAATACGTCTCGCGAGCAGCAAGCATTACATTCATCATTCAGCCAGAAGGCATCTAGAAGTTTGACCCAGGCTGAGCTCCATAATTAGCAGTAAGAGTCAATGGATTATTTAAGCGCATAGCATCAGGCTCCGTTTTAAATGCCAGCCCCTTTGTCCACATTCTTCTACTGAGTCACAGACAATCTATTAATTGATTCAATCACCTGTCCAAATTAACTTTGGCTTCTGGCTCTCCCCCCCTCAAACCTCATGTCACTTTTTCCAGGCTAACTCTAAATGTCAATTAGGCTAGGTCATTTTCCAGCTGGAGTACACATTAAGTGATTGCGTTAGATTTTTTGCAGTGTCAGAAGAAATCAGAGTGCGTGGTAGAATGTGAACTGTTCTTGTTTTGCTCTGGCAGCAGTCCCACCGCCATGGTGTCCCAGTAGCCTAGTAGTAGTAGCAGTCAAAGCAGTAGCTGTCGGCATGATATTTTTATTATGATTTTTTTCATGCTTTTTTTAAAATGTTCTTTATTGCCTTGTGTGCAGCTTTTGCTGGGGTTGCCAGTCTGTAATGAGTGGTACTCTGGAATATTGACTCTCTTCTTTAGACTAAAAATAGAAAGCACTAATGTTGATGTTAAATGATGATGTTAAAGAGGAACTACGCAACGAGAATACTGTTCTACTGTTTTATGCCATCTAAAGGCCCATCCACCATGCTACACTTATTACAATTATATTTAACCGTCTCAATGTTTTAGATATACAAATATGTTTTAGGAATGCAATTAATTATTTTAATAATTCAGTATAATGGCTATTATCTAAATAAGTCACCAATGAATCATTCAACTTCTAAACTCAAATAAAACTAATTAATTGGACATAGGATTAGTCAGTCATTTAGCAGGTCTAAAAATCAGCACAATTTAAATCCTGTAGGCTCCGCCGCGTACCCTCTTATTGAGTGCCCATTTCAAAACACATACCTGGAAGGAGACGTTTTTATAGTTTGTTTTGGAACTACTTTGATATCTTTCACATTGTGTAAAGATTAGCACTAGCACATTATTAGCACTGCACATGTTCTTAATTCATTAGCCTTGTATTTTGTATGGATTGGAAACAATGTCCATGGCCAAAAGTCCATGTTCTTGATAAATATTTGTTATTTACTTGTTTGCTGATTTACTATAAAATATAGTCATTGACACAAGAGCATAAGTGGGTGCACTTAATAGATAATAATGTTTGAGAAGCACAAGGCATAGGGACATAAAATGGACAGCTTATTCATGTTGTCTTTGGGTGTTCCTCAGGCTACATTTTCATCACACTAAGAGCGATGTGCAATATATCTGTAATCTTTCCCAGTTTTCAGCTGAGACCATGGCCAATATGTTGCCATACAAATATTGGTTATTGGTTTCGGGCCAGTATCACTATTATTCCTCATTTGTCCCACTTTTTTTTTTAATTTTAGGCACGTAATTAATGACATTCCTACAGTTTTACTGCTCTTGTAAACAGTGTTTATTTAAAAAAATATATCAGGTGTATATATGTGGTTGTCTGCACCTGCACATTGTTATTCCAGTGTTGTGCAGCCTAAGAAGACGATCACATGTCATCATGCAAACCCCATCATATGCCCCCCTGGGGTGGAATCGTGTGGAAAAATCAAGGAGTTGATATGCATTCTCATGCCAATGACAATACCAATGCCTTGTGACATGGTACGCTCTTGTTTTGACAGTCTCTACGTGAAGTCATGGATAGATGGATGTCCTATTTAGATGCCATGGCATTCAGACGTTCTCCAATAAGAGATCAGACCCCCCCCCCCCCTTCCCTTGTTTGATCCTTCCATCAACATGATGCAAAAGGAACCAGAATCCACTACTCCACTTGTCCACTACTCTTGGAACAGCTCACGTTGCCTTCAGTGTTTGAATGCGTTTGAGTGGCTGAATGAGACACATTCATTGTGAAGCTTCCCTGAAAGTAGTGGGTTTAAAAGGGATTTTGAATTGCAGTCCATTAACCATTAATGTTTCTTCCTTTTTGATTTTAATCTTGCAAACCGCCAAAATGTCTGCCTCACTTGCACTGCATGGCTTGGGCATGAGGACATTGCACTGTAGTAGTGGAGAATTCCATTTTGGATGAGGCATTTCACTGTATAATCTCTGCTGAACCACAAATTTGGCCTCATAGTGTTGTAGGCCAGAGGGTTTGACAGTGTAAAAGTGTAGCATGCCCAGCAGGGCTTTAGATGTGCCCCTGTTTCCAGTATACCACTCTGCTGCCATAGACCATCAACCTGTCATATATCTGTGTGAGTGAATGAACTCTGGCACTGGCATGTGGCGTTGAATAGGCACGCATCCTGGTCCACCTACTGAGCTTTTAAACCACCCTTGACCAAAATAAATGTTGTTACCAGGGGTAGCAGCAGGCAAGCCTGCGACTGACAGGACAAACAATTTACAAGATAGCCAGTGGCCATAATTCTGTGCGTGCGTACATGTGCGTGCGCACTTACCAATACTAATTCAAGCACTCATGTCTGTTTGTCTCCAGAGAGAGGAGAAAGAGAGATTAACTCATTAAGATTATGCTCATAACCAAGAGAAGGAAAGCCTAAATACTTTAAATTTCTTAGTGCATTTTAGTCCTCTACATTTTAAGTAATAAAAAAACACTTCAAGAGAATGCAAGTTTTACATCAGCCATAATAAACACATGTCAGACAACTATCTTGGAATCCTCATTTGGCGAGTTATCTAATTGTCTTTTTTTCAATGCTGCACACCCACATTTGCCCTGCAGGTGCACAACTGCAAAGTCTTCTCCCTGTGCATTGCAAAATACATGGCCAGACTAAACTCTGTCAAACTGTCCAACAAAAGGAAACAAAGTAGAAAATAATAATAATTCCACTGTCTTATGCCCAGCATGTGGTAAGCATGGTAGAACATGGATTAATCATATTAAGGGGCCGAGTGAGGTGGGCACAAGAAGCGGGACATTGGCCCTAGAGGCAGACCCCCTTGGTTCTTTTAGAAGTTAAACTGTGGTTTGAAATCATGTTACCCAACAGCATCTGCACAGCGTTAAATGTTTCACAAATCCAACTTGTATCTTGTCAACAATCAGAATGACTTGCCTGGAGGCAAAAAGCACTTTTCTTCACACTTGTTTTTGTGTGCTTTGTCCTGTCCGGCTGTATCTGCATTGGCCATCTTGTGGTCCTCTGGTTACATTAAATTCAGCAATTGACAATGTCCATTTGAACTACTTAAGTGGCATTTTGTATGTACACAGCATGTTTCACAGACAGAAAGGACTACTACTTTATATTGTGAACCATGTTGAGATTGAACACTGATTACTTGGTCAAATGGGGGCTAGCTAGTCCACGGAGTCACCCCCCCCCCCCCCCCCCCAAATGCTCATCTTTGACAAGGTCAAGGTTAAAATGACCAGGGGTCAAATTCTGACATTTCTGTTCGCTTGTTTGCGAGTTTAGACTTGCTTTTTTTATGAGCCAAATGATAACAATGTATACAGCATTGCAATAAGTTGTGCAGGGGTCACGACACTTTGACAATGTTAAACACCTCACTTTAACTTGTAGACTTTTGTTATGTTTATGGCACTTTAATGATGTTTGGGCCAACTGTTGACAAGGCTATGCTGTGATAAGACGAGGACTGCTATGCAAGGGGCATACGTGGACAAGCATGTAAGAGAATGTTTGCAGCAAGATTAGAAAACTAAAACGCTGCTTGCAGCCTAAGTATTCCCAAGTGGTTTGGATTGAATCCGAGTCATGGTTTGACTTTATGCTGTTTATGTGTGATTTTGCGCCCCCTGTGGGCAAAGATGTTCGCTCATTGAAATATATTGATTTTTACATAACTCGGCTGTTTTTAATTGTATCCAAATTCCAAATGAGGTTTTGAGTCAGGCACATAAATAGAGCATGTGTACCACATTTGGTGTCATTTAGACTTGTGGTTTCTGAGGAGAAGATTTTTCCAAAAGTTTTTCGCACACGTCTGTTAACGCCATGCAAATGTTATCGGACAAATCAATGTAATCTTCTCAGGACCACGGGGGCGCTAAGATGAACGGCTCCAAGCGATTTGGACTGAATCTGAGTCATGGTTCAAGAGCAAATGTTTATGTGCGATTTTCAGCATTAGCGCTTCGCTTAGCATCTTTTGAAATTGACATTGACATAATTTAGCTATTGGCATTTGTAGGTATTGACAGCAAACTTGGCACACTTCTTAAGAGGTGCCTACCTAACTTCAAGGCCGTGTATAATTCTCAAGTGGACTTGTGATTGATTGAATATTGCAAAATTTTGATTTCTGCATAACTCCAGCATCTGTACCACATTTGGAGTCTTTTGGACTGGCTGTTATTTAGAAGAAGATTTTTGAAGTTTTCCCAAAACTTTCACTGTACAGAAAAATCTATCCAGATGGACAAGAGGCAAACATTTTTCTGAATGTTTAAGCGATCGGGGCAGCGGGACTGAGCATTTCACTTTGACTGCAAATTATTTTGAGCAATCAGGGACTGAGCTATAGGTATATAATAATATTAATCACTAGGATAACAATAGGTATCCACAGTTGTTGAACACTCGGTTTAGATTTATGAATACGGTGGCCTACCTTAGCTGGAAAACAGCGACTCCAGATTATGTACTAATACAGGAGACAAAAACTGGAGCTGTTCCCGTGGCATCACTTTACAAGAACCTGCAGACTCTCGCTTCTTCTTCTGAAGTCTTCTTCTGTCAGTCAGTCAATCTTCTTCTGTCAGTCTGGTTAGTTGTATAGTTGCATTGTTGTATACATTTCCCAAATATTAAAAAAACATTTGGAATTATTGACATATGGGATTATATGTTGCATTATTGATTGCTGTCTTTGTAGAGTAATATTGGCCTATGAGTACCAGTGCATAAAATGTAGTCGAACCAAGAAAATGCATGTCAATTCATATTTGTATTTTGTATCATTAGCCCCTAATGTGTTTTCTACATTTTGACATACCTTTTGCCCATGGCTCAAAATAATGTTTTAAGCATGGGCTCCAAAAAAATCCCAGTATTGTTAGAAGCTCTAAGGCAAACTGTGCTGGTTGTACATTCCAGATGGCTGGACGTTAGTGTGGTCAACCTGACCTGTACGAAGTACTGGGTGGCGTACCTGCAAGTCATCCAGGAGGTAGTTTGGCCTGGGGGGGTCCTGCCCGCTCAGCCCTGGCCCCCACGCACTCAGCTGGAGAAGGACGGCAGCCGGGAGCAGGCCCTCCTCTGCCTAATAGGAGTTGTACCAGGTACAGACAGGGAAGTGTGCTCACACACATAAGCTACATCAGAATACACACAAACAAGCACACATTCAAATGCACACATGTCATATCAACCACATTGCTGGAATGAGTTGGTGTTGTTTGCTTTGGTCATTCTCTGCGTCTTCTGTTCCGCAGATCTTGTCTCGGACCTGCTTGGCTCTGATAAGTACAGACTCAGCTGGCAGATGGCGCTGGACTCCCTTCAAGATCAATACATCAACAGGTGACTACAGGAAAACATTCAAACACAGACAGACCTGACAGACCCTTTACATGCTTCACACCCAACACCTGTAAAAGGATAAATCAAAAATCCAACACACAATATTAAAAGACTGCATGGTAGCCACACACACACACACACGCATTCAGACATGCATAGCCACGCACAACCATGCATGAATGCTTACACACACATACACACGCATCATATAAGGAAAATATTTCTATGGCATGTTAAAGTGTCTGATTGGGCCATCTGAAAGGGCACAAAAAACAACTGGGCTACAAGCTGGATGGAATCAGTCCTACGTCATTGTGTATTCTGATCTTCCTATTTTGGTACGAGTTTGAGGTTCATTAATTCATGTCCTGCTGCTGATTGATTGGATGCAGGGTGTTACTGCCTATCAGGCAGTGGTGTCTAAAGGGGATTTCTAGTTGTTTTGTGGTATGCACCGCACTAGGCACACTGTACTTTTGTCACAACTGACAAAAGTTCAAGTTTGCGTTCGGTGAGTGCCCAGCAGCACTCTACGCTACACCTGCCCTACGCCTTTGCTTGTTGCTGCCATAGAAAATCAGGTTAAACTGTTATTTGTTGTGCACATCGCGTCCTAGTTGAATGAGAAAAATACGTTGATATCTATCGACCACCCCCACCCAAGAACACATCTCTGGTGGGGCTGGCTGTTCTGTATGGTTCTGCTGGCTGTATGGACTCTCAACAGCATCCGATTTGGTTTTCACACCAAAAAAAACCCCTCAAACGTTCCCCTCATAGGTGTTTGAACTATCTCCAGGGATGTCATGTGCTCTTATCAGTGAATTTATATCCATCCGCTTCAAATAACCCATGTACTCTCAGGGGAAATGTAGTTTTGTGTTTAGTACATTAAGAACAGGACTAGTAATGGGACTGCCAATGCATGGGAATGCATCATTCTTGAAACGTCATGGATGAGGGATTTGGGACAGTTACATAAGACTCTGGATGTGGGGTCATAGATGGGGCTTGGACTATTACAGTCCGACATGTGTTTAAAGTTCCCCTCCAGCCACTCTTACTTCCTGTACAAGCAGAGCACATGGCTCCACAATCCATGTGCCCCTCAGTATTTTGCTGTGTTTGGTCGGTGGTTTACAATATATATTTTACGGAAGGATGTGTCAAATATATTTAGAAGGATATATGATGCATTTTGGTTTTGTATGGCTACATTGCATGTTAAAATATAGAGTGGGACGATATTGGAAAATGTATTATCGCGATAATCATAGTAAAATCACACAATAACGATATATATCACAATATGGTTCTGATGGTTCTTACGATTTCCCAGCAGCACTAAAACCATTGTAATCTGTGTTCTTGCAGACACCTGGTCTACTGCATTTTGGACCTGCTCCTGGAGTTCCTGTTTCCTGACATCCCAGAGGAGGACTTCCAGCAGAGTCTTCTGCAGAGCCTCTCCAAGACCACAGATAGACCAGTTGTTTGAGGGGCTGTTGGTGCAGGGCTCAATGAATAATAGAAGACTTTCTAAGAGTGTGTTTAGGCTTCTGGAGCAGTGTTTGAGACTGGGAATGTGGCCCTGTGAAAAGGAAGACCAACAGATGCATTCTGGCCAGATTGTGTATTCATGGTCACTGTCTGATGCAAGCTCACACATGACCATCTCCAATTGGGCCTTGATGTATTGGCCCTTGAAGACCAGTGTCCTGTACACGTGTTCCTGCATGCACACAGCCTCTTCCTACTCACTGAAACCCTACGGATTTGAAGCAAACCAACTTCAGGTGGTCGTCACACCTCACTAAAATGTAGAAAGACCACAGAGATTTAGAAGTAGGATTTAGTCCATCACATCTCACTTATTTGGGCCTTGAGATACATTTTAAAGGAGTAGGGGGAGGGGTTCTTCTCTGCACCCTTTCCTTTAAATTACTCATCCAAGCTGTATGATTCCGGCCTTTCTAATTCTGAGTCCACCTGTCCACTATGTGAGGATAAGAAGCCTCTGGCATCCATGTAATCGAAGGAGCTTTCCGAACAGACACAAGAAGGGATTGCTGTCTGCTGTACTGTACCCTACCAGGCGTCTATAATGATAGTTTTTGCATACTGTACCCTATAATGATAGACTTAATGTAGGGACTACAGTTAACACACAAGACCATGCTTATTTTCTCTCCAGAAGGTCCAGCGGAGTAGGGATTATGGATGGTAAAAATGGTGTAATTCACTAGTACTAGATCAGCTAGAAAGGAACATGAGATAATGCAGCTGGATGAAGGTCCGTGATTGGAGCTGTAGTGATTCGGAGGTGAGGTTCAATCCAATATTCCACCGTCCATCTGTCCAACTCAAGTGTTACTTTTGCGTTCCAGTATTCCTGCGCCTGTTGTCCTATCGTAAAGCTCAAGCCCATGTCTTATTTATTCACTCATTTATTTATTTGCTTGTAAAAACATGATTTATTGAGTTAATAATTTGACAAGGAATCAGAGGTTCATGAGTGCCAAAAAAAAAGAAAAAAATGTATCTGGTAGGAGATGACTTGTTCGTACATGCGTATGCGCACCCAAAACACAGTGACTATCCCTCTCTCTGCAATTTCTGTTACTTTGTGCCAATGTAATTGTGCAAGATTGCTCCGAATGTTTGTGTTGACGCTGTTACTGATTTGTTATCCCATTGTAAGAACTCTGTAATTGTTTCTTAAACTTCTTTCTGTATATATTATACATGGTCACTACTATCATTATTCACATCTGCTAACCTTTCTTTGGAATCACGTACACACACACGCACGTATTCACTTGCACACACACATGTCTGGCTTTTGGGGCAATTCTGCTACCTACATTTTTCAATATATTAAAGCCTTAATCTGTGCAGTCCGTGATAGAACGGCGGAACAATTAACTGTTAGTTTACTTATTTAATGTAATCTTTACTGATGTGTTGCGTGAAAGTAACTATTGTTTGTGTCTTGATTTCCCTGCACTTTAAAAAACAGATAGAAAAATCCATATCGACAAAAAGCATACAAACAAGCTTTTAATTACTTTAGCAACCAAAATATGAATATCAACATGTCAATAATCAATTCTGAATATTATTGCATTTTATCCAACTTTGCACACTCTTGGTAGTGTGATTTTTGTGAGTGTATTATACTCCGTTGTTACGTTACTGTTCATATAAATGAACAGTAACGTAACAGTGGTGTCTGTTGGCGATTATATAACCAAATGCTCATACATTCCTTCAAGCATTCACAGTTTGTTCTTTTGTGCAATGTTACAACAATAAAGCAACCACAGGGATGATTAAAATCTGTAAATTAATTTCACGGTCATTATTTTCCTTGGAACAAACAAAGCTGTACAATGCCGTACAATACCCATGCTTATTGTTAATAACTTGGCATCATTTTTGTTCGTCTTTGATTGTACTGGTTTATCAACAATGAAAAACATATTGTAGCGTTTATGTAAATTAATATATTATTTGGAGTGTTTTGCTCAGATTTTTGTTTACCATGACTTTCATATTATAATGATTATTTGTTTTATTGATGACGTGATTCTGAAGCAGTGTTTGGGGGACTGATAGTTGACCACATAGGGATGTCTTATATAACTGCAGTAACAAAGAGATCATTGAGCCGGTTTTATTTAAGGATTTTTTAATCAACGCATATGAATGGTTTTTCATGTTTTATGGATAATGATAAAAAGCTAAATGTGATTAACTCACCACAACATTTTCTTGCAGACCTGGTTTTTGTCCAATGGCAACAAAGAGGATAAAAGCACTTCCAAAAAAAATCAAATCAGAACCGCTTCTTGGAACCAATATTTCTGTTGAGCTTGATTTTCTTAAACAAGAGCAGGGGATGGAGACCAAATGGAGAATAATTATGCACATCAACAACCATCTAGTGACATGCACATATTGTTTTCATTCACAAACATTCAAGGCACTTGTTCACTTTTTTTTATCATATGCCACTCTTAATGGAGTAAAATTGCACTGAAGAATTCACTTGAGTGTTCTGGTATGTGGGAAAACAAAACACTTTCAAGACAAAACATTGATGATGATCACTAGCTCTGAGGTTGCCATGACATTGTCTTTGTTCCGGAGTCTTTCCAAGCAGCACGAGTGGACCATGGAGCCTAACAAGGATGATTGCAACAGGCTCAGCAACCGACTGGAACAGCTTGAAGAACCGCATGTTCTATAATACTGAGGCCATATGGGGCCGCCTGGTACAATGGCGCCTAAAACTCATCACCTTGCTCCGACTAGCTGTTTTCAAAATATTGCTAATCGGATATGTTCCTTTTTTTTTTGTTCTGTACGAATTTGCGTTTTCTCAAACATTTTGGACACACTTTATTTTATTGAAATATGAACAATGAATTTATGGTCTTTAAAGTGTGTCTTATCTAAATCCAACTGCTACAACATGTTCTGTTCTGAAGGCTTTGAACTCCATGCCATCAGGAAACTTCTTTTAGGGATTTTACACATCAAGTTATGGAATATTGCATACATTTGACAGTGGCACATGTATTATATTCCGATCTGGAGAGGTTTTAGCTGTTCCAGACTTGATGGAGACGTTAAGCCGAAGAGAAGTACCATTGTATTATGCACAGACACATGCCATCTGCTAACGTTTGCCAGCAGGTTCAATGATTGTAAAAAGGAACAGAAACTGTGTTTGGGCAACAATATCTCCAGAGGACAGAGAGAACCAATCAAACTGAAGGCTTTTGTCATATGACCCACAGGCTCCAGCTGCAGGGCCAGTACAGGCCAAGTTCAACTATTGGGCACATCGTATGCTACCCGACAGATGTATAAAGAAAAAAAAAAGCAATAAGTTGAATGTTAATGTTTAAATATAATGTGGCTCACGATTTAAAATGGCCACAGCAGGTACACAGAAGGGAGCCTACCTGCTATCATGGAACAAGCACTTCCAGTATATACCCCCGTCTGACCCGTTGCGCCAAACCCAGCCTTCTGGGAAAGCTATTTCTGAGAACGTTGTCTTATCAGACAATAAGTTGGATGAGGGGGGGGGGGGGGTCTTTGTTACCATGCAGCCCTGTGGGTGTGTGTGTGTGTAGGAGGGGTGTTGTGTTGGACCCAGGGGTAGATGTGGCAGTGACGACTGAAGTCAATGGTGTTTTGACAGGAGGTCGCACAAGAGCAAGCCGCATGTACATGTCTGGGGTGTAACTGATGCAGGCCTGTATGGACCTTTACTTTTTCGGTGTCTTCCAAGGGTGTGTTGGCTCAGCCAACCACTGAAACAGAAGTTACCCTTATTACCTGCAGTAATAGGGCATCTCCACAGGGGGGAAGAGGGGGTGCACCCCAACACTCACCCACAGCCTGCTCTCTAGCCAGAATAATATGAAGACACTCACAGATTGCCAAAGCGATTACCCGGATTTTATTTTTTGTTGTGCTTTATTTTAATGAGCTCCGTCAGTCTAGTATGCACACACACACACACACACACACACACACACACACACACACACACACACAGAGGAAAATATAACTCAAACACAAAGGTTATATTTGCTTTGCTAAGTATAGCAAAGAGACATCAGATTTTCCCTTAGGCTACTGGCTATTTTTTTCTTGAAAGGTGGAACCCCCCCCCCCCCCCCCCCCCACCCGTGTTACTTAACTCAATCAAGTCGAAGGACTGCGATGTGCCGCGATAGCAACATCATACCACTAGAGGGCCCTGCGAGCACATTTATGCAAATTGTCAAGCATTGTCCTAGCGTTAGCTAGTCACGAGGATGCAGCATGGTGATATTCACTCGTTACGTGCTCCAAGACCTTTAATACGTTTTATTTTTTTTAACTAATATTTTCTTTCATGTTGGCCATAGGACAACCTACAGACATGCCGTGTATGATTTATAATCCAACAGTCAATCTCCCACCCAGGCGGGAGATTGACAGAGAGGTTGAGGCCCTTTTGGAGGATCGGGTGATAGAGGAAAGCTGTAGCCCCTGGGCATCTCCCATAATTCTTGTAAGAAAAAAGAACAATTCGTGGATATTCTGTATTGAACTCTGTCAACCATAAAATACTCACATCCTCTCCCACGTATTGACGACACGTTAGACGCCCTATCAGGAGCCACCTGGTTCAGCACTCTTGATTTTTTAGATGGCTACTGGCAAGGGGAGGTCACGGAGGATGACTGCGAAAAGACTGCTTTCACAACCGGCCGGGGGTTATACCAGTTCCGTGCCATGCTCATGGGCCTAACCAACTCAACCACGACATTTCAGCACTTTATGGAGCTGGTGCTGAAAGGCCTCCCCTGGAACATATGTATGGTTTATTTGGATGATATCCTTCTCTATAGCCGCTCTTTCGATTCACATCTCACGCACCTGGACGAGGTCCTAGGAAGAATAGAGGGGGCCGGATTGAAATGCCAACTCGCCCGGGACCATGTGGTTTTTCTCGGCCATGTGATCTCAAAGGAGGGCCTACGTCCAGACCCGCGTAACATCTCCAAAGTGCAGTCATGGCCTGTCCCAAGGTCAGCGACAGAGGTTCGTGCATTCATTGGACTATGTTCATATTACAGAAGGTTTGTCCAGGGCTTTACACAACATGCTGCTGCACTTAACAATTTGATCGGGAAAGACGTGCCTTTTCAGTGGACACCAGGCTGCCAGACATCATTTGACTCTCTGCGTCAGGCTCTTTGTTCAGAACCAGTGATGGCTCACCCGGATTTTTCACTCCCATTTATGCTATACACAGACGCATCACAAGTTGCAGTAGGGGCAGTGTTATCCCAGAGAGTGGATGATGTTGAGAAATTGATAGGCTATGCTAGTCACCCGCTCACAACGGCCGAAAGGAAATGGTCTACTTTTGATAGGGAGTTTTGGGCCATTGTGTGGGCTGTGCGCCACTTCAGACATTATCTGGGTCTCCAGAGGTTTACCATTGTCACCGACCATAAGCCCCTTCCTGGACTACAACATCTCTCGCTGGATAATGACAGAACAGGCAGACGCAGCCGGTGGGCCCTGGAGTTAGACGGATGGTTCCCGGCATGCCAACGCGGACGCGCTGTCTCGCCGTCCATCATTGGACAATGTCTGTGATGTTGCCTATCATGCTCCCGCCAGGCAGACACACACAGCCACACAGACCTGTTGGGACAGCAACGTAGCAGTCTGTGGGGTGGATTTCCCTCCCCAGGTTCCTGTCTGCCCATCAGCAGACGCCACAGTGAACCAACCTGCACATGGGCTGACACCTGATGCCACGCCGGACCAGCCTCTGTTATACTCCCTGTCCCATGATGGTGCCGCAATCAAAGAAATGCAGAGGGAAGATTCTGACATCAGTCTGGTGATATCGTGGGTGGACAGTGGCCAGAGGCCACCGCGGTGGAAGGTGAAAAAGGCCCCTCAGACAGTGAGGAGATTGTGGAGTGAATTTCCGACCCTTACTTTGATCAATGGGCTATTATGCCGTGAGATAGACCAGTCTGGAGTGGGTCATATAACATACAGTGATCCCAGCTCCCCTCATTCCAGAGCTCCTGAAGCAGCTTCTTGGCGGCCCACTGGTGGGTCACCTGGCCTTCGAGAAGGTGCTGGCGCGCGCATGCGGCTTGTGCTTTTGGCCCAGTATGCAGCGTGACATACGTAGGTGGTGTGATGAGTGCTATGCATGTCAGAGGAGGAAGTCACCAGTTCCGAAGCACCAGGCATCTTTAAAGACCTCGCAGGTTATGAGACCTTTCCAGCGTGTGGCTGCCAACATTCTAGAGCTGCCTATGACATCACGGCATAACAGATACGTGCTGGTGGTGGAAGACTACTATACCAAATATGACATCTTGTATGCCATTCCAGACCAGACAGCATGACAGTGGCCTCTTGCCTGTTTAATGACTATGTGATGGAACATGGAGTAATGGAGACATTGCACACAGATAGGGGGAGGCAGTTTAAGTCTGATTTAGTCAAGAATATGTGTGAGCTACTTGGTATAAAAAAGACCCGCACCACGCCATATAACCCTCGCTCCGATGGTATGGTGGAAAGACTTAATCGAACCTTAATCGACCAGCTAGCCAAGACCCTGCTTTCCTGTCAGGGGGAGTGGGACTGTTTTCTCAAGCAGGCCGCTTTTGCCTACAATACCAGCTTGCATGCCAGTACAGGGTTCTTCCTCAGGGAAGCAAGGATCCCAGCTGATGTGCTCCTCAGGTCCCACCTGGGTGCAGGCTGAGGAAATGCCTCCCTGGTGAGTTTTGCTACCTCCCTCAAGGCAGGCGTGGACATTGCTTTCAGAAGGGCTGTGGACAATGTGACCAGAGCACAGGACTGTCAAAAGGCCCACTACGACTTAAACATGAGACACCGCCCATATGAAGTTGGGGACCTTGTATGGCTGAACGATCCCACAGAGAGCCGTCTCAAGCATATTACTTCTCAGTGTGTGTTCTTAAGAAAGCCCTAAATCGGACGCTACATTATATTATTATTATTACTACTATTACTACTATTATTATTATTAGTATTGTTATTATTATTATTATTATTATTATTATTATAGATTTTATGCTCAACAGCTGTGGCTTCCATGGCTACTTATGATCACATTGTGACAGTCTGGTATCTCAACCCATATTAAGAGATATAACGCGTTTGCTTGACAATTTAGAGAAATACATTTAAACCATTTCAGCAACGCACTAGCACCGTGAACGCAGCTGAGACGTGCCTCAGATCCTATGGGGGTTTTCCATTGGCACTCGTGGCAAACCACGCCAAGCTGATGTGCATTTCCATGACCAGTTTAACTGCACTGTGCCGAGCCGGGCCCAATATGGACCTCCTCCGGAATTGGGCCAAAGTGAGCCGAACCGCCTCCAAGCGGGTTGCGGTGACGTCAGATGGGTATGGACCGCGGATTATCCCTGAACTCTGAGTTTACTCTGATGGGAAACTCTGAGTATCCGGTTCCAGAACAGCGGATCTGAGTTAGTTCAATCAACTATGAGTATGTTAACCTCGAGTTACGTGTGTGCACAACCACTATAAAAAGCCATCATCAATGGAGCCCCGATACCACGAGTCACCATGACAACTGAGAAAAAAAAGATCAACATATTTCAGTGCGATGGAGTTGGAGGTCCTTATGCTGGCCTACGGCGAGTAGGACCACATATTTCGCCGCAAATCCAACACAGCTGCAGCAGCGAAGGAGAAAGAGACGGCATGGAAGAACATTGCTGCCCGAGTCAACGCGTAAGTTTGAATGTACTATTCCATTGACATAACATTTAACCGTAAGATCGTAGCATAGCCTATAGTTATGAATATAAGTAGGAATTAAATCTGATTTTCATTTAGGTGCAATCCAAAAGGAGACTTTTTTTTTAAATTGACTTAGGCTATTAAACAAAGTAAATATTAATTCAGTGGCTACTTCAAATAGTAATTTAAGCCCCTAACAAAATGTTGTTTTTCAATGTCCTCTCACTTAGTAGATTAACACTTGATACAAACACATTTATATTTTATACCTATTGAAGTCATTTAAAAGACGCTGTAGTCTACACCAACACTCATTAAAATACTAATTAAAAACAAACATTGAGTTCTGCTCCGCCAACAGAAAGAAGGCCGAGGCCCGAAAAACGGGTGGAGGGCCACCTCCACCACCTCTGACAGAGGCTGAGGAGCTGGCCATCAGACAAAACAGGGGGCGCCCTGTGGCTGAAGGCATCCCCGGGGGAAGCTCATCTAAGCCTGTCACCCCCCAGGACACAAGGCCTACATCAGATGCAAGTATACACTTATGTCTTTAAAAAAAATAAAACTAATATATAAATATATATAGCCTACTTTTTAACAAATATACATATATATCCACCCACCCAACAGTTGTGGATAGTGTCATCTGCCTGGTTCATCCTCCGACTGAAACAATAATAAACCCTGCAGCTGTAAGTATTCCATACTCAGATCTTGCCTCAGATGGTAGTTCACAGTAGTGACACAGTGAGATTTTCGGTCAATACCAAATGTTAAATCTGTATGTAGAACTGTAGGAATTAAATGTCGTCCATATGTTTCCCAGTTACCGGTAAAGGAGTTGTACAGAGTGCACCTCATGAAAACTATTAAAAAAACAGAAAAAGAAATGGTGTACCTGGATCGGCAGATTAGAAAAACAGACCTGGAAATTCTATTACTGGAACGCCAGTTGAGGTGGGTGCATTGTCATGGTAAAACAGGTGAATATGTGAAATATGTTAATGGTTGGAACTATATTACAAATCCTGACTGTTGCTTTTGTACTTTTAGGGAATAAAGAAGAACCAAATGACATGTGAATTTGTCTTTTATTTTATTTTTAATCAAAAGTGATTTCGGGTGATTAGGTCCCTTACAGCCCTTCCATCCAAAAAACGTAGCGCTATGCATAAAGTTTGCTCTGATGTGAGTGCTCGTCCGTGCTGTGTGAGGTTGGTGATATATGGCCGGAGAATGTTATTGATAAATGATACTGTTGGATGAAAAGCGGCAACGTTGGAAAATATATTCCTCTGGAAATGATAAGACGTCTAATCTGGGTCGGAAGATTCTCTCGCGACATAAAGCATTTCCAATCAATACGGCTTCGATGTCAATCGGATTGCGAATGAATGGGCAATCCATGTATAACTGCTTTCTTCGTGTGGGAGGAGATGGGTAGAAACTCTGGGTTTCTTATAGTAAACCTGCCAGTGAGCAGGTTATGTTCACAGAGTAAGTTTCCACGGTAACAGACCCAGAGTCTAAGTTACCTCTCTTTCTGCAACGGATAACTCAGTTTCCCTCATCTCAGGGTTAACAAACTCAGAGTTTTCACATAACCCGCTTTCTGGAATACCCCCCAGGTGTCCACAAATCTGTGCTCCGTAGACGGGGGTTGCCGTGATTCAGGGACCGCGTCATCATTCAGTGACGATTCAGCGGCATGTTTAAAACGGCTCTGCTGCCGGACTAGACTTGTCCAAACTGCATCCAAAACAACGGGGGAAAAAACAATGGCAAGCACTTGGTCTGTGGAGCAAACACAAGCCTGCTTACTTTGTGGAGTGAGAAGTGCAGGATAACAGCACTATAGAGGGCGCTTCTTTTAACCGTCATCGAGTCAAGACAAGTGTGTCATCAGTTAAAGACACGCCTTCAAGCGGGTAGCCCTGTTGTAATGGTGATCCAAATCCCAGCCGTGCTGGGCTGTCAAACCAGGCCAGCACATGTGAATGGAAAAACGACAATAGTCTGCGTTGTGCCGTGCGTTGCACACGCTTCCAGGTGCAATCACTTCCGATTGCTTTCATTTGTAGTTGGAGGTTATTGGTAACAGAGGAAGGCAAGTGAACTGATCCTGCAACAAAATCTCCAACCTAAATGACAGAATGGGAACCAACCAGCACTGTTGCACGTACCGGCCTACAGATACCTGTTTGTGATTAAATACAAGGTTGTAGCGGCAACTAATTAAAGCAAGAGCAGTAAAAAATACTACCGCATACCTGTGGCAGTATAGGCATGGACTGACGTGAGAGCTTGAGCAAACATTAAGTCAGGTGACCAAAGAGGTAGAGCAACAGGTGCACACAGGTTATATAGAGAATCACAAGTGATCACTAATTGTTCAACGCTGGTGAGTGGCTACCCTACCTGTCACATAAGTATGTATGTATATACATATGTATGTATGTCCTGAGCATATCTCGAGAGTTGTTCTACGCCACACTTGGCGGGTTTGTTGCTGGGGATCTAAGGACGGGCAGTGTCGAATTTGGTGCAATTTGTACAAGTTCAATATTGATAAACTTTGAATAAACAAGCGATGCTCTGTGCAGCAGCAGGGCTTTCAGGGCTCTGCGGAGTGTGGACTGACTTGAGCATGTCCTCAGCTACGTCCGCGAGCATGTCTTCACCTACATCCACAGTGGGCCTTTACAGGCACATTACAACCGAACTTAGATATCTAACTATAAAGCGTATACATATGTATGTATGTCCTTCGCATATCTCGAGAACTGTTCATCTGATGTACTTTACACTTGATGGTAGTATTGCTGGGGACCCAAGGACGTGCGGTATCAAATTTGGTGCAATTTGGACAAGTTCAATATTAATTAAATCAGGAGATACTAGTATAACAAATGACAACATTCATTGACAGATTTTGGCTATTAGACACCATCAAATTATTATTCATGGGGACAATATTATGTATATAATATTCAACTTTATTTATATAGCACTTTTCTTAATGTTACAAAGTGCTTTACAGAAAGAAAATTAAAATCAGACAAGGCAGATAAAGACAAGGTCAAAACAATCAAATAAATTACATCAATAATGAAAACAATATGTCAAACATATCCAAAAGCTTTCAAAAATAAAAAAGTTTCAAGATATTTAAAGGAAGCTCACAATTGTGTCTGAGTTCAGTAGGCAGAGTTCCAAAGTCAATTCCTTAGTCACCAACCATGACCTGGGAATAACCAGCAGGGATCCATCGGCAGATCTTAAAGGGGAACTCCGGTGTAAAATGGTTCTGGGATATGTTTAGTATGAGAACGAGTTCGAACATTCCATGTAGAGCAAAAAAAAGCGTTTACGACGCAAAATTAATTTCGCTGTTTTTAGCCAATTCTACCAAACTGCTATACTTTTGAGTGTTAAGGGCATCACACCTGGTAAAAAAAAAATCGCCTTTTTAAAGCACTTACAAGGCTAGAAATAACCTGACACTTCTTTGGTAGTATAATGAGGGTCTTAACATATAAAACGAGGCATTGACAACTTCGTAAGTGTACAGATAGTTTATTAAAAAGCATATTTTATACACACAATACCTTCAGTAGTTCACCCGTCGATGGCATGTTTTTTTTGAGGCTCGATAAGTCGATTGACGATCACGCGAGCTCTGTGATAAGTCGACTGACGAACACAGAGCTCGCGTGATTGTCAATCAAACGTATAGCAGTTTGGTAGAATCGGCTAAAAACAGCGAACTTAGCTTCACGTCGTCAACGCTTTTTTTTGCTCTCCATGGAACGTTCGAACTCGTTATCATACTAAACATATCCCAGAACCATTTTACACCGGAGTTCCCCTTTAATGGCTGAGAACACATAGCAGGTCAATAAATCAGTGATGTATTTAGGAGCAAGGCTGTTTAAGGCCTGAAAGTGAGCAATCAAATTTTAAAATCAATGCAAAAACTAACAGAGAGCCAGTGTAGGGAGGCAAGTACATGGGTAATGTGATCATGCCTCTTTGTCCCGGTAATAAGTCGAGCAGCAGCATTTTGTACCAATTGGAGACAGTGGAGGGACCCCTGGCTGATAGCCGAGTAAAGCAAAAAAAAGTAAAAAAAAACATGACTGAACAACATCTTTGACTTGATCGTCAGATCGTCAACAGAGGTTAGCATCAAATATTCCCCCTAGATTCCTAGCAGCCTGCTTAATATCATCTGACAGATCATCAAGATTTGCACTAAAAGAGTTGATGTAATTTCGGGGACCGAACAGAATGACCTCAGACATATCATCATTTAATTTAAGGACATTTTGGGACATCCAGGATTTAATATGAGAGGCAGGTTGTAAGATTTGCTAGGCTGCTATGATCTGTGGGTTTTAATGGCAAATATAAGTGAGTGTTGTCAGCATAAAAATGGTAACGCACATCATGATTCCGAATAACATGGCCAAGAGAGAACAGAACGGGGCCAAGAACGGAGCCTTGAGAGACACCACAACTCAACTGAGCCATCGAGGATGCAGAGTTACCCAGAGTAACAGAAAAAGTTCTGTTAGAGAGGTATGAGCATAATAAGCTGAGTGCCGAGCCCTTGAGGCCTACCCAAGTTTCTAAATGATGTAAGAGGATGCCATGATCAACACTAACTTAACTTAACACTTCAAAGGAAGTAAAATTACCAAAAGGCACAGGATGGCACTTAAAACCTAACTTATAAAACAGCCAGGCCACCCCCTCTTCCATAGGACCTGGGAATGCGAGAATATACAAAATCAGGGGGCGTAGCCTCAATCAAGGGAATAGTGTCCCCTGGTGACATCCATGTCTCAGTAATCATAAAACAGTCAATATTATTAGAAACAATAAAATCATTAATGATAAAACTTATTACGAGATCAAGACTTATTAAGATATCTCAAATTCAAGAGGCCAACATTGTTTGGTGATAGAGCAGAGGGAAAAGAAACAGACATACAGCAAATAGGATGTAAATTGCACGTATTATTTGCTTCCTTACAAGGCTTTCTAGGAAAAAAAGTGGGGGGACCTGTTGTTGCAAACCACAGAGATAATGGAAATAGCATGGCCAGCAGGGGGAGTGAGGGACAGCACCGGGAGCGAGTGTGGTTTGTAGGGGGGGAGAGATTTGCTGGCGGTGACTGGAAATGACCAGGGGCCTCGTTTATAAAACTCTGCGTGAAACATTCCGATTTATAAAACCTTGCTGCGCACACCTGTACGCACTCTTCTCGTTATAAATACCAACGTGCGTCTAATTTGGCGTGTGTGCACGAGCGCTCTGCTCCTCCCAAGTCCATCCCATAATAGTCCTTAAAAGGTCAATGCTAATTAATCACTTAATATTTATAAGTATATAAGGAGCCTTTTCTGACCAATCATTAGACGGAAAAATGGATGCACCTTTTAAAAAGAAAGCACGTTTTTCGGATTCAGAGATCGAAGTGCTTCTCTAAATGAAGTAGACCAACGCAAGTCTATTTTGTTCGGTTCCCTTGGTTCAGGGGTAACAAACAAAAATAAACAATTGCATTGGCAGTTCGTGGCAGCTGCAGTGAACGAGGTGAGTTCGACCCCCAGAACTTTTACGGAAGTAAAAAAGAAGTGGTCGCCATGAAAGTAGATTCAAAGAAAAGGATTGCTGAGTAGTGTGCATTTAACTGGAAGTGGATCGGGGACCTATTCCGGCAAGTAGGCCGTTCTAAGGCTGGTGCCAATTCAGCACAGATCTGCAGAAGAATAGCTCTAGGAAGCCTGAAACGGCTTATCAGCCATTCATCCTCATGGGCCAGGTAGTCTTGGTGGTCTCTGAATACGCGCTTGCGTCGCATGCCTCTCGCCAAATCCGCTGCCATATTTTCGCTCGTTAGAATACAGAGGCAATCAGGGCATTATTTATAGGCCTTGCATTAGTGATAGGCCAATAGGGGTAGGCCTATTCATTTCAAATGCCCACAGGTTTATTGAATGTAGGCTTATTTATCAAGCTAATTAATTAAACGTTTAAGTGATACAGTTGGTCTGGCCGAGGATTGTGATTTGAAAGGGCTGTAGTGTGTTGAACATAATTTCGCTTTAATTCATATTTCATAATGGGTGCTTTTCATAAAAAATATATATATAAATTAATAAATAACTCCGAAGTCATATGTGGTGCGCAATGTGCATTGGATCCGCAATCTTCTTCTTCTTTTGGCGTTATTGGCGGTTTGCAAACACATAGTGCATTACCGCCACCTTCTTCCTGTGGTCGTCTCCGGAGTTCACTGTTTGAAAAACTTTGCGGGAGCTTTACTCCAGGGTGAAAGGATGCGTAGAACTGCGCACTCTTTTCCGCAAGGTTTTTTTTTTTATAAATCAGACGTTGGTGGTGAAAGATGCGTACGCACATTTCATCCCTGTTTCCGCAAGATTTTCCTGCTCAGAGACCTTTATAAATGAGGCCCCAGGTGAGGAAATGTGATGGGGGGGGAGGGGGGGGGCATGGTCTATACATGCAGCTAAACGTCAGACTGAAAAGGCCACCCAATGGATGAGATTAGATATCAGTTGCTTAACCAGTTTAGGGGAAACCGTCTTTTCTGAATCCCTCCTATTCCAGAAAGAGTCAATGTTATTAATTAAATCATGGCCTGTAGCAGTACAGAAATTCATTAACCACCCGGGCAGACAGAAGAAGCGGCTAAATCACTGTGAGCCCTTACCTAGCAATGGAATGGGGCCAGCTAGGATACAGGTTTTGCACAGGGTCTCTATGGTTAGGACTCAATGTCAGACTGTAGCTTTAATGATTGCCTTGACATGATGTCATGATGTCATTAGTGCCAACGAACGATAGATCAATGACGTCTGCTGGGAGATGAGATTCCCCCCCAAAAATAAAATAAAGTTCTTACTTACTAGGATGAGAGCCTAGTGGATTGACATAATTAATACATAACATGAATGCAATGTCATGATGAGGGAGTGCAGTGAGATAATTAATCAAATGCATAAAGTGATGATGGCCGAAGAGGCAGTGTTGCCCAGTGTAACGGGCAGTGGCGGCTGGCCAGTAGAGGGCGGTAAGGCGCCGCCCCACCACTCTCCACATCCAAGACGTTCATTGAAATATATATATATTTTTAAATTAGCAAGGTAAATATTATATAATAATAAGTATTAGTAAAATGTATAATGTGAATTAAAAAAAAACATTGTCTGAAGTTAGTGATTGGTCACGTATGGGCAAGATTGGCAAATACACATAACGTGACTTACGTGATGTATTTCCGGCCTGGGGCACAAGAATCTTTGCCCGTTGACTCTTGTTATAAGTTGGACATGCGCAGTTCGCTCCTCTTCAATGCAAGAGATAGGAGCTAGCTGGGGCGCACAACCTCCGCGCGGCCAGAGCTATAGAGTAAAAGAAGCCTTAATTTTTCCCAGGAGATCGTACCCGGTGGCAGACAGAATTGCATAGTCAAAGCGAGGCTTATAGGGAAGATAAGGGAACCAATATAAACGCAGATGGTGTCATTATTCTGTAGCCATTACACTGTGCAATCAACATTTACTTCATATTGATTAGGGCTTTGACTCCGAACTTCGTTATTCGAATATAATACGAATATCAAAATATATATATATATTCGAACGAATATTAGGCAGCCTTTAATATTCGAACTTGTTATGGGAATTATTTATTGTAAATGTCTTTGCTTGAACGTTGTTTTCAATTCAGATTCCGACGCTTTTTCACGCCTGGTGAAGTTGTGTGAATCACAAGGCTTTATGCCGAGCGTCACGTGACCAAACCGGAAAACAGGTCTCCTGACTTCCACTTGTCGGAAAAGCCGGTAGCAACTGACGGCGACATCTATTGACTTGGCCTAGCTAACTCTTTTTACTGTTGGCGTTTTATTTGATTTTAACATTTGAATGTTAGTGAGAAGAAGAAAATGTCAAAGCCAGTAAAGTACCAGAAGCGGGATAAAACAGCGGTTAAAGCTAGCGAGTGATTCCGGGAGAGGGCTGCTCTCCTCGGACATATTACTCTGAAGCCCCGGTGACGGTCTGGAAGTGCGGATTAATAAATACAATAATGTGATGAGACCTGTTTCGCGGAATGCGAATGTACGTTGCGCATAACCCCTATTAGCAAGGCTATCATTGCGCATCTGGGCTCCTGTAGGTGACGTTAGCGTCCTGGTTTGCGCCAATTTTGTATTTTATAGCAGAACAATGGCTGCGTCAACACCAACAGAACATAGTCACAAAGCAACGCTCTTCCCTAGAGCCAGAAAATGTGAATCATCTGGTATTTTTTGCGAAAAACTTTAAAAAGTCTGCAGCCAAATAAACTGCAGCCAGCCAGATCTTTATGTGAGCGAAACAATTTGTTAATGGCTGGTAGGATGGGTTTTTATTTTTAGGCCTACCTTTATTTATTTTGTCTGTTCGGTTTAGTCTGACAGTTTAGCCTTATCCCTATTTTTGATGAAACCGAATGCATACACAGATTGTGTCTGACCTTTAATGAATAAAGGTTCTGAAAACATCGTTGCCTGCCTATTGACGTTGACTGATACACTGCCCTCTGGTGGACAAAACATATACAACTTAAGTTTTATACCATATAGGTCTTACTGAAGGCATTTCATTGTCAAAATATTATTAATAAATATTCGAATATATTCGACTATTAATATTAATAAACAAACAAACTTCGAATATGATTTTTGGGAAAAAGTCAAAGCCCTAATATTGATACGTTAAAGCAAAACAAGTTGTCTACAGGACCTTTAATATCTGTGTAACAAAGAGTAGACATTACGGCCAGAGGTAAACCAGAAAGTGCATGGCTAGCCAATTAGCATTAGCTCAACAGACAACGAAAAGTGTTATCCGTGAACAAAGTCACTATTCCTACACACTAGTCCAGGGGTGGCCAACCAGTTAGAGACTAAGAGCCAAATGTTTTACTGTGTTACTGCAAAGAGCCACATCATACACACAGGCACACATGAACATCCCCCTTATCCCTTCCTCAGGGGGGGGGGGGGGGCGCGCAATAGTAACACACCGCGGACCTACGGCCGACGGGGGGGCGCGCGATTGTAACACTCCGGCCGACGGAGGCGCGCGCAATGGTAACACACCGCGGACCTACGGCCGACGGGGGGGGGGGCGGGGGGCGCGCGCGCGCAATAGTAACACACCGCGGACCTACGGCCGACGGGGGGGCTGGGGGGGGCGCGCGATTGTAACACTCCGGCCGACGGAGGCGCGCGCAATGGTAACACACCGCGGACCTACGGCCGACGAGGGGGGGGGGGGGCGCGCGCGCGCAATAGTAACACACCGCGGACCTACGGCCGACGAGGGGGGGGGGGGGGGCGCGCGCAATAGTAACACACCGCGGACCTACGGCCGACGAGGGGGGGGGGCGCGCGCAATAGTAACACACCGCGGACCTACGGCCGACGAGGGGGGGGGGCGCGCGCAATAGTAACACACCGCGGACCTACGGCCGACGAGGGGGGGGGGGGGGGGGGGCGCGCGCAATAGTAACACACCGCGGACCTACGGCCGACGAGGGGGGGGGGGGGGGGCGCGCGCAATAGTAACACACCGCGGACCTACGGCCGACGAGGGGGGGGGGCGCGCGCAATAGTAACACACCGCGGACCTACGGCCGACGAGGGGGGGGGGGGGGGCGCGCGCAATAGTAACACACCGCGGACCTACGGCCGACGAGGGGGGGGGGGGGGGGGGCGCGCGCAATAGTAACACACCGCGGACCTACGGCCGACGAGGGGGGGGGGGCGCGCGCAATAGTAACACACCGCGGACCTACGGCCGACGAGGGGGGGGGGGGGGGGGCGCGCGCAATAGTAACACACCGCGGACCTACGGCCGACGAGGGGGGGGGGGGGGGGGGGCGCGCGCAATAGTAACACACCGCGGACCTACGGCCGACGAGGGGGGGGGGGGGGCGCGCGCAATAGTAACACACCGCGGACCTACGGCCGGCGGCTCTTACATTATGAACGTAAGAGCCGCATGAAACCAGGCAAAGAGCCGCATGCGGCTCGGGAGCCGCGGGTTGGCCACCCCTGCACTAGTCGTAGTCGTAGCATGTAGTCTACAACTACGACTACATGCCAGCAGTGCCTACAGCCAAAACGCATGCCACTGCTTGCTGCAAAAACAACCCCAAAACACCAAACAGAAACATTCGTAACAACGTTGCCCACGTGTACCCACCTCCAGTTTGGAAGTATTTCCTTTGCTGAGGGCACGTACGATGCGCAAAGTGGAACCCTATCTATGCTGTTTACCCACCAGGTAAAACTATACTAAAACACAAACATCAATATTTGTACTAGTGGTGACCCCGAATAGTTGACTATTCGACAATTTGATCTAAGGAGCTGACTTGATTTGACTGCCAATCTCATATTCGAATCGTCAGCAAAACACAGGATCATTCCATTCCTGCTGACGCGCTGCGGTGCGTCAACAGGAATGGAATGGAACAGGAGAAAAAAAAGAAAAGAAAAAAGCGCCTTTTCGGCGGCACTTGACTCGCGGCGACGCTGTGAAATAGGACAGTGGCGTGAAGTGTAGCGGGACGCCGTTCGGTGGCGGTGTGTTTTGGACTTGAAGTCCAAAACACACCGCCGAAGTCCAAAACACACCGCCGCCGAACGGCCTTGAAATTGTAATCAAAATTGTTTTGAGTGTTTCAGCTCTTTAGTCTGGTGTGGAAAAAATGGAAGCCAATGTCGCAAATGAGAATATGGATCAATGAGCAAAAAAAAAAGAAAAAAACATGATTCGGCGATCAGTCGACTATAGGCAAGACTTGACGAATCAGATTCGACTATGTAAATTCTTAGTCGGGGACACCCCTAATTTGTACAAATTCACAAAAGCTTATTTCTAACTCCGTTACACCAGCAATGGACAGAACCCCAGCAATGGCTTAGGGAGAATTCCTAGCAATGGGAAACAGAAAAGCCAGTAATGGCTAAGGAGTGTCACTGCCATCTTGTCTTTGAATGGCCAACAGTGGAAGCCAGCAATGGCTTGTGAATTGTTTTTCCCAGCGATGGGAAGACAGACAAGCCAGTAATGGCTAGGGAGCGCCAGGTAGGACGGGATGCCATCTTGTCTTAAGGCCTTTACACACCAGGGACGAAACGAAAAAACGAAACGAAAATGCAGAATATTCGTTGACAAATATTTGCATTCAAACCTTTCACAGCAAGACCGACATGAATGATCGCGCTCCATGCATTCCCCTGAAAATGTACACAATCATTCATTGTTGACACGGACTCTTCGAGCAGCAGAGCCACAAGATCTCATCTTATACAGTCTAGGTATGTGATATAACAAAGTATGATAAAGGGCGCTCATAGCCCACGGTGCATTTGACTGAATGATAGGCTACTAATTGTAAAATACATCGATGTGTACAATCTCATCATAGAAGAACGAGATGCCATTCCGTTGCCAGGAACCAGGGGGACTGGACAGGGACGGACCAGAAGTTTAGGTGGGATCTTCAGCCGTCATCGAGAGAGAGCAGTTTTGCAGTTAAGTGGTGGATGCCAAGTCGAGCAGCCTGGAGATGAACAGCCGCATGTTAGAATGATGCATCTGCCGGCCGCGGCGATCAACTGTGGGCAGTGGGGTGATGTTGATGTCAGGCATGCTTGGTAGAATGAATGAGCCATGCTCCGGGGATAGCTAACACACGACCAGACGGCAACGTTGCCTATAAGTCGCCGTTTGGTCATGGCAACATTACCTTCTGGCAACTTTGTGGCAACATCGCCACGACGTTGCCTACAGGAAGTTGCCATAAAGTAAACAAATAACATTGCCGCGACGTAGTGGCTTGGTAATTTTGCTAACATTGCCACAACGTAGCCTACATGAAGTTGCCATCAAGTAAAATAAATACGTAGCTGCAACGTAGCGGTGTGGTCATTTGTGGACGTTGCCGCTTGGTACTGTTAATAACGTTGCCGTGACGTAATGCTGTGTGGTCATTTGCTAACATTGCCGCTTGGTAACGCAAGTAATGTCGCGGCGACGTAGTGGTGTGGTAATTTGCTGATGTTGCCGCTTGCTACTGGTAATAACTTTGCCGCGACGTAATGCTGTGGTCATTTGCTAACGTTGCCACTTGGTAACGCAAGTAATGTCGCGGCGACGTAGTGTTGTGGTCATTTACTTACCGTAATGTCAAACTTCAGAATTACACAGGCTGTTTTCGTGTCCAGCACGAGTCAACCACTTGTAGGCCTATTGTTAATTTTCTACTTAGTGATGACTCAATTCCCACAAAAAAAGTTTGTGCTCAACTAGAATTAATGTTGACCATCCAGAACTACAAAACAATTCTTATTTCCACAAACTCGGACCTAGTTGAAAAATAGCAATATATATACATATTCAGATACTGAATTGATACATTTATTTTAAATTAGACCAAATCACAACAATTATTTCTATTAACACAACATTTGAAGTAAATTCATGCGTTTCACAGATTCAAGTGAACAACCCACATTGAAGGTATACTGTCTTGGGCACAGGGTCCAATTGTGGCCATATTCCCACATTTGGTGCATGAAACGGTTCGGCAGCAACTTATGGCCATGCATCTCGGTCCAAACGGACCAGTTCAGGCGGGTGTTGACGAGAGTGCTTCATTTGGCGGCTAGCTGAAAAAGCACGGTGATACTGATAGTGATAATGTTTCCTTGATTTAATGAAGAGCTTTGACACTTGTCAATAATGAACAGCTTTGACATCTGCAACAATTTGCAACGAAACCAATAGAGACCGGGAATGAGAGATGTATACTGTGCATTGGCGTGCAATTGTACTCCTGTTTAATGCATGAGGTCCTGATTGGTTGAGAGATGAAGGGGCGGGGTCTTCAAAGACAGCGTGTGAACTGATAGCATACTGTAGATCGATGTGAAATAGAAGGGGAACGTCATCTCCTGATTGAACTTTTGCTTTAGCTACATTCAATTTGAAAAAAACAAGTGACACTCTGTGCAGCGGGGGTGGGGCTTTAAGGGTTCTGCGTAGTGCGGACTGACATGCATGTCTTCAACTATGTCTGCAACGGGCCTTTAAAGGCATGTTACAACCGAACTCGGGTATGTATACTAACGTTACAACCCATACAAAGTTTGTTTGCCATACAAACTAATTAAATCCATGCTCTACTTAACCACAGTGGTTATTTAATTCCATCGGGTGAAGCTGTGTCGTGCTCTAGCAGTGACGCGGGTTTCTTCCTTCATATCGAACTATTCGGCCTGCTCCGAACAGGCATATTTTGAATGGGCATTGCACTACTGTTTAGAATGTAAGCAAGCACAGTTTTTGTTTCTTACGAGTTTGAGTTCGAGGTAGTGTCATTTACACAAATGCAGATGAAGATTCTTAATAGTGCCCTTCAGCAATTTACTAATTTAAAGATGAATGATATTAGCCGGCTTTAACTCCAAACCCCAGCTCACTCGTTGTCATAACGACGTTACGTGCTGGCAACTGAGCTGCCGTAAATTGTTTTGTTTTTAGTGTAAACTAGTTTCCGCTGGCTAGGGAAAAGACACATTCTCATACTTGCCAACCTTTATTTCAGAAATATGGAGATTTTCTGTAACCACAAAACCACCAAAAAATCTGTTTCACAGACTTAATTTCCTGTATTCTAGTACACTATCTGTCTATCACTCATTACTCTAACCCTTGACAGCTGCGTCGATTCCCGTGAATGAGCCACCCCGCCCCCCTTCCTCGCAGCCGACGCTAAACCACCACCGTCTCACACCACATCCCCAGCGCCGGACTTAGGCCGGGGAGCCCTCCGGCCGACCCCCCTGCTCCGACAAGCGGGAGAGGAAGTCTGCCACCACCATCTGCGCCCCTGGCATATGGATTACCCTAAACTTAAAAGGCTGTAAAGCTAGATACCACCAGGTGATCCGCGCGTCCGTGTCCTTCATACGGTGGAGCCATTGAAGCGGGGTGTGGTCCGAACAGAGGGTGAATGAGCACCCCAGGAGGTAGTAGCGGAGAGCGTTGACCGCCCACTTAATGGCCAGACACTCCTTCTCCACTGTGCTGTACTTCTCCTCCCGCTCCGTGAGCTTCCTACTGAGGTACAGCACCAGGCAGTCCACGCCCTCTACCTCCAGGAACAAAACGGCCCCCAGCCCCCTGTTCGACGTGTTGGCCTGCAAGACAAAAGGAAGCTTAAAGTTAGGGGTGTGTAGGAGCGGCTCCCCACAAAGAGCCATTTCAACCCTCTCAAACGTCGTCTGACACTGCTCGGTCCACTGAATGACCCAAAAGGAAGTGTCCTGAACTGGTACAACCTGTACGGAGTGGAGAAAGACGATTTTTCCTTGGACTCTGGAGATAAGGGTATCTGCCAGAAGCCCTTGGTTAAATCCAGTGTAGAAAAAAAATGATCTGTGCCCAACTGATCTAGGAGTTCGTCAACCCGAGGCATTGGATACGCATCGAACTTGGACACCTTATTCACCTTGCGCGCAATAGTAACACACCGCGGACCTACGGCCGACGAGGGGGGGGGGGGGGGGGGGCGCGCGCAATAGTAACACACCGCGGACCTACGGCCGACGAGGGGGGGGGGGCGCGCGCAATAGTAACACACCGCGGACCTACGGCCGACGAGGGGGGGGGGGGGGGCGCGCGCAATAGTAACACACCGCGGACCTACGGCCGACGAGGGGGGGGGGGGGGGGGGGGGCGCGCGCAATAGTAACACACCGCGGACCTACGGCCGACGAGGGGGGGGGGGGGCGCGCGCAATAGTAACACACCGCGGACCTACGGCCATTTGCATCTGCCGGCCGCGGCGATCAACTGTGGGCAGTGGGGTGATGTTGATGTCAGGCATGCTTGGTAGAATGAATGAGCCATGCTCCGGGGATAGCTAACACACGACCAGACGGCAACGTTGCCTATAAGTCGCCGTTTGGTCATGGCAACATTACCTTCTGGCAACTTTGTGGCAACATCGCCACGACGTTGCCTACAGGAAGTTGCCATAAAGTAAACAAATAACATTGCCGCGACGTAGTGGCTTGGTAATTTTGCTAACATTGCCACAACGTAGCCTACATGAAGTTGCCATCAAGTAAAATAAATACGTAGCTGCAACGTAGCGGTGTGGTCATTTGTGGACGTTGCCGCTTGGTACTGTTAATAACGTTGCCGTGACGTAATGCTGTGGTCATTTGCTAACGTTGCCACTTGGTAACGCAAGTAATGTCGCGGCGACGTAGTGTTGTGGTCATTTACTTACCGTAATGTCAAACTTCAGAATTACACAGGCTGTTTTCGTGTCCAGCACGAGTCAACCACTTGTAGGCCTATTGTTAATTTTCTACTTAGTGATGACTCAATTCCCACAAAAAAAGTTTGTGCTCAACTAGAATTAATGTTGACCATCCAGAACTACAAAACAATTCTTATTTCCACAAACTCGGACCTAGTTGAAAAATAGCAATATATATACATATTCAGATACTGAATTGATACATTTATTTTAAATTAGACCAAATCACAACAATTATTTCTATTAACACAACATTTGAAGTAAATTCATGCGTTTCACAGATTCAAGTGAACAACCCACATTGAAGGTATACTGTCTTGGGCACAGGGTCCAATTGTGGCCATATTCCCACATTTGGTGCATGAAACGGTTCGGCAGCAACTTATGGCCATGCATCTCGGTCCAAACGGACCAGTTCAGGCGGGTGTTGACGAGAGTGCTTCATTTGGCGGCTAGCTGAAAAAGCACGGTGATACTGATAGTGATAATGTTTCCTTGATTTAATGAAGAGCTTTGACACTTGTCAATAATGAACAGCTTTGACATCTGCAACAATTTGCAACGAAACCAATAGAGACCGGGAATGAGAGATGTATACTGTGCATTGGCGTGCAATTGTACTCCTGTTTAATGCATGAGGTCCTGATTGGTTGAGAGATGAAGGGGCGGGGTCTTCAAAGACAGCGTGTGAACTGATAGCATACTGTAGATCGATGTGAAATAGAAGGGGAACGTCATCTCCTGATTGAACTTTTGCTTTAGCTACATTCAATTTGAAAAAAACAAGTGACACTCTGTGCAGCGGGGGTGGGGCTTTAAGGGTTCTGCGTAGTGCGGACTGACATGCATGTCTTCAACTATGTCTGCAACGGGCCTTTAAAGGCATGTTACAACCGAACTCGGGTATGTATACTAACGTTACAACCCATACAAAGTTTGTTTGCCATACAAACTAATTAAATCCATGCTCTACTTAACCACAGTGGTTATTTAATTCCATCGGGTGAAGCTGTGTCGTGCTCTAGCAGTGACGCGGGTTTCTTCCTTCATATCGAACTATTCGGCCTGCTCCGAACAGGCATATTTTGAATGGGCATTGCACTACTGTTTAGAATGTAAGCAAGCACAGTTTTTGTTTCTTACGAGTTTGAGTTCGAGGTAGTGTCATTTACACAAATGCAGATGAAGATTCTTAATAGTGCCCTTCAGCAATTTACTAATTTAAAGATGAATGATATTAGCCGGCTTTAACTCCAAACCCCAGCTCACTCGTTGTCATAACGACGTTACGTGCTGGCAACTGAGCTGCCGTAAATTGTTTTGTTTTTAGTGTAAACTAGTTTCCGCTGGCTAGGGAAAAGACACATTCTCATACTTGCCAACCTTTATTTCAGAAATATGGAGATTTTCTGTAACCACAAAACCACCAAAAAATCTGTTTCACAGACTTAATTTCCTGTATTCTAGTACACTATCTGTCTATCACTCATTACTCTAACCCTTGACAGCTGCGTCGATTCCCGTGAATGAGCCACCCCGCCCCCCTTCCTCGCAGCCGACGCTAAACCACCACCGTCTCACACCACATCCCCAGCGCCGGACTTAGGCCGGGGAGCCCTCCGGCCGACCCCCCTGCTCCGACAAGCGGGAGAGGAAGTCTGCCACCACCATCTGCGCCCCTGGCATATGGATTACCCTAAACTTAAAAGGCTGTAAAGCTAGATACCACCAGGTGATCCGCGCGTCCGTGTCCTTCATACGGTGGAGCCATTGAAGCGGGGTGTGGTCCGAACAGAGGGTGAATGAGCACCCCAGGAGGTAGTAGCGGAGAGCGTTGACCGCCCACTTAATGGCCAGACACTCCTTCTCCACTGTGCTGTACTTCTCCTCCCGCTCCGTGAGCTTCCTACTGAGGTACAGCACCAGGCAGTCCACGCCCTCTACCTCCAGGAACAAAACGGCCCCCAGCCCCCTGTTCGACGTGTTGGCCTGCAAGACAAAAGGAAGCTTAAAGTTAGGGGTGTGTAGGAGCGGCTCCCCACAAAGAGCCATTTCAACCCTCTCAAACGTCGTCTGACACTGCTCGGTCCACTGAATGACCCAAAAGGAAGTGTCCTGAACTGGTACAACCTGTACGGAGTGGAGAAAGACGATTTTTCCTTGGACTCTGGAGATAAGGGTATCTGCCAGAAGCCCTTGGTTAAATCCAGTGTAGAAAAAAAATGATCTGTGCCCAACTGATCTAGGAGTTCGTCAACCCGAGGCATTGGATACGCATCGAACTTGGACACCTTATTCACCTTGCGATAGTCAACACAGAACCGAATAGACCCATCAGACAGCGAACAAGCACAATGGGGCTAGCCCAGCCACTGTACAACTCTTCTATTACCCCTATTTCCAGCATCCCCTTGTGTGTGTCCCGGTCGGGGAGAGACGACGTCAGCAAAACGCTGCTGCAACTCGGCGACCTCGGTCCTCTGATGCAGAGAAAGGTGTCTATCTCAGGAGACCGGAGCGGATTGTTTCGATTTTATAACCTCCGGTCCCAGCTCATCCTCCTGAATAACCGTCGTCACCAGCGAGACCGGGTGCACCTCCTTCCACAATTTTAGGAGATTAAGGTGATAAATCTGTGCCGCCCCACCCGTCAGAACGCACAACCTCGTAATCAACATCCCGACCCGTCGTGTGACTACAAAGGGTCCTTGCCACTTGGATGTGGGAAGCAATACAAGTACTTTATCTCCCAGTGGGAATTGTCTCAGTTGAGTACCTCTATTATACAGCTGCACTTGACTTTCCTGGGCCTGAAGAAAATTCTCGCGTGTAATCTGTCCCAGTGCATGTTGCAAGTTTTTCCCTCAGGTCCATAACGTACTGAATCTCATTCTTACTGTCGCTTGGACCCTCCTCCCACTTTCCCCTCACAACAGTTCAAATGGGGAAAACCTTGTGGAGGCCTGAGGAACCTTCCGTACTGCGAATAATGGAGGGTCGTGCCATTTATCCCAATTGCGACTATCTTCTATCTACAAACTTGCTCGTCATGGACTTTAACGTCTTGTTAAACCTCTCCACCAGACCGTCTGTCTGGGGATGGTACACCAAGTTTGCGTAGTGTGCATGACATAAACGCAGTGCCTTGATCAGTTAGAATCTCTTTCGGGATCCCAACTCGGGAGATTTAGTGAAACAGTGCCTGCGCTACGCTCTTCGCAGAGATGGAGCATAGTGGCACTGCCTCGGGATAACAGGTTGCGTAATATACAATGACAAATGCAAATTGGTATCCCCGTGCGCTACGGTCTAATGGCCCGATGAGATCCATGCCATGCTCTCAAAGGCAGTTTCAATAAGTTGTAGTGGGCGTATCGGTGCCCACTACCACTTATACCGCTGCGGCGACCCGGACCACCTGGCCCACCTCCATTAGAGGGCACTCCCGCTACGCACGCCCTCTCTGTCCCCTCCAAGACCTGGAGGAATGCCTCCATGTCGTCCCCCGGAGCCATTTTTGGGAGTGTGATGTGGAGAGCCCAGGTGATGTCCAGGGTGGGGTCCACCCTGTCTCCCTCACCCGGCCAGGTGTTGGTGGATTGCCGGAGGAGGTCATGCAGGACGGCCCTTTCCTCTGCCTGATGGGTGGCCATCTCCAACATTGCCTGGGTCTGCTGCTGCTGCGCCTGGATTGGTCTCTCTTCAGTGGCCTGCATCATTCGCAGCGCTTGTACAAGCGGGGACTCTGCTCGTGCCTCCATTGGTCCTCCTCAATCTATAAAAAATCCATTGACATACAGTAGGCCATACTGTATACATAAAAGGTTAATACATCTATTATCCATAATATTGTTTAATTCTTTTTTTTTGTTTTAGTTAATTTGTTCATTTTAAGTTCATTTAATACAATCTCTTTCCTTCTACAAAACCTCCTCTGCCTCTTACTCTTTTAGCTTCTTAACTTGCTCTATTCTCTAATATCCTGCACTTTTCCCATAGTATGCTCTATAATAGGGGAAAAATAATTAGTAACTTCATCAAACTATTAGCCTACAGACAACAATCCCTGTCTCATCGCATTATGATTGGATAATGACAATGCTGATTTTCACCGTGATGATTGTCTTCAGATTAGTTGTCAAATTCTTGAGGCTAGATCTGACTATAAAGTAATAATTAAAGGTCTCATTCGGTCGTTTTTTCATTAATTTTGCAGTGGTCTCTAGTATTAATGAATGCCCTGTGAGGTTTTGGTGAAAAAAATGCTCTGGTGCGCCTGTTTCAGGCTGTTCTAGTTTGGAGGAGGAGGTGGGCGGGGAAGAACGAGAGGTTTTCGGCTCTTACTAATGAATATTCATGACATTTAAATCACTTGCCTCTTATTGGCTAACAGCACTGTCCGTCACAGTGATGTTAGCCAATCAGAGGCGAGTGATCCCTCTAGTGCGTTATCAACCATAGACATCTTATACATATGTTGCTATATACATCCATTAGATACATTCATGATATAAGATCTCTGTTATCAACACGACAAATCACCACGACGTCACAACAACAATAAACGTTCTTCCGGGTGGCAAAAGAAGAAGCGTTCTCCGATGGCCAAACTAGTAAACAAACCCCTCCATATCATTTGACAGGGCAGAGCGATCAAGAAAACAGTACATGGCTTGAATTAATGATTTGCTTCTTGCGGGGCGCTACGTGACGTCTCATTAATTCATGGGAAGTCTCATTAATATATTACGACGGCGAATTAGGCCCACATTTAGATTTTTTTCCCATTAAATTACGAGAATAAAGTCGTAAATATTGATTTAATTACGAGAATAAAGTCGTAAATATTGAATGAATTACAAGAATAAAGACGTATTATGAGAATAAAGTATCATATTGAATTCATTACTGTTATAATGCAGGACAAGTGAACCCAAACGCAGAACACAGGGAGGCAGAGACGGGATGAATTAGTGCGGGAAATAGCAACAGGGGGAGGGCAGGGGGACAGGCGGTGGGTCGGCAACAGGCGGGTAGTCGGACAGGCGATGGGTCGGCAACAGGCGGGTAGTCGGACAGGCGATGGGTCGGCAACAGGCGGGTAGTCGGACAGGCGATGGGTCGGCAACAGGCGGGTAGTTGGACAGTCAAGGACGTAAGGGGTGCCGCGACTTGACTGTATCCTCTAATAAATCGCCGGTAGAAATTAGCGAAACCTAGGAACTGTTGTAATCTCTTGCGGGTTGGGGGAGAGGGCCACTCGGCCACCGCAGAGACCTTGGCGGGGTCCATCTCGATCTGGCCCTGGCCGATGATGTAGCCTAGGAACGAGATGGACGGGACGTGGAATTCGCACTTCTCCGCTTTGACGTACAGTCTGTTTTCTAGTAAACGTTGCAACACATGCCGGACGTGAATTCGATGCTCCTCTACCGTTTTAGAAAAAATCAAGATGTCATCAAGATAAACAAAGACAGAACGGTTCAACATGTCCCGGAGCACGTCATTCACCAGGGACTGGAAAACCGCGTTGGTGAGCCCGAAGGGCATAACTAAATATTCAAAGTGACCCAGTGGTGTGTTGAAAGCGGTCTTCCATTCGTCGCCCTCCCGGATGCGGACCAAATGGTACGCGTTGCGCAAATCTAGCTTGGTAAAAACCACAGCTCCGTGGAGGGGAACAAAGGCGGAACTAATGAGGGGTAGAGGATACTTATTTTTTACCGTTATACTATTGAGTCCACGATAGTCGATACAGGGCCTAAGTGATTGGTCCTTCTTAGACACGAAGAAAAACCCCGCCCCTACTGGCGACGAAGACGGGCGGATGATTCCGGCGACGAGGGACTCTCCGATGTAGTTCTCCATGGATTCCCATTCCGGACGGGAGAGATTGAACAGCTACTAGGGAGAGGTGACCCGGGGAGAAGTTCAATTGCACAGTCATAGGGGCGGTGGGGGGGCAAGGACAGGGCATGGGCCTTGCTGAACACCATTCCTAAGTCGTGATACTCCTTCGGGACGGATGACAAATCATCTTGTGCAGAAACAGAACCGAGCTCCGCCGCCCGAGGGGACTGGGCGGAGCGCAAGCAGTGAGAAAGGCAGTGTGTGCTCCATGAAATGACTCGTCCCGTTACCCAATCAATCTGCGGATTGTGAATCCTCAACCACGGAAAACCCAGCACGACAGGTGAAAGAGGGGAAGAAATCACGAGAAGTGATATGGACTCGTGGTGGTTCCCCGAAATGAGCAAGTTGACTGGCACGGTACGACGCTCCACCCGAGCGATGGGCCTTCCATCGAGTGCCTGGGTCTCAAGCGGAGAACTCAGAGGGACGGTATCGATACCCATTTGACGGACCAGCTCCCGGTCGATGAAACTCTCGTCCGCTCCAGAGTCCAGAAGTATGGTCAGCGGAGACGCCTGGTCCTGCCACAGGAGGGTGGCACACAGTAGGGGACGGGAAACCGAGGGGTCCAGAGCACGACTCACCAGTATCCCCTGGGTGAGCCTGCCCTTTTCCCGAACGCGATGGACATCCCGACAGGAAGTGGCCTGCCTGGCCACAATATAGACAGGCTCGGGCGAGAATCCGGCGCTCCCTCTCCTCGGGGGAGAGGTGCGTGCGTCCTATCTGCATTGCCTCGGACTCAAAGGCAGGTCTCCGCTCCTGACGCGGAGGAAAAGAAGACGGAAAAGGAGGCCGAGATGCCGCTGGTGGCATGGAAACAGGGGTTGGAGCAGAGCGACTAGCCCTCTCTCTGCGACGTTCTCTCAGGCGATTATCCAACCTGATGGCGAGAGCGATCAGGTGCTCAAGATCAGAGGACTCTTCCCTCATGGTTAACTTGTCCTTTATATCATTACCCAATGCGTTCAAGAACACCCCCTGCAGCGCCTCCTCGTTCCACCCGCTCTCAACGGCAAGGGTTCGAAACTCAACCGCGAAGGCGGCAACACTGCGTGGACCTTGCTTGAGCAGCAGAAGACGTTGCGACGCCTCTCTACCTCGGACCGGATGGTCGAACACCCTCCGCATCTCTTCGGTGAACCTCGAGTAGTCCAAACAGGCCGTGGAGCCGCGCTCCCAAACGGCCGTTGCCCAGGTAAGAGCCTCTCCCCGCAACGAACCGATTAGATACGTGATCCGAGCCTTGTCAGAGGTGTATGTCTGGGGCTGTAGCTCGAACACCAGGGAGCATTGCAGAAGAAAAGACCGGCATTGTCCCAGGTCTCCCCCGTAGGGTTCGGGGGCAGGGATAAACGGTTCTCGGAAAGAGACCGGAGGACTAGGAACGGGGACGGCTGGTGCCGGGGTAACCGGGAGTCAGGAGGCGATACTTAGTGATAATTCACGTAGAGAGCTGGTTATCTCCTGTAGAGCCTGGTCGTGTTGACCCAGTTGAGCCTGTTGGTGGGAGATCGCCCGGCGTCCGTCCTCTGTGTCTGCTGGGGTCCATGCTGGCCAGCTCGTTCTGTTATAATGCAGGACGAGTGAACCCAAACGCAGAACACAGGGAGGCAGAGACGGGATAGAGATAGGGGATTTATTAGTGCGGGAAATAGCAACAGGGGGAGGGCAGGGGGACAGGCGGTGGGTCGGCAACAGGCGGGTAGTCGGACAGGCGATGGGTCGGCAACAGGCGGGTAGTCGGACAGGCGATGGGTCGGCAACAGGCGGGTAGTCGGACAGGCGATGGGTCGGCAACAGGCGGGTAGTCGGACAGGCGATGGGTCGGCAACAGGCGGGTAGTCGGACAGGCGATGGGTCGGCAACAGGGTCCGGCAGCAGGTGGGTAGTCAGGCAGGCAGGGGTCGGCAACAGGGTACAGGAACAGGCGGGTAATCAGGCAGGCAGGGGTCGGCAACAGGGTACAGGAACAGGCGGGTAATCAGGCAGGCAGGGGTCGGCAACAGGGTACAGGAACAGGCGGGTAATCGGACAGGCGATGGGTCGGCAACAGGCGGGTAGTCGGACAGGCGATGGGTCGGCAACAGGCGGGTAGTCGGACAGGCGATGGGTCGGCAACAGGGTCCGGCAGCAGGTGGGTAGTCAGGCAGGCAGGGGTCGGCAACAGGGTACAGGAACAGGCGGGTAATCAGGCAGGCAGGGGTCGGCAACAGGGTACAGGAACAGGCGGGTAATCAGGCAGGCAGGGGTCGGCAACAGGGTACAGGAACAGGCGGGTAATCAGGCAGGCAGGGGTCGGCAACAATCGGGTAATAAATCAAAGGACAGAGTTAGTTTAACCAAAAGCACGAGCTGGCACCGGCTGGCAGGAAATCCCCGGCTTAAATAGGGAAACAGGTCATTAGTAATTGGGAACAGGTGTGTTTAGGAAAATTAGTGTTAGTGGCGACAAGCGTCCCCTAGATGGGGGTGTTGGACCGTCTAGCAGGGCGTAGTGTAACAATTACGGCTACACTATAGGCTACATGTTAAACGTTTATTATACGGTTGTGCTCACTGAGCAAACCCAGGTTTAAGGCAGCCTATAGGTTAACGTGTGTTACATGTTGTTTAAGAAGTCGGGGTATTGCTGGACTCTTTCGCGTCTATCTCCGGAACGGAAAATGATAGCGACGTAATACTTTTTTTTAATGAAACCGAGAGATGCAGCATTTAGACTTACTGTTTTCCTGAGGGTGGTCTCAAGCCAAGGTAGGCGAGGTCATGAATATTCATACACATTCATACGTCAGACTGTTCTCACTTCCTTGTTTCTGACTTCCTCGTCCGTCTATGTACTTACATTGGCTAATGCATGCAATGGGGGTAGAATAACGTTTTCCACGTGCAGCATCCATATGCAACTAGGAGTGACCTATCATATTCCAAAAGGAGCAAGTAAAAACGGTTTACCGGTGAAGGAGACCTTTAAAGGACGGCTTGGAGAGTAGACGATTTGAAAGCGAGGATGTTTATTGACAAAGTTATCCTAATACAGCAAGAGCTAAGATGAAAGATCTTACTGGGTTCAGTTCTTGAAGCGGGCTGACCTCTTCTTTAATGTGTGTGTGTTCATTACACTAAGGGCTCTCCTCGAAGAAAGGAAAGCGGCCTTGTGATGACCGTTAGACTTGAGATCTTGGAGCTGGGGCCAGGTTGGTACAGGTCCTGTTTTCTTCACAGTTGAGCACATGCTGACCTTCTCCACTGATAAGCACACAGTTTATACAGCAAGTCTTTGATAAGATACCTTTCCACAATAGTAACTTTATATCGAACTATTACAGACAATCCCTGTTAACTAGCTACAAGCGCAGATTCATTTTGCCTCTTGTGGTATCTGGGTGACCGGGAGAGGAGACTCTTTGGGAGGGCTGGTAGCCCGGACAGATTTGGTAGTGACACAGCTGATGTCAGTGTGGAAGCAAGGAAATGGAGGTCAAACCTGTAGTCTCAAGTTCCAATTATTCACTTATTCATAGTCATACCCCAGACAGAACAGTGCCTCCTCTAATGCCGCAGAGGCAATGACCCCTCATGTGTAAGAGGACAATTAAATGTGCATTTTCAATAAAATGTACTAGAGTAGAATGAAAAATGGCGTTCTGAAGAAATGGCGTTCTGCCATACTATTCAGCTCATGTCTCGGCTTGAATTCTGATCTCATGCATTCAGCTGTAAAGGAATTAGATGTGAACAGATTGACAAGTAGCTACAGTGTGTAATTAAGCTGCATTAAGGAATATTTTAATTGGTGAAGGAATGTGGAATCTATTTCAATTGTCACACCGTACTATTGAGTGTGCGAGTACAGGTAAGAGACTAGTATTTAAGTATGCTCTTAAATTAAGGTACATTTTCAAAGTAGGCTACCTAGAAAATGAACACTGTATTAAAACTTTTGGATGAACAATTAGTTAGCTAGTCTCAGCATGTCATGTGTAAACTAGGCTGCATGTGTCCCGATGTACCCCTACTGTCCACAAGCTGTTATGTTCCGTGGAGCAGGTGGACCCAAACGCAGAGACGGCAGGCACAGGACTTTACTTTTAATTTCAAAATACACTTACAATGAGTGGGAGTGCAGGAAAGCAAGATGGACTGGAACAAACAGGAACATACAGGAAACAATGACGCAACAAAGACTGAACAGAAAACCAGGACTAAATACAAACAGAACTAACAAGGGAATGGGGAACAGGTGACACAGAGGGAGCAGCTAGGCTGGGGAACAAACAAAAGGGGCAGGACAGGGCTAATTAGGGCGGATTAGGGACAGTTGGAGTGGGAGAAAAGGAGGAAAACGTGGAGGGCGTGACACAAGTATGCCCCTCCCCATATGGATATGGCGAATCATTGCCACATCCCAGTGGTGGCACCCAGGACCCCCGTGCTGGTTACAAATTGTAGGCGGGGGCGATGGAGTATGATAGATATGTCTGCTCTCTTTTATATGAAAGAGGGCATTAAAGTCTAGAATCATCAATTCGGAGGCTCTAGCCCAACAGGAAATGTCGCAACGGGTGGACAAAGTGGACCCACAAGGCAGACGCTGATTCAACGTATAACAATTTATTGTAGAGACAGGGATGGTTACGATTGGGGAGAGAGAGGGGAATCTTGGATGATGGGGTCCGGTGGGAAGCGAGGAGGGGGGAGCTGGGAGGCACGAGTGGACAGGCGAAACAGTTGGGGAAGGAAGAGGGGGTCCAGGCGAGTAGCGGGTCCAGGGTGGCAGCTGGCAGGGCAGGTGATCTTGAGCACAAGAAAACAGGGTCAAAAAAGAAGGCTGGGGACACGAGAAGGCAAAAACGGCGGATAATCTCGGGCAAAAAGCACACATGAAGAAAAGTCGCGAAGGAGCCTGATGTGTTACCATGGAGGAAACTGTAAAGATCTGGCGCTGGGTGAATGAAGAACCGGTGTATTTAAGCAGGAGGTAATTGGACTGATGAGTCTCAGGTGTGCCCTGCAGCAGCTGCCAGAGCCTGGGACCCGCCCCTAGAAGGGAGAAGAAAACACAAGGGGGAGGCAGAGAGCAACAACAGGGGCAACACCGACAGGGATGTAACAGTACCCCCCCCTCAATGGTCGCCACCTGGCGACCCACCTGGCCTCCCCGGGTGAACCCGGTGAAACTCCCTCACTAGTTCAGGGTCCATGATGAAGGAGTGAGGAATCCAGGAACGTTCCTCCGGACCGTAACACTCCCAGTCGACCAGGTACTGGAGTCCCCGCCCCCGGCGGCGCACATCCAGAAGACGCCGAACGGAATAAACCGGGCCGCCGTCAATGAGCTGGGGGGGTGGAGGGGGTTCGGTTGGAGGGCACAGAGGGCTAACCACAACAGGTTTTAAGTGAGAGACATGAAACACAGGATGTACTCTGAGGGAAGATGGGAGCTTCAGTCTGACTGCAACTGGGTTAATGATAGACTGGATCTCGAATGGACCTAGGTAGCGAGGGGACAGTTTTTTAGATTCAGTCTTAAGGGGGAGGTTCTTAGAGGATAACCAGACTCTCTGACCTTGTCTGTAATCAGGCGCAGGGGTACGGTGCCGGTCGGCAAGTTGACGGTTCCTTTTTGCAGAGCGGAGCGGGCCTGCTTCCAAAATCTGCGGCAGCGTCGAAGATGGTGTTGCACTGATGGAACAGCAATCTCCTCCTCCTGGGCTGGGAAGAGAGGTGGCATATACCCTAGGGCACACTGGAATGGGGCCATACCTGTCGCAGAACTGGAGAGGGAGTTGTGGGCGTACTCTATCCATGCAAGATGGGTACTCCAAGATGCTGGGTTCTGGGCTGCCACACACCTTAGGGCTGCTCCAAGGTCCTGGTTAGCTCGCTCCGCCTGCCCGTTAGATTGTGGGTGAAAACCGGAGGAGAGACTGACAGATGCCCCTAGCGCTGAACAAAAAGCTTTCCAAACTTGGGAGGTGAACTGAGGTCCACGGTCCGAAACAATGTCCATTGGAATCCCATGGAGTCTGAAGACATTAATCACCAGAAGATGTGCAGTCTCTCGGGCAGAGGGAAGTTTAGGGAGAGCGACAAAATGAACTGACTTCGAAAACCGATCCACTATGGTAAGTATTACTGGGTTACCTTGTGATGGAGGCAGCCCAGTAACAAAATCCACTGCTATGTGGGACCAAGGACGACTGGGGATCGGTAGGGGACGAAGGAGACCCACAGGGGGCGTGTGGGATGCTTTGCTGCGGGCACACACCTGGCAGGCAGCAACGAAGGCGCGTGTGTCCGCGTCCATGGATGGCCACCAAAAATGCTGCTGCAGGAGCTGCACAGTTCTGTTGGCCCCCGGGTGGCAAGTGAAGCGGGAACAATGTCCCCACTGCAGGACCTGGGTCCTCACTGCATCAGGCACAAAGCGTTTTCCGGGAGGGCCGTTCCCCGGGTCAGGTTGGTTACGTAGTGCCTCGCAGATGCTGGACTCAATCTCCCAAGTCAATACTCCTACCACACGGGAAGGAGGCAGAATGGTACCTTGACTCGGGGGAACGTCTGAAACAGAAAACTGTCTGGAGAGTGCATCTGGTTTGACATTCTTATTGCCTGGACGGAAAGTGATGGTGAAATTGAAGCGGTCAAAAAACAAAGCCCACCGGGCTTGACGGGAATTCAGACGTTTAGCAGTTTGTATGTAAGCGAGGTTTTTATGGTCTGTCCATACCAAAAAAGGATGTTCCGCCCCCTCGAGCCAGTGCCTCCACTCCTCCAGGGCCAGTTTTATAGCCAACAACTCACGATTATCCACGTCGTAGTTGCGTTCACAGCTGGTGAGTCTGCGGGAGAAGAAGGCACAGGGATGCAGCAGGTTGTCGGACTCAAAACTCCCCATCTTTAGCCCTACATATTCCTGGCTATAATGTCTTCAGGAAAGATAGATCTGTGGGTAGAGGTGGGGGGCTGCTGCTATATATTAAAGATCACATATCATGTAAAGAAATGCAATGCTCTGCTGGGAATGAAGTGGAATATATCTGTCTCAATGTCACATTGTCACCTCAGATGTCCTTCTTCCTCGTTGGAGTGTACAGACCACCATCTGCTAAAGCTGTATTCCTGGAGAAATTACAGGTAATACTTAAGGAATACAGTTTAGGGAAGGAGATTATCATAATGGGTGATTTTAATATCAATTGGGAGGACAAACTGAGTAATAAAGCATTAAAATATGTTTCAAATACATTTGATCTCACGCAACTAATAAAGGGACCCACTAGAATAACCAACTCTTCAAGAACACAAATAGATCTGGTATTTAGTAATAAACCTGAGAGGGTGACTAGATCCTTCAATATGGTTACAGGTCTATCTGACCACAACCTAACTCTTATAGCCAGAAAACTAACAAAAAAACGACTCTACCTACGCCCTAACATAAAGTCTGCACAATTCAGAATACCTAAAAGTGATATGGTTGAATTTGATAATGCTATTAAGAGCATCGACTGGAGTGATCTAATATCTGGCTCAAATGCAGATGCAGACACACATGTACTTATGTCCACAATTGAAAATACAACAAAACAATTCCTGAAGAAAACTAAACTTAAGGCTAACAAATACACCCTCCCCTGGATAACTAGTGATATAAGGAGACTAATGAAGGAAAGGGATAATGCCCTTAGGACTTTCCTTAAGACCAAGTCATTGACTCATAGACACACTTTCACCTCTTTAAGAAACAAGGTAACAAAGGATATCAGAACAGCTAAATCAAACTTCTTTGTAAACATCATGGATGAGGCAAAAGGAAATCATAAACAAATCTGGGATTGTATACCGAAGTTAACAGGGAAGGGGCACAACAACACAACAAAACAGTTGGAGATCAGTACCGATGGATCTCTGAGTAAGGGAGCAGTAGAAACAGCAACACTCCTCAACACCCACTTTGTTAACTCTGTGAAGATGACTACACATAATAATCAAACTGGTCTTCTAGATCCACCACTGATTAATACCTCACAACCTGTGTTCTCACTGATGGAGGTCTCTGAAACCAATGTCACTTCAATTATTAGCGCTATAAAAACTTCTAAATCAAAAGATAGATTTGGGTTAGACTCAATATTTTTAAAAAAGCATGCTGCTACACTCTCAGGACCGATCACAAAGATTATAAATGGTTCCTTTAAAGAAGGGCTTTTCCCAAAAGACTGGAAGTCAGCTATTGTTATACCCATTCACAAATCAGGAGATACAACCAATGTGAATAATTACAGGCCTATCAGCATTTTACCAGTTATCTCTAAAATTGCTGAGAAATGTGTTGCTAGGCAGATCACTACGCATCTTAACAGCAGTCCTTATTCTTTGCACCCAATGCAATTTGGCTTCCGAGCTAACCATTCCACAGAGACAGCAAATTGCTACTTTGTGGAAAATGTCAAATCAAGATTGGACAAAGGAGGCATTGTTGGGGCTGTGTTCTTAGACCTTAAAAAGGCCTTTGACACTGTTGATCATCAGATACTCATTCACAAATTAGCTCATTTTAATTTCTCCCCTAATGTTTTAAAATGGATGGAATCCTATTTATCAGGCAGGATACAGTGTGTAAAGGTGAACGGTGAGACATCACCTCCACTGAGCAATGAGCTGGGTGTACCCCAGGGATCTATTCTGGGACCTATTCTGTTCAGTCTATACATAAATGACTTGCCTTCAGCATGCTCAGGGTGTGAGGTACAGATGTATGCTGATGACACAGTCATTTATGTCCACACTAAAACTAAAGTACAAGCAGCGGCCAAACTTACTGCAATAATGACAGATGTACATCAATGGCTGGATGACTCACACTTACATCTAAATGTCAACAAGACAGTTTGCATGTTTTTTAGCAAATCACACAGTGTATCTGAATGTGATCCTCAAGTATACATTTCTGGAGAGATCATTGAAACAGTCTCACAAATTAAATATCTGGGAATTATCCTTGATTCCAATCTGTCCTTCAAAAAACAGGTAAAAAAAGTTATGCAAATCACTAAGTATAATCTGGCAAATTTTAGATATATTAGACACTGCTTAACAACAACGGTAGCAAAAATGTACATGAATGCCATGATTATCCCTCACCTAACATACTGCATGACGAGCTGGACCCTGGCAAACAGTTCAACACTGAAGCCCATTCTCTCACTTTATAAGCAAGCTCTCAAGGTATTAGACAGAAAACCAAAATCTTATCATCACTGCAATATTCTTGATACATATAACATACTTAGTTGGGAAAACATAACAAAACACTCTGATGCATGCCTGATTTTTAAAATACTAAATGGTAAGGCTCCACCTCCACTCTGTGCTTTTATAAAACAAAAAAACTCAAATAGTAGAGCCACAAGATCTGCCCTAAGAGGGGATTGTGTAGTCCCTCTTAGGACCAGTGCTTTTAGTCAGCTATGCTTCTCTGTAAGAGCTTCACATGTCTGGAACACCATACCAAACCACATACGAAGTTGTACGACCATACACACTTTCTCCCAGCATCTTAAGAACTGGCTTTTAAGCAGTCAGACATGTGAACACTTTTAGCTCCTAACACCGGCAGTACATCACACCATTTTATTTTATTTTTATTCTGCCTGTTGCTGGGAGTGACTGTTGATGTTTTATCTGTGTGTCATAAGTGTGTTCTGGGCTGTGTTTTCTTTTGTGTATGTTGTTTTGTTTTTGTTTCTTTGCTCTGTGTTTTTGCGTGTTTTGTATGTACTTTGTAATTTATATTTTAGTGCTGACTTGGCATCTTTGACCAAGTCAAAGTAATGGCTATTTTATATCCTGCCAAAGGACTACAGTTGGAAATTAGCCGGCCGGCTAACACTGGTACATTTTACATGATTTTATGATGTAAATTAATGTGCACTGTCCTTATAAATAAAATAAATGAAATGAAATCAGTATGACCACAATTTTCCCAAACCGTCATTTTGGTGAACTACAGCCATACCTCTTCGGAACAGTGGCCCTTTGAATGTGACAGAGGGTGTTTCAATAGTGGCCTCTGGATGAAGGCCTTTGAGACTGACAGCCCTCTGAATGCCAATCTGGTATAGTTGGTCATCAAACTTTGTTGCTTCCCCTATTTGAAGCAGTGGAGGAAATAAGCTGCCAGCATGTAAATATGCTTGTAGTAACTGGTGTCTTTCAGCTAAAGTACTAGCCTGGCAAGCCAGACCTATATCAGAAAGATGTAAGGTCTGGCTCAGCTCCATTGGCAGTGTGGGCGGGATAAACGGTTGTCTTTCAAGTTCCCTCTGCACGCAATAGGATAGCGCTACAACCAATCAGAGCAACGAAGAAGGTGACGTAGTCAGAGCGACGGCTCTGACTACGTAATTAATCAAAACTCCGAATACATATTTCTTTTCGAGGAAAGACTTCAGTGCCGTTCTTTGTTCTTTTCTCAAATAAAATGTTAACTTCAAGTCTTGAAGAGTCGCGGCCAAAGCCGAATCGAAAGACAACCGTTCGCCAGCAGCAGCAGCCATTGTTTACCTCTAACACGGAACCGTCGCAACTCTGTCATCATGGTAGCCCGGCTTTCGACTCCGCCCCTCACGCTGTGATTGGTCAGACATACTTGGTGTTCCCAGCACCAAAAAGCTGACGGAGCCGTGCTAGACCTACCTAGCTGCCAAATAAATTTGCTGCCGCTAGGGGGTGTCTAGAGTTCTAGGCTACTAAAGTACTGCAGATGTCTTTAAAGTTATGGAGTTTCCTTGCACACTGCTTAAAATAGCTGTGCTTGCTTTCAAAGCGCAATGTCCACAAACGAATAAGGGGACCAAAATGGAAGATGAGGTCAGGGTAGTGGACAACGTAATGGTGTTTGGGTTGCAGCCGTTTTCCTGGGAATAAAGTGCTTCTTAGTTGGAGGTATTCCTCAATAAGAATCTTAAGATATGCTACTTGGTTTGTATGGATCTTGGGTGCACATATCAGATCAACAACCTCCCTTAGCTTGAGACACAACTGCCAAACATTGTCTTCGAGTGGAGTTTTGATCCTGTCCCCAATCATTACAGAAAGGAGATGCAAGAGGCACCAGTCAACAGCATGCCCTCTGAGCTTTTCCCCATCCGGTCTAACCTCACCTGTTGTTAGCATCACTGCCTTTTAGGGGTGGGAATCTTTTGGCACCTCACGATTCGATTACGATTCAGAGGTCAACGATTCGATTCTAAACCGATTATCGATGCATCTTGATGCAACAATTTTTTAATGTACATATTCATGCGTGATTTTAAAATATATATACATCTGAGTTTGCTACTCAGAGTTTGCTAATCACTTCCTACTACTTTTGTGATATTCATTAAAGACAATTAACAGATGAATTACCTTCTCTATATTTTATTAGAGAAAAAGCAAATATGTCTTTCTATGAACAATGCAGCTTGCATTTTCACACAATATGGAAGTATGAAAAAAAAGTAAGTAAAGTATGAAGTATGAAAGTATGAAAGATTAATTTTTCTTTTCTTTTTAATCTTTCTTTTCTGTGTCATTAAAGAAAAAGCTGCTCTTAGTCAATTGGTTGTATTTCCGAAGTATTTAATTTGACTTCTACACACCTTACACACAGCGTAGGTCTTGTCCATCTTCCCATCAACCTCATAGAACCCAAAATGCTGCCATATCACAGCTTTTAAAGAAGCTGGTGCAGGCCGTATAATATATATATAAAGAAAGAAGCCTTAGCAATAAGGCGCATTAAAATATGCCTTCGAACTCGTCCAGTTTCCTGTTTCCGCTTTGTTGCGCTCAGCTGAGAAAAAGTGGTGGTGCGCGACATGGCGCGACCGGGCTAAAATCGTGGCGCGCCGGCGAGATCTACGTCATTTTGACGTCACAATGGGTGCCGTTCGCGATGACAGGTCGCGAACGGCAGGTAGTGTCGCTCGCAGCCATTTTGTCACCACTAAAGTTTGGATGTAAACAACTCGCACGTGTTTAGTGCGCATGCGTGTTGGCAGAGAACCAGCGGGCAGAAAGGAGAGTTTTCTGTAGCGCTCAGCAGCAGGCAAACAGAGTGTTGCAGCACGCAAACTAATTTAATTTTTAAAATTCAGATTATTAACTTATCTGCATCGAGACGGAATCGTTCTAGAGAGAATCGCGATGCATCAAAGAATCGATTATTTTTCCCACCCCTACTGCCTTTGTATGGGAAGTGTGATATTATCCTGTTTAGCTGGCAATAAGTGAAATGTTTTATTTTGGCCGCCACCAAGTGCTTTATGTACATAGCAAGATGATTGAAAACTGAGTCAAACTTTACTCCATTGGTCGTTTGCTCATTTAATGCCTGTGCCACACAGTTGTTATAAGTCTCTACTGATCTAACAAGACCTGCTTTTCAAGACCCGCTTTTGTGGGTGTTCGATGGAAGGTTTCCCAGTCTATCAGCCTGCAGCTCTACGGCGCATGCTCTGCTGCGACGGCACTGTCAGTACGCCTGTCTGCCTCTCTGGCCCTGTTCAGTTAACTTCTGTGTCGATTTGTCTATGTGTTAACGTCTAGTTTGTCTAGTATTGTCTGTCGCTATGATTGAACTGCACAAAGCAACCTGGATTGTATTCATTACCCTATGAATCATCAGGGTTAGTTGCCTGAGTTTCGCGGCAACTATGGACTCAGCTACACCCGGGAAGATCTGCTACAACTCCGGTCTTCCATGCTCTGCAGTATCAAACCATCCACTGTCCTCCTGGCAGAAATCCAATGTGTCCATGTCCAATGTCCATGTCTCCCTACTTCCGCATTACAGACAGGTACTGAAGCGTCACAAGCCCCAGACCTACAGATTCAAGGACATTGCAGCTAGTAGACGCTTCGCTCTTCGCTCTCCGCTCTTACTTTCTTACTTTTCTTTTTTTCCCCATTTTAATCCTGTCCTTTTGCTACAAAATGTATGGACAGCGGGTCCTGGATACTTTTAAATCACTGGGAGCTTAATTTAGGAATGTATCTGAAGGCTACCACTATTATTTAAACCCTTTTTACTTTGTGAGTGTGGCCTATCAGCAGCATAAGCCTGCACTATACTGACTGGGTTTGTGGAGCTCAGCTAAGCTAAGCTAATTAGCAACAAGATGCCTCTAATTAGCTACGACGATATGCCTCCCTTTTCCTTGGCTGACTACCACAAACTTCTCCAGAAGATAGCAGTACTGGAGACGAAAGTTCTGCGACTCGAAGTCAACGTGGTCAATATGGGAATGAAACCACTCTACCGATGACCCAAATCAGCGGAAAGGAGAAGGCTAACAGACAAATGCCTTGTGCAAAGCCAAAGCATAATTCATGGAAAGATAAATCGCCTCCCTCAGATATGGGAAGACGGTTAACAGGCAGAACCCAGCACCTGGATACTGAGTGGCCTGCACTGCCAGTCACACAGGAGGGTCTCTTCAACCCCAGTGCCAAGGAGAAAACAGCCGTGGAATGTGGCTAAAACAAAAAGTAAGAGCAAACCGACCAAAGACACAGGGATTCTACTAGAGAACAGATTTGCTCCACTTTTACAAGACCCTGACTCCCCAAAAGAAAGGTCATCATCCAGCACCGGAGAAAGGTACGAGGCTAAATCATATACTAAAAGGCTGCAGAAAGAGCTAACCACTGGGCCTCAAACGCTGATAGTGGGTGACGGAGCTGTGAATAAGACAAAACACTTTTTCGGCAAAAACACCAAAGTACTTTGTTTTACCAATGATATGGTGTCCGATATCTCACAGAAAATTCTGGAAATCACTGCTGAGCATCCGACAGTGAAATCTCTCGTCATTCACACAGGAGCACTTGATGTTGTCAAGCAACAATCAGAGGTATTGAAACGGGATTTTAATGATCTGCTGAACAAAGTTCGATGTCTGAATACTGAGGTGTCTATCAGTGGACCTCTACCAACAGTTCGGCGAGGAGACGAGAGATTCAGCAGGCTGTTGATGCTAAACAGATGGCTCAAAGATACGTGTGCTGCTCAATCAGTGAACTTTATTGACAATTTCAACATTTTTTGGGAACGCAGACACCTCTTTGAGGCAGATGGATTTTGCCTTAACAAGTCAGGAGCAGAGCTGTTAAGCTACAACATTTTTGATTTTTTGCGTCGGTCAGCAGCAGCCCCTGCCAAGGACAAGAGGCGAGACAATCCAAAACAACAGATAAGACAGCCTTCTGGACAAAAACTACTACTGCCTGAGATAAGGAGTGAACATGAAGGACAGCACACCGAGAGAGAGCCTTTAACGTCATCATCCCTACCCCAACACGAGGAGTCTCCTCCAGCCCCACCAACCCAACAGGAGGAGTCTCCCCCAGCCCCACCAGGAAACTCCCAACTTTCACCCACCGGGACCCCATCCAGCTCTCCAGGCAGTCCGGATTCCCCATTCCCCCATTTTCTGGATTTCCAACTCACACCACGCCCAAATCCCATTTTTTCTCCCCCAAATCCCCCTCCTCGTCCAGCCCCACGTCACAGAGCCCCCCCACCTCCTCTGACTCAGATAATCTGTGAGTCGGACTGATACGTGCCGGGTCCAGGCTGCAATACTGATACCAATAATGTTCTCCCCCAGGAAAAGTCAGGGCCCTATGGAGTTCAGATAGCCTTCTCAATCCCTGTGATGACAGGCAACAGAAGAATGGTTAAACTGGTGAGAAATAAAAAGGGTAAATCTGCCAATTTATTAAGTATAGCATGTCAACCTCGAAATATACCAGTGTCTCCTGCTATCTCCACAAGATTAGCTCTACTCAATATCAGATCACTAGTCAACAAATCACTGTTAGTTAATGACGTCATTATGACCTATGACCTAGATTTTTTACTTCTTAGTGAGACATGGCTGACTGAATGTAGCTGTTGTGCTATTCTCAATGAGGCAGCACCAACAAATTTCAGTTTTATGAACAAGTGTCGAACTGGTAAGAAAGGCGGAGGAGTTGCTGCCATCTTTAAATCTGTATTTCAGTGCAAGGAAATTACGTTAGGTGATTTTAGCTCTTTTGAATATCTCTGTTTTTTTCTAAAAGGTGATCCAAAAGTCCTTTTTTTAATCATTTATAGACCTCCAAGATACTCAGGAAAATTCATTGATGAGTTTGCTGAACTGCTGTCAGTTATCTGCACTGACTATAACTTTTTTATCATAACAGGGGATTTTAACATTCACGTAGACAATAACATGGACACTAATGCCAAAGAACTCTCTGCTCTACTTGACACTTTTGGCCTCTTGCAACATGTGAAAGGGCCCACACACACTCGAGGCCACACTCTGGATCTGGTTATCTCTAAAGGTGTTAACATTTCTTCTGTGGATGTTAAGGACTTGGCTCTTTCTGATCATTTCTGTGTGTTCTTTGATTTACAGATCATTCCAAATGTTCAGTTAACCTCTGTGTCTGTTAAGAGAAGGTACATAAATGAGAATACCAGTGCAAAGTTTATGGAGGCTATAGCTATGTCACCAACTGTGAGTGCAGAGTCAGTTGATGAACTCCTAGATCAATTTAACTGGAAAATCTCAAATGTCATGGATGCTGTTGCACATATTAAAACTAAGACGACCTTGATCAGAAAGAAAACACCATGGAGGAACACTATGATGGTAAAGGCTTTAAAAACAGAATGCAGGAAAGCAGAGTGTAAGTGGAGAAAAACTAAACTTCAAATTCACCATGACCTCTACAAAATAAGTCCTTGTAATTTTAACTATGAGTTAGTAAAGGCTAGACAGCGACACTTTTCTGAAATTATTAATAAGAACATCAACAACACCCGCACCCTATTTGCTATGGTTGATAAGCTGACAAACCCCCCTAAACAGATAGCTCCAGAACTCCTTTCCACAGTAAAATGCAATTAATTTGCTTGCTTTTTCAGTGAAAAAATCCAGTCCATAAGGTTAAATATTAGCACAAATCAACAAAACAATAAAATAACGCAATCCCTAAGACCTCCCAGGAATAACTCAACTGCGATGTCAGAATTTAATACAGTTGACCAAAAAACCATAGAGGAAACAGTTCAGCATCTAAAACCATCAACATGCTGCCTTGACAAAATGCCATCAGACTTTTTTAAAACTATTGTGAACTCTGTCCAAATAGATTTGCGACAAATACTAAATAGCTCACTCCAATCGGGCACGTTTCCTAAATCCCTAAAAGTAGCTGCTATTAAGCCACTCTTAAAAAAGAGATCGCTGGATGCTTCCATGTTAACCAACTACAGACCTATCTCAAATCTTCCTTTTATAGCCAAGATCGTTGAGAAAGTGGTTTTTAATCAACTCAGCAAATTCTTGCATTCCAGTGGCCTTTTCGACAAATTTCAATCAGGCTTCCGACCTCACCACAGCACAGAAACAGCTCTTATTAGAGTGTTAAATGATATTAGGTTAAACACTGACTCAGGCAAGGTGTCAGTTCTGGTCCTGTTGGATCTCAGTGCTGCATTTGACACTGTGGATCACAGTATATTGTTGAACAGGTTGGAAAATTGGGCAGGACTCAGCGGAACAGTCCTAGAATGGTTCAGGTCCTACTTGGAGGAGCGGAGTTATTTTGTGACCATTGGAAGTTATGAATCCAATCGAATGGATATGACATGTGGAGTTCCTCAGGGGTCAGTTCTTGGACCCCTTCTGTTCAGTCTATATATGCTGCCTTTGGGTCAAGTTCTGCAGAACTCTAATGTAGACTATCACAGTTATGCAGATGACACGCAGATATACATAGCACTGTCCTCAGATGACTACAGCCCAATACAGTCATTGTGTCACTGTTTAGAGCAAGTAACAAATTGGATGAACCAAAATTTCCTTAAATTAAATCAAGACAAAACTGAGGTAATTGTTTTTGGCAATAAAGAGAAGAGGACTGCCGTCAGTAAACATCTCGAGTCACTCTCTCTAAAAACTAGGGACCAAGTCAGAAACCTTGGCGTGCTGATAGACTCAGATTTGACCTTCAGCAGTCATATCAAATCCATCACCAAAACAGCCTTCTATCATCTTAAGAACATATCCAGAGTGAAGGGTTTTATGTCTCAAACAGACCAGGAGAAGTTGATTCATGCTTTTATCTCCAGTAGACTCGACTACTGTAACGGTCTTCTGACTGGACTCTCATAAAAAAGCATTAAACAGCTGCAGCTCATTCAGAATGCTGCAGCTCAAGTTTTAACCAGAACAAAGAGATCAGAGCACTAGGGCTGGACCCGAATATTCGACTATTCGGATATTCGTTCGTTGGGTAGGTATTCGGTTTTCAATTTTGGGATTCGGATATTCGTTTTTTTTTGTTTTTTTTTTCTAAATGTAGGCTATCACTAAAGGCGAACCGCAAAATACATTTTGTCAGCACATTCTTGTACTATATTTATACTTGACTGTTAAGATGTGGAAATAGCCTATATACCATCTCAGCTTGGGCGCGTGACATCACTCACAGCAGTGAACGTCAGGCTTCAGTTCACCTTGGCCGTTAAAGGGAAGACAAAATGCCGAAGACCTCAGCTGTGTGGGAACTAGGGATGGGCATAATTAATCGATGATCGATCATTGATCGTTAAGAAATGTGTCGATCAATTTATATTGTTATGGATCAAAAGGACGTTGTGTTGCATACTGTGAGTCTTGAAGAGGTGCGGTGATCGCGGCTTTAGTTCCCCGTGTCTGATCACTGTAATTCGGAGTGTGAATATCGGTTGAATATCTAATATCTTTCTAACTTTAAAAAACACTTTAGTATTTTTTAAGACGATAGTCGCACATCCCTCGTAACTACGCCGTGAAGGTGAACCCTCCCGGACTCCGCTATTAACATGAACCGCTCCGCCGGAGGAGCCGCACACCACACGCACCGGACACCACAATACAAACACACATGTTTTACATTTGATTTTAAATAAAGTTGTGTGCAGTTATACGGTTAAATACGATTATTGATTAATGACCGATCGCGTACTGCGGTCAAGACAGCCGTCTCTCGGTTCGCGTGGTCAAGCCAGCCGCTCCAACATTTTCAATATTTCCATAACTGTGACATTTTAGCAAAACGTTCAGCCTCATATGTTTTCTGACTAAGGTATTGCTTTTAGATAGTTCATGCAATTGTTTCTAAATGTGTGGCTCATCTTTTTGTTGCGAGCCTTTTCCGAGCGCCGGCTGCATATTGTATCGGCATATGTCGGCCTTTTCCCCTTTTTTCAAAACAGTTATACAGTTCAATGCCCACTTTTACTGCCTTGTTTGATTATTGTTGGCCGATAAGTAGGCTACTTATTGTGATTGGAATACAGATGTAGTCTTGTTGGATCGTTTCCAAACCTTTAAGAGCGCATAGGCGCATTGTTCGGCTTTTACGAGCGCCGCATAGGCCTATAATCAGGGACGGGCTGCCATAGGGAGGTTCGGCCGGACGATTTCAGGCCGATTATTTTGTATTTTTTATTTTGTGTATTATTATTTTTGGGCCGGTCCAGATTATTGGGCCGGTCCAGGACTGTCGCACCCCCCCCCCCCCCCCCCCCCCGTCAACAATCCCGCCCGCCCCCCATCAACAATCGTGCACCTCAGCTTTTATCCGCCGTTTAAACAGTAACGTTACACATTATAAAAACGTGCACTTACTTTGCTTGGAAAATAGTTGCAACTGATCCGAATAGTACCAAACCTCACACCAAACCTTTTGCAAAAAGTTTCCCCCCCCCCCCCCCGAATATTCGAATATTCGCTGTCGATTACTACCGAAGCTCCGGAGCCCAAAATATGGTATTCGGGACAGCCCTACAGAGCACATTACTCCAGTTCTAAAGTCTTTACACTGGCTCCCAGTCAGCTACAGAATAGACTTTAAAGTTCTGCTACTGGTCTACAAATCACTGAATAGTTTAGGTCCAGAATACATGAATGACATCTTAGTAGAATACAAACCCAGTAGGGCTCTGAGATCTACTGACTTAGGTCAGATAGTGAAACCCAGAGTTCAAACTAAACATGGTGAAGCAGCTTTTAGCTGTTATGCTGCACAACACTGGAACAAACTACCAGCTGAACTGAAATCAGCCCCAACTGTGAGCATTTTTAAATCCAAGTTAAAAACACTTCTCTTCTCCTGTGCTTATGATTGAGCTTGTTCTAAGCACTTTAAATTGTAAATTTAATTGCACTATGTCCTTTTAAATCATGATTTTATGCTGCTCTTATAGTACTTTATTTCTTTCTATTCTTTTATTCTTGTATTTTTTATTGCTTTTTATTACATTCTAATTTGTATTTCAATTCTTATTGTTCTATGTAAAGCGCATTGAGTTGCCATTGTGTATGAAATGCGCTATATAAATAAAGCTGCCTTGCCTTGCCTTGCCTTACAGCGTCAGCCAGTGGTCGGAGGACGCCACTACACGACTACAGGGCTCATTTGCCTGTACAGACTGGGACATTTTTGATGGCAACTTAGATGAGAGGGTCTCCGTTATTACAGATTACATTAAGTTCTGTATTACCACTACCATTCCAGTTAGACCTTCAAGAAATATCCAAACTCCAAACCCTGGATCACTCACCATATCAATCTCAGTTTAAGGGAAAAACAGAAAGCCTTTCAACGGCAGGACTGGGTTTCACTCAAAATAATTAGCCGTCAGGTAAAGAATGACATCATCAAAGCCAAACTAAAATACAAAGAGAAACTTGAACAGGAATTCAGCACCATGAACACTAAACAAGCCTTTCAAAAAGTAAGAACACTCACTGGATATGACCCAAAACCCAAGTTATCTGCAATAACTGACCCTGCCTCGTTTGTTGAAGACCTGAACACCTTCTACACACGTTTTGACACCATCAACTGCTCTGAGGAATGCAAGGCACTACTGGAAACCCTACCCATCCTGGAGCCAGCCCTCCTTGCTCCCCTCACAGTGGAGGTCGTGCAGCGGCAGCTGAGCCGGTGCACACCAGGCAAGGCTCCGGGGCCGGATGGCATCCAGGCGCGGGTGCTCAAGGACTGTGCCATGGAGCTCAGTCCCATTCTTCATTCCATCTTCTGTGAATCATACAGGACTGCTTCAGTGCCCACCCTGTGGAAAATATACACCGTCATTCCGGTACCCAAGAAACCCCACCCCTCAGAACTAAACCACTACCGGCCAGTTGCACTCACCTCAATAATTATGAAGTGCCTGGAAAAACTGGTGCTTAACATCATCCTACCAATTGTCAGACCACAATTGGACTCCCATCAGTTCGCCTATAAGGCCAAAAGGGGGACTGAGGATGCTGTGGCATGCCTCCTTCACTCCCTCCTACAACACCTGGAATCACCAGGTAACTTCGCCAGACTTCTCTTTGTCGATTTCAGTTCTGCTTTTAACACCATTCAGCGCCACCAGATGATCAGGAAACTCCAGCATCTCAACGTCCCTCTTCTCATCCACTGGGTACACAGCTTTCTCAGCAATAGACCACAAACCGTTAGAGTGGGTACTGTAACATCCTCAACCACCATCACCAACACCGGAGCCCCACAAGGTTGTGTCCTGAGCCCCTTCCTGTATACCCTCTATACTCATGACTGTATCAGCCCCTTACCCATCACCACATACTTCAAATACTCCGATGACACTGCCATACTTGCCCTCCTTAATGACAATAACTCTGTTTTAGGCTATCAAGACTCCATCTCCCACTTCACACAATGGTGCATGGAAAATTATCTGCAGCTGAATGTAACAAAGACAAAGGAACTGGTCATCAACACTTCCAGCACACACAGCACAGCCCACAACCCCACCTGCATCAATAATGAAACTGTTGACATGGTGGAGTGCTTCAAATATCTCGGATTTACCCTGGACAATAAACTGAGTTTTGAACAACACACTACTGATATCCATAAACGCTGCCAACAAGGATTCTCTGCCATCCGCAAACTCTAAGCACTTTCTGTTCCCCCCCACCTTCTGTTGTTGCTCTACAAAAGTATAATTCAACCCATTCTCCTCTACTGTTCCCCCTGTATTTTCGCCATGTTAACAGCCTCCAATAGGAACAAACTCATACGCATCACACACAATGCCTCCAAAATGATTGGCCTCCCCACGCACAACCTCTCAGACCTCAACAGCAAAGCCATTACACGCAGCGCATGCACCATAACACAGGACCCCAGGCAACCCCTCTACCCATTCTTCACACTGCTTCCATCAGGTCGCAGAAACAGATCCCTGGCCTGGAAATGGGCACGTTTTGGCAGGAGTTTTGTCCCCTCCGCCATAGCATTGTTAAGCAAACTGCCCCGGTAACTTATGTGTATATGTGCTATGTTTATGTATATAGGTGTGTATGAGTGCTATGTGTTGTGGATGTATACTGTATATATGTATTCTTGTGAGGCGCTGTACAGACTGTGGCAAATTTCCTTAAAGGACATAGTCTATCATCTATGAGGCAATACCTGCAAAAATATATGCTTTAACTGAGGTTTTCACTAAAACCTCCAATGCAGCGTGACCCTAGACCCCAGTTATAGCCATCACAGTACCCCTCACAATGTTCCCATGAGGACCATGAATTCCAGGTGCTTCCATGTCTTTCAAGTCACCAACTGCAGTAGAAAATACCTTTTCTTGGCCAAACAATTTGAAGTCCTCCTCCCTGCACAACAAGACTAGCTGCATTGAGTCAATGGAAGACCTGTTGTATGTTGCGAACTCTGCTAGTGTCATATATGTTTCTTTCTGCCAGATCCTAGAGGGTTAGCAACCTCAAATTAATCTTGATACAAGATTATGGATATTGAGGATGGTGATTCGTTCAACAATTTATAGTTTTTGATGATTTTACCATCTCTCAGGTCTTCATAGGAGACCTGAGGTCTCCTATGAAGGAGAAGTTGAGTACGGAAGTTTTGGAAGAAAATAATAATCTAGTAAGAGAATTGTGTTAGAGTTGTTTAGTTCTAAACTAATTTGTAGATTTTAATGTGTGTGTATGTGGAGAACATTCAACGTTATCTCGTGTAAAAAGTGTAAACATTGCTTTGAAATAAGCGATCACTGCTAGGAGCTCAACATTTTGATGTGTGTCTATGGGGTCAAAATATTGTGGGATTAGGGACAGTTTATAGATGTTGATAGTTTATATTTTGTACACTAACAATTCTAGAACACAGAACAATTATTTATGTGTGTATGTGGGAGTTTGAGTGTTTAAAAGTTGAAATACTCCATATAATAGTATAAACGTTTTGAGTCATTCCATAAAGGTTTGGATAGTAAGGTAGTATATAAAGTTTGAATTATAGTTCTAGCATAACATATGAAGGAAGTTTGGGAATAATAATAATAATAATAATAATAAAAGTAAAAGTACGATATTTAATAGGAGTTGCGCAGCTAAAGCTGCACACCTAAGTATGATCAATAATAGGAGTTAAGGAAAAGCCCTGCAGACACTTGGGTGAAACTTTTTTCCACACTTTCTGACAGTCAGACAGTAATATGATAATCATCTCTCTCCCATTGCTGTCATCCCAGTCATCCCTGGCATGTGTTGAGTTGCTGCGGTTGTAAAAGCGCTGCTTCCTGTCCTCTGCGTTGTGAGCGAGTGCGCTCCATCACATGCTAATCACATTATTAAGGGATTTTTCATCTTTCACAGAGGTGGCCACGTCTCTCAGTGGCAGGGGTCACAGGGCAGCCCCAGGTCCTGTAGTATCTTTTTCAAACTTCATAGTTTATGTTTGTGGAGTGTGTGTGGTTGATAGACTCAGGGCTTAAAGTTCTCCGACACTGTGCCAGAATTCCGGCAGGATAGGATAGTTTTGATGTTAGCAGGCACATTGCATTAGTTCCACCATTTAGAGAGTCTGAAGTGGACTCATATTTCCATGCATTTGAACCCGTCGCTGCTACGTTGAAGTGGCCAAAAAATGTGTGGTCTCTGTTTTTACAGTGTAAGCTAGTGGGTAAAGCCCAAGAGGTATGCACATCTCTGTCAATTGAGGACAGTCTAAATTATGTCACGAAAGCCACCGTACTATTGTGGTTTATCTAAATGAGCAAACAGTTGTGACCCTTGCTGATGCCGCCGTGCTGGCCAATGAATTTACATTAACGCATGTGAGTGTTTTTTCTTCCCCAGTCCGTCGGGAACCGGTCTCCACGGACCGGAGGGTAAGATCCCCTAATAGTGTTCGTCAAAATACTTTTGCCGCAACTACTGCCTGTGAAACCCGTGAATGCTTTTACTGTCACGAGCAGGGACATCTCATCAGCACTTGCCCCACTCTTAAAAGAAAAGCGCAAGTTAGACAAACCAAAACACCAGCTCCAATAAACCTAATCCAAATCCAACCACCCTCGGCCAAAAGCACGAAGGTGGTGGAATCGAAAAAAGCCCAAATTGACTCTGGTTCGTGCTCTCTTGTCGGTGAAGAAAAACGCGTACCGATCACTATCCTGCGGGATACCGGCGCTATGCAGTTGTTCATTCGTGGCAGCATCCTTCCCTTCTCTGCACAGTCTTACTGTGGGTCAGATGTGCTGGCATGGGGGGTGAAAATGAGTGTTATTCGTGCACCCTTGCACTTTGTTCAGTTACATTCGCAATTTGTTTCAGGGGAATTCCAGATTGCTGTGCGTCCCGAGCTACCGATAGCGGGTGTTGATTTTATTCTCGGTAATGATTTAGCAAGAGGGAAAGTTTTCCCATCCCCCGAGGTAATCGGAAACCCAACTGTAAATGTGTGTGTTTCTGACCCGGCTGGGCCAGATTTGTGTCCCGTTTCCCGTGTGTGCCATAACTTGTGCTCAGGAACGGAAATTTGGAGACTTGGTGGATCTGAGTGACTCTTTCATGAGTTCCTCTGACCCACCAAGCTCACTTTCTGAGTGTGAAATAAGTGCACCTGTTACAGAGCTCCAGCCTGACGACAACACCCGCACAATACTTGTAGACAAGGAACAGCTAATTAAAGCTCAAGAAATTGACACTACCTTGTCCCCTTGTTTCTCACTTGTAAATACAGCTGCATGTGAAAAGTCTGTGTCCTACCTGGTTGATGGTGGTGTGTTAATGCGCCACTGATCTCCTGGCTCCGGTGTTATGCACCAGTCTGTGCGCCAAATTGTAGTCCCACAGCCATTCTGTCCTCAGGTCCTGATTCTAGCTGATGACCACAATATGTCCGGCCATTTAGGTGTCAAAAAAACGTATCAGCGTGTCCTCCGTTATTTCTTCTGGCCTGGACTTAAATCTGATGTTGTGAAATTTTGTCTTCGTGCCACACTTGCCAGATTTCCGGTAAACCCAATCAGGTGATTCCAGCTGCTCCATTAAAACCAATCCCTGTCATCGGAGAACCATTCGAGCATGTCATTGTTGACTGCGTTGGGCCCCTTCCAAAGTCCGGTAATCAATACCTCCACACCATCATGTGTGCTGCCACCCGTTACCCTGAAGCAGTCCCACTGCGCTCGTTGAAAGCTCAAGTTATCGTGAAGGCACTAGTTAAATTCTTTTCCACGTTCGGCCTTCCCAGACGTATCCAAAGCGGCCAGGGCTCAAACTTTATGTCCAAAGTCCATGATCGAGTTGAATGTTAAGCACCGTACCTCCAGTGCTTATCACCCAGAGAGCCAGGGAGCACTGGAGAGATTTCATCAACACTCAGAAGTCTGCTTCGTAAATTCTGCAATGAGTCGAACCGAGAATGGGATGAGGGGCTGCCGCTGCTGTTGTTTGCAGTGAGGGAAACGACGCAAGAGTCCCTTGGTTTTAGTACGGCCGACTTATTTTTTGGGCACACTGTGCGCGGACCGCTATGTCTGCTCCGGGAGAAATGGCTCTCAGATAAATCCAGCTCTAGAGAAAACATTCTGGACTATGTAAGTTCATTTTGAGCGCGACTGCACCATGCGTGTGATTTATCCCATGCCTCGCTCTGATGAAAGTGAAATGAAAGTGCGTTTTGATAAAAAATCTGTTCCACGGACCTTCCAGTCAGGTGACCATGTATTGGTTTTGCTGCCAGTCGTTGGCTCTGCTCTGCAAGCTCAGTGAGATGGACTATATACTCCGAACACCTGACCGCAGAAAGAAAACGCGTGTATGCCACATCAACATGCTAAAAAGGTATGTTGGTCGCGAGGATTGTGGTGTCCCCTGTTGTTGCACCTGTAGTCTCCATGTCTGTCATACAGCCCCCATACAACACTAGTGATGATGGGCTGGATGACAGGCACAACTCCCCTGTGCGCGCCTCCAAAATTCAGAGATTTTGAGTACCTTGAACATCTGTCCGACTCCGCCAGGTCCGATATTCGTGGCCTCATCCAAGACTTCCCGACTCTCTTCGCTGACATTCCCACCCAAACTAATGTAATCGAACATGATATTGAAGTGGAAAATCACAAACCTCTCAAACAACGTGCTTATCGTGTCCATCCTATAAAACATGCTATGATGCAAAAAGAAGTACAATACCTTCTTCATCATGGTTTTGCCGTACCGAGCAGTAGCTCTTGGAGCTCCCCTTCAATACTTGTCCCAAAGTCCGACCAGACACCACGTTTCTGTAATGATTACCGTAAGGTGAACGCCGTTACCAAGCCGGACTCCTTCCCATTACCACTCATGGATGACCTCATTGATCGTGTTGGATCTGCCAAGTACGTGACAAAATTAGACCTCCTGAAAGGGTACTGGCAGGTCCCACTAACTTGCCGTGCATCTGAAATTAGCGCCTTTGTCACGCCTGATCATTTTTTACAGTACACCGTCATGCCGTTCGGGCTGAGAAATGCACCTGCCACCGTCCAGCGGCTGATGTGTACTGTCCTATGTGGTGTAGGTGACTGTGAAGTCTATTTAGATGACATTGTGGCATACTAATCTACTTGGACCGAACATGTAATAACCCTTCGTGAGATTTTTGATCGTTTGTCTGCCGCATCCCTTACCCTTAACCTGGCGAAATGTGAGTTTGGAAAGGCCGTCGTCACATACCTGGGCAAACAGGTGGGGCAAGGTCAAGTTTGCCCAGTGAGGGTTAAAGTCCAGGCCATCGTTGATTTTCTGGCTCCCCAAATGCGTCGTGAGCTCCGTCGGTTCCTGGGGATCGCGGGGTACTACAGGGCCTTCTGTAAAAATGTCTCTGAGGTAGTAGCTCTGCTCACGAGCTTGGCAAGCCCAAAATCCCAGTTCAAGTGGTCAGAGAAATGTCAAGCGTCATTCAAGGCCGCCAAAGCTCTCCTCTGCAGCACTCCGGTGCTGGCCGCTCCGAACTTTGAGCGTCCCTTTAAGCTGGAGGTAGACGCCAGTGCTCTCGGTGCGGGCGTGGTGCTCCTACAGGAGGATGAGTGTGGCGTTGATCACCCGATTTGTTATTTTTCAAGAAAGTTCAAAAAACATCCGCTACACTATAGCACCATTGAGAAAGAGGCCTTAGCCCTTCTCTTGACGCTACAGCACTTCGAGGTGTACCTCGGGTCCAGCTCAGTGCCTACAGTTGTGTTTTCCGACCACAACCCGTTCAACACTAATCAACGTTTGATGCGCTGGTCGTTATTAGTACAGGACTTCAACATTGAGATCCGCTATAAAAAGGGGTTGGATAACGTCATGGCTGATGCTCTTTCACATGCTCACTGAATCAAATATTTATTAGGGGATAAATGTTTGATTTTTAGGTGGGGAGGTGTTATGACCCTGGGTCATTATGTTGTGAAGATGTGATACTACTCTGTCCCTCCTCCTCCGAGTGTGTGAGCAGTTGCCTCTGAGTGTGTGTGTGTGTGATTGAGAGCAGGTTGGACCTGCTGATTGGCTGAAGGTGCCTGATTGCTGCTGCAGGATTGGCCAGAGTGAAGAGAGGAGCCTTTTTGAAGCACCGACTGACTGCAGTCTTTCTCTCTCTCCACCAATTCACCCACAACCAACTGGGTCTAGTGTCTGGCTTAACTGCTACTTCTATGTGTAAGAAATTAGTTGAATCTACAAACTGAGTGTTTTGTAAATTTTGTGAAAGTTAGTAAACTGTGTGTGGTAGCCCTGTAGGAGGGAGAATCCACGATCATAACCCACACGGACCTAGCGCCGACGGGGGGGGTGCGAGCGCGATCATAACCCAGACGGACCTAGCGCCGACAGGGGGGGCGAGCGCGATCATACCCTGCCCGGACCTAGCGCCGACGGGGGGGGTGGTGCGAGCGCGATCATAACCCACACGGACCTAGCGCCGATGGGGGGGGGGGGTTGCGAGCGCGATCAAAACCCAGACGGACCTAACGCCGATGGGGGGGAGAGGAGGGGGGGGGGGCCCCCTGGTGGCGGCGGGGCCCTATGCAGCCGCATAGTCCGCTTATGCCTAGAAACGGCACTGGGAACGGATCTCTGTACTGTTCTCAGTTTGACGAGTTGACAGCCTTGATTGACTAGTAACTCATGTGATCTCCTGTAAATGTAGAGTAGGCCATAAGTTAGGGGCATGAGTTTTTATGTTAACTGAATTGGAAAGGAATGTAATTGATCCAAGAAGTAAGTCAAATGAGTCCTTCTGGACAAACTGAGACAGTGCATCTTTTTTTATTATTAACACGTCCATGTGAGTGCAACAAAAAAATAAATTAAAAGTTATTGTGATTGCTAGCTGTTACTTTGAGCAGAGCATGACATATTTCTGTGTTATTCTGTGTTTTTTTGCATAAAAAAACATTACTAATTTGTTAATGTGTTTTGCAGGTGTGACGGACTGACTGGCGTCTGGACCAATGGGAGTGGGAGAGCAGATACGGGAGAGAGGTGGAAGAGGCGGGTCTCCAGAGAGTGCGGGCGAGAGGAACGCTTGGCAGTGACTTTGGAGAGAGAGAGAGAGAGGTTTTGCGGACGGAAAAGAAACGTTTCGGTTGATGTTAGAGAAGTGAACCGGATCCGGGAGCGTGGGAGCTCGTGTGCAGTGTGGTGCTGAATGCTACTAGCTAGAGTACGGCTGGCGAGTCTACCGGACCCGGGAGCGTGGGAGCTTGTGTGCAGTGTGGTGCTGAATGCTACAAGCTGGAGTGCGGCTGGCGAGTCTTGGCAAGAAAAGACGGCACCGGAGTCTACAGTTGATATCGATTCAGACCGGCAGATTGCAAGTGTTTTCCCCTCCTGTCTCCCTCTCTTTCTCCCGTCTCCCTCCGTGAGTATTTCCCTGCCACTTGACTTGCTCCCACGTAGCACTGGGTCGAAAAGAATCCCCATCTTCGAACTGCATTCCTTTATTCATCCCCGTTTCTCATGCAAGTGAATTTACGCGGTTAAGCGATTGACTGTGAGGAGGAAACACGGACTCACTCACTCTTGTTTAAGTGCACTTGATGTGACTGATTTGATTTGTTAAGAACTCTGAACTGATCTTGGGAAACATTTAAGTTTGTATGCATTCATGTTAAAATCTATGTGCCTACATTTGGGATACATTCCTGTAATTTTTCTCATGTTAGCTTGGGCTAGGCTACTGTTTAACCAATAGGCTGTGGTGTGAGGGAAACTATTTTGACTGTTTTGATATTTAGGTTATCTGCAGGCCTGCAAGGTTACTCTGGGACGTAGTGTTGTTGAAACTGAGGGCTTACTTTGACATTTGGTCAACCCAGGCTAATTTAATAGTGGATTTTTCTAATGTGTAATTGTTTGTATCGCTGACAGTAATTTGAAGAGTTGAGGTCTTTAGAAGGCTCTTAAAGTGATTGCCAGAACTCCTGGGGGCTCATTTATAAAGGTTGCGGAAACAGGGATGAAATGTACGTACGCATCTTTCACCGCCAACGTCGTGATTTATAGAAAAAAACCTTGCGGAAAAGAGTGCGCAGTTCTACGCATCCTTTCACCCTGGAGTAAAGCTCCCGCAAAGTTTTTCAAATAGTGAACTCCGGAGACGACCACAGGAAGAAGGTGGCGGTAATGCACTAGGCCTATATGTGTTTGCAAACCGCCAATAACGCCAAAAGAAGAAGAAGATGCTGTAACCCCGGAGCTCATTGCGGACCCAACGCACATTACGCACCACATATGAGTTATTTATTCATTTATATATTTATTTTATGAAAAGCACCCATTATGAAATATGAATTAAAGCAATATTATGTTCAACACACTACAGCCCTTTCAAATCACAATCCTCGGCCAGACCAACTGTATCACTTAAACATTTAAATAATGAGCTTGATAAATAAGCCACAAAATAGACTTGCGTTGGTCTACTTCATTTAGAAACACTTCGATCTCCGAATCCGAAAAACGCGCTTTGTTTTTAAAAGGTGCATCCATTTTTCCGTCTAATGATTGGTCAGAAAAGGCTCCTTCCTACTTATAAATATTAAGTGATTAATTAGCATTGACCTTTTAAGGACTATTAAGGGATGGACTTGGGAGGAGCAGAGCGCTCGTGCACGCACGCCAAATTAGACGCACGTTGGTATTTATAACGAGAAGAGTGCGTACAGGTGTGCGCAGCAAGGTTTTATAAATCGGAATGTTTTTGTGCGTACGCACATTCTGACGTTTGGGCGTACGCAATGTTCTAGGGAGGGTTTCACGCAAAGTTTTATAAATGAGGCCCCTGGTAAGGTTATTATTTCTTTCTTTATTATTTTCATTATTATTGCCCTAACGCCCATTGAAACTACAACCCAATTAAGTTTTAATAAATGTGTTAATTTTCTACAAATTTCAGTCTGCTAGTCTGGTCAAAGGGGTGGGGTATATTTATACTTCTCACACATTCTACATTCACTACATTGACATTGACCACATCACTTTAGCTGCCCCGCAGTAATTCCCAGTTAACAGAGGGGTTAGTGCTGGCGTAACATTTGGCGTACACGAACAGGACGTATCCTTGTACATTATTCACCGTGAACATTTTTTTCTTTCTCTAGATTTCTTATTAGCTTCAGTGTGTAAGTGAGCATAGCTAAGGAGAGTAAATATGGCAGAAAAGGAAGAAATGGATAATTTGCGTAAGCAATTTGAAGCGCTTCAAGGGAAGTTTACTGAACAGTCGGCCCATATGAGGGAACAAACAGCACTCCTCGAACAGGCTAGGAAAGATCAAAGAAAAGCATTAGCTCTGGCTAAAGTTGTCCTTGAGCAGAAAAACCAAGCGCCTGTTTTCATACAGAGACAGAAAGTGTTCTGATTTCACTGGCATTACAACTAGTGATGATCAGTGTATAGAAGAGTGGGTGGTTTAATGAAGTCATACTTTAAAGTTAGTAAAATTCCAAAAGACGACCAAGTTGAGCTTCTAAAACAGCGCTTGAAAGGAGAAGCCAAGCTTACGGTACACAGGCTGAAGCGGCGTGACCCAGATCGTTTCAGCGATCCAGATACAGTGCTAAGGTAACAGTTTGTGTTGGGCTTGTATGATGACTCTCTACGCAGAGAGATGAAGCGACAAGCAAAGACATCGCCTACCCCAACATTTAATGCTCTAATGCAGGCCGCGATTAATTGGTCTGAGGGAGAAGAAATTCTCTCAACGGCCCGAGGTAAGAATCCTAGCCAGGGTGCGGTCAAGGCGGCCACAGTGGAGAATGCTCCTGCTGCACTGTCACTACAGTCACTCCATGAATCCATACAGAAACTTGCAGCAAGACAGGATGAGCTGTTTGTTGCTTTGCAAAGGACAGTTGCGGGTCAGCCCACAGGGCGAGGCTAAACGGCCACCCTTGCGAGATCCAGATGGTAGGCTGATCTGTTACACTTGTGGACAGCCTGGGCACACCAGCCGGTCATGCCAACAGAGCAGGGAAAGACTGCGCAAGACTGACACCTCAGCACCGGTGTCTGAGCAGGTTGGTGGGCAAGCTCAAGCTAACATTAGAGCAGCTACAGTTATGCCTGCTCTATCACCATCCTGCCAGTCACAGTCAGGGCAGGAGGTGAACCCACAAAGTGCCTTTGGCAATTGTTTCACCATAGATGTGCTTATCGATGGAGTGAAGACTTGTTGCCTCTTGGATACTGGCTCCGAAGTGACTATGTTTGAGACACACTTCAAGAAGCAATTTGAGGGTAAAACACTGTCTCCTGCAAGGTGGGTGAAATGAACAGCTGCCAATGGGCTTGATATCCCCATCAATGGGTGCCAATACGTGGACATTGAATGTCTAGGTAAGAAACTGCCAGGCAAGTGTGTGTTTGTGCTACGTGACTGGAATGAGGGTGAAAAGGGTGGTGCCTCTGGAATATTAGGCATGAACGTGCTGGGCGAGTTGCGTAGCCTCTTTGCTGGCTTTGAAGGGGTCAGAAGAAAGGCATCAGCAGCAAGTTCAGAGTGCAAGTCTGCACCGCATCTTTGTGGAAATGGGCAAAGAGGAACAAATTGTTGATTGTGATGGGAAAATAGGCTTTGTGAAAGTAGCAGGCAGGAAAGCATCACTATTCCTCCTTGTAGTGAGACAGTCATTATGGGACGCTGTCGGGTGCCCCCAAAGATGAAATGTCAGGTATTAGAGGAGGCCTCCTCAGTTGCCAACCCACCCTATGGGCTGCTAGTAGCAAATGTGACCAGCACCATGGCTACCTGCCTTGCACTGCTGGTTTCTCTGGAAGCTAAGCAGGGGCTGGTCTGGTCCATCTCTGGATGGGAGACCAGTTGGTGCTGGTAGAGGTGTTGGAGGGCCAGTAGGGGGTGCTCATCCCTCTGGCCTCTGTTAGATCCCCAATGCCCCGGGATGGAGACGGGGACTCCGTCCCGTCTAGAGCACCGTCTTTCGGATGAGACGTTAAACCGAGGTCCTGACTCCCTGTGGTCACTAAAGATCCCGTGGCACTCATCGCAAGAGTAGGGGTGCTAACCCCGGTGTCCCGGCCAAAATTCCCAACCCGGCTCTTGTACCATCATGGCCACCTAATCATCCCCTGGTCTCTAATTGGTCAGTTTCATTCCTCACCTCTCCGCTGTGTGCCAGTGTGTGGTGAGCGTTCTGGCGCATACTGGCTGCCGTGCATCACCCAAGTGGGTGCTACACTCTGGTAGCGGATGAGGTGTCATATCTCCCCCACACACACACACACACACTATGTAAGCGCTTTGAGTGACCTCCAATAAAGCGGTATATAAATCCAATCAATTATTATTATTATTATGTTCTCACACATTCAGTGGGTGGTAAAGTCCCCGTGAGACTGATGAACCCAAGCCAGAAACCAGTCATTTTACGCCCGCGGGCAAGGGTAATGCTGCGTTGTACAAACCAAATAGGGTGCTGCCTAAGGAGACAGTGACTTTCGAAGAGGCAGCAGGTGAGATCCGGGTCAGAGCACTTGTGAATGAGGTGCAGGCTGAATCCAATCAGGAAGATTCAGGGCCATTGATTGTACCTGTACAGGCTAACCTTCAGGGACTCACCTCAGACCAGGTGCATCAACTAAATCAGCTCTTGGAAAAACACTGTGCTGCGTTCTCGTGCGATGACTGTGATTACGGATATACCACCACAGTAACCCATAGTATTCCCACTGGTGACGCCCACCCGATTAAGCAACGGCACCGCAGGATTCCGCCCCATATCTTCCAGGAAGTAAAGCAGCACGTTCAAGACCTTGTTGCCCAGGGTGTTAAAGGAAAGCTGCAGCCCTTGGGCGTCGCCTGCAGTTGTGGTGATGAAGAAAGATGGGTCTGTGCGTTTCTGTTGTGATTACAGGAAACTGAATAGTGTAACACGCAGAGATGCCTACCCACTTCCTAGAGTTGAAGAGTCGCTAGACGCTCTAGGCCAGGCAAAACTCTTCTCCTCTTTGGATCTGACTGCAGGGTATTTCCAGGTGGCCGTAGCTGAGCAAGACCAAGAGAAAACCGCTGTGATGACACCATTCGGGTTATTCCAATGGACACGCATGCCATTCGGGCTCTGCAATGCCCCTGCTTCATTTCAACGCCTGATGGAGGCGGCCCTGGGTGACTTGGCTTTTGAGGTCCTACTGGTTTACCTGGATGATGTCCTAGTGTTTTCCAGGGACTTTGAAAGTCATGTGGAGAAGTTGGATCTAGTCTTTGGATGGTTACGGGATCACGGCTTGAAACTTAAACCTAAAAAGTGTTTCCGGTTCAAGACAGAGGTAAAATTTCTCGGGCATGTCGTGTCAGCCGATGGTGTGCGGGTGGACATGGAGAAGGTGAAGGCCCTAGTGGATTGGCCTGTCCCACAGTCTGTAAGGGAAGTCAGACAAGTAATGGGTTTCACGTCGTATTACAGACAGTTTGTTCCCTGTTTCGCACGGCTAGCACAGCCCCTGCATGTGCTAATGGGTGAAGCTAAAAAGGGGGTTGGTAAGGTTTCAGCTCAAGATTTCAAATGGAGTGAAGGGTGTCAGGCAGCATTCGACAGCCTGAGGAAGTGTTTAATGGCACCACCCATACTCGCCTACCCTGACCTTAGCCTGCCGTTCATTGTAACAACGGATGGGAGTCTCAATGGCCTTGGGGCAGTTTTGAGCCAAAAACAAGCAGGAGTAGAGCGTGTTATAGCGTTCGCAAGCCGGGGCTTATGTGGGTCCGAATGCAATGACAAGAATTAGTGCGTTTAAACTGGAGTTACTTGCCCTCAAATGGGCAGTCACTGAAAAGTTTTGTGACCTGCTGCTCTTTTCTAAATTCACTGTAGTTACGGATCATAACCCCCTAAGTTATTTGGAAACTGCAAACCTCAGTGCTGTAGAACAGAGATGGGTGGCTCAGTTGGCTGAGTTTAACTTTGAAGTACACTATAAGCCGGGGAGGATGAACCAGAATGCGGACGTGCTGTCCTGCATCTCAGTAGCTGCAGAGCCTGAGACCCCAGATGTGGAAAAAGACTTCCTGGTTATAAAAGAGGTGCGTGCCTGTTTGTGGCCATCTGATGATGTTAGGGCGAGGAAGCCGGTTGTATGTTTAACAGCTCAGTCGAGGGTGAGGGGCCAAATTTGTAGTCATAGCTAGGATGAGCTGCGGAAATTGCAGGCCCAAGATCCTGACATCAGTGCAGTGTTGGCTGCTATGAAAACCCAGGACAGGCCCACAAATCAGACACTTCGTACAATGAGCTGGCCACAACGGAAACTCATAGGGCAGTGGGAGCGGCTAAAATTACAGCACAGTATTATTGCTCGGAAGCTTACGGGACCCCAGAGATGGGGAGGAAGTAAATCGGTTAGTGGTTCCAGTGTCCCTGCAACGGGTTGTGTATGAGACACAACATGACCATGGAGGGCATTTCCGTGAAAAGGGTACACTCGAGGCGTTAAAGTGGAGTTACTATTGGCCTGCTATGGTCAAGGATGTAAGGTGCTGGGTGCAGCAGTGCAAGCGTTGTGCTCTGACCTGGGATGTGTTCCCAAAGACGCAGGCCCCCATGACCTGCACCAATGTGGTAGCCCCTCTGGAAGTGCTGGCTATGGATTATACCCTGCTAGAACCCTCAGTGGGGGTGTGTGAGAATGTACTCGTGCTTACTGATATGTTTACGAGGTTTACCATTACGGTGCCTATTAAGGATCGAACTGCACGAATGACAGAAAGTGCACTGATTAAGAACTGGTTTGTGTTTTACGGTTGCCCGGCCAGATTGCATTCTGAACAGGGCCGTAGCTTCGAGGCCAGCGTCATTAAGGAGCTCTGTCATGCTTACGGAATTGCCAAGAGTAGAACAAGTCCTTACCACCCACAGGGCAATGCCCAATGTGAACGTTTTAATAGAACGATGCAAGACGTGTTAAGGTCACTACCAGCAGAAAAGAAACGCAAATGGAAAGAACATCTCCTAGAGTTGACCATGGCCTATAACAGTCATATACATACGTCCACATTCGCCATTTTGCTTGCTCTTTGGGCGGGATGCATGACTTCCCGGAGATGTGTTAGGAGGCAAAGACCTGGAAATAAGTGATGTGGATAACATTGATCACTGGGTCCTTAGCCATCATCAGCGGTTGCAGACAGCAGCTGATGTGGCACGCAGGGCATGTCAAGGAGCCTCTCAGAAACGCAAGAGAATATATGATTGCAGGGCACGTGGGGCCCTCATTAGGCCAGGAGACAGAGTCCTATTGCGTAACCATAGGCCGAGAGGTAGAAATAAGATCCAGGATCGATGCGAGGCTGATCCCTACCTAATAGTAGCGCAAAACCATCCTGATATGCCAGTTTACACAATTAGACCTGAAGCTGGTGGGCCTACTAGGGTTGTTCACTGTGATCAGCTCAAGCCTTGTGTATTTGAAGTCCCCATTCCAGTAGGACATCCCCAAGCTCATGATGGGTCTCAACGTCAGTCTATGTCTTATAGTTTATTTGCCCCGTAGCCTCCCACATACTACCCAGGCGCACCACACACCTGCTTACAGTACATCACATACTGACATGCCTGACACAGATGGGGAAGGGGAACATAGTGAGCAGCCAGCAGTAGGGGAACACATAGACAGCCAAGGCAGTGCATCAGAGGAAGGAACATCAGTTGAGGATGCAGATGAGTCTAGCTCAGATGGGGAGGAGTTGTCAAGGGCTAGTCGGCCTCCCAGGAGTTCCAGGGGTCAGCTTCCTAAGAGGTTTAGTGATTCTATATTAACATAGTCCTGAATATGATTTTGATTTGTTTTAATTTGTTTTGTTTTTTCCCCTTGTGATTGTTACAATGTTGAATATGAAAAAAATGATGTATACATTGTTTTTTTTTTGGTTATGCATAAGTCACCTGTTCTTTAGCAGGAAATCGCGGACAATATCACCCATGGACCACCTTGTTTCCCAGTGCTGTGGAGAAGTCTTGGTAGTGGCAGGGTTTGAAAGGGAGGAATGTGATGGACTGACTGGCGTCTGGACCAATGGGAGTGGGAGAGCAGATACGGGAGAGAAGCGGGTCTCCAGAGAGCGCGGGCGAGAGGAACGCTTGGCAGTGACTTTGGAGAGAGAGAGAAGTTTTGCGGACGGAAAAGAAACGTTTCGCTTGATTTTAGAGAAGTGAACCGGATCCAGGAGTGTGGGAGCTTGTGTGCAGTGTGGTGCTGAATTTTTTTAATTTTTTTATTTAACCTTTATTTAACCAGGAAAAGACTCATTGAGATTAAAAATCTCTTTTACAAGAGTGTCCTGGCCAAGACAGGCAGCAGCATAGACATACATACACACGAACACAAGGTGGACACAAACATTAGAAACACTTAGCATCCAAAACAGCAAACATTTTAAGATAAGCTAAAATAATAAAAGCCTCAGGCACAACATCTACAGCTAGATGTTTCAGCCTCCATATCATCCAATTTCCCCTTAAAAGTGTTCAATGAGACCAACTCATTTTGTTTCAAAGTTTTTTGTAACTTGTTCCAGGCAGAGGGAGCAGCAAACCTAAACGCTGTCTTTCCCAGCGCAGTTCTGACTTTTGGGACAGACAGCAAGAACAGATCCTGAGACCGAAGATTGTAAGTCCCAGCATTACTTCGGTTAATGTAGGACATAAGGTAAGAAGGGACTAAACCTAAGATTGCCTTGTAAATGAGAATATGCATATGTCTCAGTCCACGCAGTGATAAGGAGGACCATCCAACCCGTTCATATAGTGTGCAGTGATGAGTAAGCGCTTTAAAACCAGTGGTGAACCTCAGAGCTCCATGATACACAGTATCAAGAGCACGTAAGCTTTGAGACGAGGCTTGCATATATAGAACATCACCATAGTCCAGAACAGACATAAAAGTGGCAGCAACCAGTCTCTTTTTTGATTTAAAAGAAAGACAGGATTTAATCCTAAAATAAAATCCCAGTTTCAGTTTCAATCTTTTTACCAGCTGCTGGATATGATTTACGAAAGAGAGGGATTCATCAATTAATATCCCAAGATATCTGTAGTTGGAAACACACTCAATTTTCAAGCCCTGAGAAGAGAGGATTGAGGGCAGATTTTGTGGTTTTGACTTTGTATTTGAGAACAGCATGACTTTGGTTTTGTCAGCATTTAAAACAAGTTTTAAATCATACAAATGTTCTTGAACCACGTTAAAAGCAAGTTGTAACTGGGAGAGTGCTCCTTCTGGGGTGGGTGCTGAACTGTAGAGTACAGTGTCATCAGCATAAAAGTGAGATTTCACATTTGACACATTATGATCAATGTCATTGATGTACAATATGAATAGGAGTGGCCCCAGGACTGACCCCTGGGGGACACCTTTACTTATAGTGAGTGAGCTAGAGGTGCAGCCCTCCACCTGCACACACTGTGTCCTGTCTGTAAGATAATTAACAAACCAGTTGACAGTTTTTTGAGACAGTCCAGCTTTAGATAGTCTATGCTTAAGCACAAAGTGGTCCACTGTGTCAAATGCCTTAGAAAGATCGATAAATAGGGCTGCACAATGCTGCTTGTTATCCATAGATTCAATAAAATCATTTAAAACTTTAAGAGCTGCTGTTGTTGTGCTATGCATTTTCCTAAAACCAGATTGAAAGTCAGATAAAACATTATTACTATTTAAAAAATCCTTTAGTTGATCACTAACAAAGGATTCCAAAACCTTTGCCAGGACAGACAGTTTTGAGATGGGCCTGTAGTTATTTAAAATAGTGGGGTCACCCCCTTTAAGCAGGGGAACAACAAAGGCTGACTTCCAGATACTAGGAATTTCATTTGTGATTAAGCACAGATTAAAAATGTGTGTTAAAGGAGCGGCAATAAAATTTGCTGCCAACTTTAAAAAGTAAGGGTCCAGTTTATCAGGGCCTGCAGCTTTGGTTGTGACCAAAAGCTTGAGGGCTTTATGTACCTCAGAAACTGTAACAGGACTGAAAGTAAAAGTCTGATTTGATAGATCCTGCCCAACAGACTCTTCTGTAGAAGAACAGTCATGCTGAGGACAGGAGGACTCAAATAAAAACCCAGAGGCTATAAAATGTTCATTAAAACAATCGAGCATTTTGGCCTTGTCTGTAATTTTTCCTTCATTATTCACAATGCATGAGGGAAGCTCCAAGCCTTTATTATCATTTTCTGATAACGATTTAATAATTTTCCAAAATTTTGATGGGTTGTTCAGATTATTTGATGTCTGGGAAAGAAAATGATTGGCTTTGGCCTTTCTAATTTTAACTGTACATGCATTGCGCAGTTGTCTGAAAACCAGCCAGTCAGAGTTCTGTTTGGATTTTCTGGCTTTTGCCCATGCTAGGTTTCGTTTATGCAGGAGATCTGATAAATCTGGTGTGAACCAAGCATTGTTGCGACCTTTCACTCTGTACTTTTTTAGTGGGGCATGCTTGTTGATTATACTGTTAAAACCCTCATGAAAGAATTCCCAAGCATGATCAACATCTGCAATTAAACTAATTTTCTCCCAGTCAAAGTAAAATAAATCATGAAAGAATCCTTGTTCTGAGAAGTGTTTAAAATCTCTTTTGACTAAAATACGTGGTTTGGTTTTTGGTATTTTGACACTTCTAACTGTTGCAACAACACAGTGGTCACTGATGTCGTTTGCAAATATGGAAGCAGTGGAATACTTGTGGGGAACATTTGTTAAAATAACATCTATTAAAGATGATTTTTCTGGATTTTTTATGTTTGGCCGTGTGGGACTATCAACAATCTGGAATAAGTTAAGTGAATCACAGTAAGCCCTGAAATCATCAGATACTGGTTGCAACCAGTTCAAATTTAAATCTCCCAGAGCTACCAATTCCTTGGAGTTCAAATCTGAAAGGAGCTGCATTAAAGAGGGCAGAGCCCGACTATCAGCTGAAGGTGTCCTATAACAACCAACAACAGTTATAGGAATGGATTTAGAGACTTCAAGCTCCAAGGCTAAAAATTCAAATTGTTTAACTTCAGATTTTGAGAGCAGAACATTAACTTGAAACTTATTTTTAATGTAGATTGCTACACCCCCACCTCTTTTAGGGCGGTCAGTCCTAAATACATTATACCCCCTAATCATGATATCTTTATCTGAAATAGATTTGCTTAGCCATGTTTCTGATAAGACAATAACATCAGCATCTGTAGAGTGTGCCCAGATATTCATCATGTCCATTTTAGAAGCGAGACTGCGTACATTCAAATGTAAGAAACCAAGACCAGATCTTTCTTTAAAATCTGCCGGTGTGTCAAAGCCTGCAGGGATGTCAGGGCCTGGGTTTGGCTGCACATTCCCAGACATTAACAATAATAAAATAATTAGACATTTTTGCATAAAAGATTTCCTGTATGATGCATTACAACTAGGGATGTCCGATATTGGCTTTTTTACCGATAACCGATAACCGATATTGTTCAACTCTTAATTTCCAATACTGATATCAACCGATACCGATACCGATATATGCGGCCACGTGAAAAAAAAGAAAAAAGAAAAAAAGGAGAGTGAACGGTGATTGTGAAATTGTTCTGCTTTACTGTTTACATTTATGTGAAACCTGAGAGTTTAAGTTTTGAAGAACACAGCCTGCTAAAGTAATAGTTCACAGTATGGTAATGTGTAAGTTATTTATTTTTATTGTGCATGCTTAACAAAGGGACAGATCAGCAAAAGGGCAGAATAAAAAGGGCAGAATAAACCCCTTAAGACCTGAAGAGACAAAGGTAGTCCACCCTTTGTTCTCAAAGAAAGGGAGATGTGGTATTATGGTATAATAGTGTAAGCAGTGTTTTTATTTTGAAGTGATGGGGGAGTTCCGGTCATGCGCACTAGCCGACTGCGGCAGTAGCGAGGTGTAAAAATAAACACAGACTCCAAATACGTCGTTGTACGAACCAGTTATTGAGAATAACTTGACAACCCCCGCTTTACACTCATTGCAATAGGCTTTATGCCGAGCGGAAGTGTGGATTAATAAATAAAAACAAAACAGCGGTAAAAGCTAGCGTGTGTCCAGGAGAGTGCTGCTCTCCTCGGACACATTACTCTGAAGCCCCGGTGACGGTCTGGAAGTGTGGATTAAAAAAAACAAACAAAAAAAACACAGCGGTAAAAGCTAGCGAGTGTGTCCGGGAGAGGGCTCCTCTCCTCGGACACATTACTCTGAAGCCCCGGTGACGGTCTGGAAGGATTAATAAATAAAATAATGTGAGCGCGGTACAGCGGACCTGAACCGGTTGTGATGAGACTGTTTCGCAGAATGCGTTAGTATGTTGCGCATAACCCCTATTTTACTATTCAACGTAGAAACTTTGAAATAATTCCAAACCACCGACATAACTACAGCTACAACTCGCGTCCCGCTACACGGCCGCACAGCCCAGGCTTGTTATTGAGACGGCGCGGCGCGTTTGATGATGTCATCAAACCACGTCCTCACTTGAAACATAACAGATGTCTGAAATTATTTCAAAATCGATTTCGGTATCGGTTAAAAAACCGATACCGATACCGATATTTTCCGATATTGATTTTTTATGCCAATATCGGCCGATAATATCGGTGGGCCGATAATATCGGACATCCCTAATTACAACTTTTCCGATCATTATTGGAGTCATGGACAACACAAGAAGCAGATGTGAAGTTTTCATCTAGAGTCATGACACTGGACAGACAGACCAGGTCCACAGTGGCACAGGGAAAAAACAAAGGCAAAGGGAATGATGTGACATTTAGTGCACAGCCAAATGCACACGTTCCCTTATATAGTGCATGCTCCATATTTATAAGCACTGGACCGGAGTCGCTATTCCAGTGGCAGCTGCTAGCTGCCACTGGAATGCTACAAGCTAGAGTACGGCTGGCGAGTCTACCGGACCCAGGAGCGTGGGAGCTTGTGTGCAGTGTGGTGCTGAATGCTACAAGCTAGAGTACGGCTGGCGAGTCTACCGGACCCAGGAGCGTGGGAGCTCGTGTGCAGTGTGGTGCTGAATGCTACAAGATGGAGTGCGGCTGGCGAGTCTTGGCAAGAAAAGACGGCGCCGGAGTCTACAGTTGATATCGATTCAGACCGGCAGATTGCCGGTCTGAAGTGTTTTCCCCTCCTGTCTCCCTCTCTTTCTCCCGTCTCCCTCCGTGCTCTTTCTCCCGTCCTAGTGCTGGCGTAACACAGGTATCCTTCCAACCTTTCAGGGATTCCTGAAAAAGCTTCAGCATGAAAAACCCCTGGCACACATGCAGAGGCCCCTCCACCGCCTCAGGAGCCCCCAGAGGCCCCTCCACTTTTTCAGGAGCACCCAGAGGCCCCAGCACCTCCTCAGGAGCCTCCATAGGCCCCTCCACCTCTTCAGGAGCCCCCATTTTCCCATAATTTTGGGTCTCAGGAACTAATGTGAACAACATTTTTTTAAATTGGTCCGGTATTGACCGAGAGGGCTTCAGCCGTGAGCCACAAAGGAGTGATAGGACAGGAAGTGATAGGAGTACTCACACCTGTGCAGCTTTCAGGGTATAAAGCTGGCTGTTGCTAAACACTCTCTTACCCTCTCAACAGGCACCCACTTTGGTATGGTGTATGGGTTTGGTTCTATTGTTTTACACCAGACAACACCCCTACACTACACATTCAGCCATGCACCACATCCATGCACCATTGATTATACTGCCTAACACATACCTTTTCTTCATTTTATTTTTTTGCATCTTTTTTTGATTTGTAGTTGAGCATAGGGTAGTAAGTACAACTTTAGCTCAGCTTGGGATAGTGCGTAGTATGTTTGGTCTCATTTTGTAATTCAAGGTAGATTGTGGGCCATGTGGGGGATGACAGTACATTACCAGTTTGGTTCAGTTGTTGAAGTTGGTGGTAGTTGTAGTACCATGTGGTAGGCAGCTATTTGTTTGGCAATTGTGTACACCAGTACCTGCACGAAGGCTAGGGTTGAGTTTAGTTAGTTAGGTCAACTAGTTACATTATGGCTGGGGATGCTCTGTTCCTTTTGTGCTACCCTTTTCCTTATTGTTTTATGCAGTGGCCCTGACTCTCATTTGGGGGTTATGTCTGGTTGTAAGTGTTAGCTATTTGATGAGTTAAATATGGCTTCAGTGGTAGATACATTTATTCAGATTCTGTCTGAGGGATTATTGGAGCAATGCACTAAAGAGCAGTTGTTAAAAGAATTATGAAGTTGAAATTTGTGACAAGCAATTGAAGGATAGCGTAAAGGTTTTCTTGATAAGTAAGCTGTTGGAGGAAAATGTTTTGGCATTTAAGGAAGCTGATCAGTCTGCTACTTGTCTAATTGGTGTTGCTGCAGTAGGGTTGAGTTTTGAGTAAGAGAATGAGCTGTTAATGTTGCAGTTAGAACATAAACAAAAAACTTGAATTGGAGAAAATAAAGTGTCGGAAAGAAGTGGAGTTGGAACAGATGAAACAACAAACTGAACAAGGAAAATTAGGCTTTCAACAGTATAGACTAAGGGTATTTTGAGGAAGAATGTTCTGTTTCTTGATCTCACAATGGCCCTAACTCAGACATTGTTTAGAAGTTGTGGTTGTTGCCTAAATTTAATGAGAAAGATCCAGATATATTTTTCTCATTATTTGAGCGCATAGCAGATGCAAGACATTGGCCTGACATTGAACACACTCTACTGTTGCAATGCGTGCTGTAGAAGCAACCTTTTGTCCCTTCTTGTGGTGGCTGATTGAGAATACTTCTGAGTCTTAATACTGACTGGCTTTGAGCAGCAAAAAATGAAATGAGGAATGTCCAAAAAATGAAGTTAAAGTGATTTCCAAAAAAAAAAAAAAAAAAATGAATGGAAGACGGTGGAGCCACACTGTAAAAAAGAAAAAGTTAGTTCAACTCAAAATTTCAAGGCAACCTACTGCACAGAATTTTTGAGTTGAAAGCATCAACTGAATTTATTAAGTTTTGAAGAACTACAATTATCAAGTTGCGACAACTAAGCTTTTCAAGTTCTGCAAACTAGGTTTTTTAAATTCAAGTTACTGGAACATTCACGTCTATAAAAACTTACTATTTTGAGTTCAAATTACCCCCACATTAAATCATCCACTGACAGTAAACCAGTTAATTTATGCATGTTTATTTTAAACATTTTGGCACAAACAGCTTGACAATTCAGCAATTTAAAGTAATTTAATGCCCAAAGCAAAATGCAAAATGCAAAAACACAGCATTGCTGTGTTTTTGCATTTTGCACAGCTTGCTTCTCTCGACAGTTAAATAAAAGATTTCTGGTTATAGTCAAAATAAAAGCTTGTGTCCAGTGCAAATAAGTTGGCAAAATCAAAAGGAAAAACATAAAAACTATAAAGCAAATACATCAGGTTTTAGTACCATAATATGGGCAGCTGGGGACATTATCTGGTGTATGGTAGAGTAGACAACTACTAGACCCAAATAAAACATACCCCTGAAATGTTCAACAAAGCAATGACCCTAAACCCACGAGCACGCGAGCAACATCTTGATTCCAAAGAGGATTGAGATAATGGAGTTGCCAGCTCAATCCTTGGACCTGAACTCTATTCATTTCTTGGGGTGACATCAAACATTTATAAATTAAGCAAATCCCAGGAGCTATGGGAGGAATACAGTTCATCTTGGGATGAAAACCCTGGCTACAGATGCCAGACCTAAGGTGGACCCCATCCTACAGGGGTGAGCAGAAGTTATAGAAAGAAATGTTGCTGCAATCAGATATTGGTTCAGTCATCTAAAATTAAGTTAAATCTTGAATAATTTATTCAGTTTGTACAATATAGAGTTGATTTTTAAGAGAAAACGTTAACACTGCTTTGAACAGTGTAATATTCATATTATTTGCTTCCTGCAAGATTAAAAACATAAACTTGATCAAATGTGTTAATAGAATGAATGGACATTGAGTATGGAATACCTGCAATGCATTGGAAATGTGCAAATATTTTCCAATAGCCCTTATTCTCACCTTATTCACTTTTTTTTACGCACTGCTATTATTCTGAACACAACTGTACATAACTTTATATTCTATTTGTATTCTCATCTCTACAATTGTGCATGTAGGCAGATTAAATAATCACAGGCTCTGTTAGTTTGTTAGTGTATCTTTTTGTCTTTAAATATTACTGTATTCAACATGTGGAGTGTCGTGCAAGTTCCAAAAGTGTAATCAGGCCATCAATCAAGAAGGAATTTGCTCTCCAATGTAGCTGATGCAAAAAAGTACTGAGTTATATTACATCAAAAGTGCAGAGTGCTAGCTTGGTAGTTCCTTCTTGATAAATGTTGGTGGACAAACTGAACCAAAGGCCTTGTAGTTAATAAAACAAACCTGTTCATCAAGCCTTTCCAAAAGGGTTTCCATGTCTCGACTAAAGGCGCCCTTCCTGGCTCGATACAATTTCAGCAGACGAGGGGTGAACATCTCAAGGGCAGCTCCAAATGTTCCCATCAGGTCCTTGGTGGTCACACGAGTGAACTCTTGACCAATCTGAATGAAACAAATGCAATACAAATACAACAAGCTGATCATGTGATTTCATTCATATAATTAAAGACTGCAAACTCTCAGCCATGACACAAATGAACATTCATGTAACACAAATGTAAACAAATGCACCAAGTTCCAGAATAAAATATGCCTTACCTGTTCTTCAAGAAATAGACCGGGCCACCTCTCCAGAACTTCTGAGACCATGGGCTCCACCTCTACAATCTGCTTTCTCCGAAGGGAGAATGTGATGTCCATCCTCTGTCTGATGAACTCCATGTCCTTGTTTTTCTTTTTCATGGCTTCAACCAGGGAAGACCTCAGGTCTTCCAAATCATCCTCAGTGTAGTTTTCAGGATGATCTGGTACATGGTTGACCTCACCTCTCTTTGGTTTTTTCAAGGAAAACCTTGCCTCCGGACCACCATCCCCATCATCCCTTCTTCGTCTGTTGGCACCATGATCATCTTCCTCTTCCGTTCTTATTCTCCTGTTGACACCAACCTCATTACATCCAGCTTGACGTAGTTTTGATCTGTAGTTCCCAATCTTGTACTTTATGCTGGTTGTCCATCCAGCATATCCAGTACCACCACCAGGATCTTTGAGGCAGGGATGTTTGTTGACAAGTTCAGCAGCAACAGACTCGTACTCATGTGTTTCAGGGTAGGCTTTCACAGCAAATATATCTTGTGCCAACTTGTCCAGAATCTCTTTTTTCACATCTCTGGTTACCTGTAAACTCTTCCCAGTTCTTTCAAACATGTCATTTCCCTTGCGGAGTATCAGTTCAACATCATATGAGAATGCAGGTACAGGGAATGGAGTGGGCCACTGTGAAACGTTCCTCCTATATGTCTGCACAACTGAAGATACGCTATGGATTGAGTCTGGAGATCCAATGTTGGCTGTGTCAAGGGAAGAGATGGAGGATGACCGAGATGGTGTTGGAGGTTGTGGTGGTGATGGTGATGGTATGTCCTCATTGCTCCACAGAATATGCAAGACAGCCTTTTCTGAAGGTAACTCCGCAATGTCGATCAGGTTGCAAACTGCCTGGCCAAAGTCTGGGTCTTCATACTGTATACAAAATTCACCCACAAGTTGGAGTTTTTGACGCAGTTCATTGTACAGTTCCTCCAGAGTTTCAGGAGCTTTGGTCAGCCGAATCTTACGGACGAGTTTGGGATTTATGTGGATAAGAAGCAACAAAGCCTGTGAGGACAAAAGAAAAGAAATTTGCATGACACTTTTGAACTGATCTTGAACACTTACAAAACAAGTCATTAACACATTGATACAAACAAAATTATGAACACATATACAAACAGAAAGGTGCTTACCATTTCAATTCACTGCAGTAGCCAAGCCCTTGGGGTCACCATCAACGTTCTAGCAACTTGGTATGCAGCCAATGGCTGGTAATCGTTCAATGTCTCTGGATCCAGAATCTCTAAATCTGAGTTACAATTACCAATTAGTTGGTAAGAACGATAATGTTCCATGTACCAAGATGATAACCTTGTGGTGACAAAATACACTTTCCACCACTTGTCCACCAATATGTGTAGTATTCTAAAGAATTCTGGCAGTCCACTGCATTCACCCGCAGACACTATCATGTCCCTCACATACTTGGTCCCATACAAATGTACTTCTTTGGCAAGAGAAACTGTATCTTCATTTGGGTACTTCTTTTCTAGTACTGTCCTGAGCTTTTCATCTAAAGATGATATTTTCACTCTGTCTACACTACCAACGTGCAATTTTGGCTTGAACAGTTGCTGTGTGTCAAGAAGATATGCCATGAGCTGTTGATGCTTAGTGGAAAGGGTGAGTAGTACATTCTTAAAACAGCGAGCATCATTGATTGCCTGTTTGAAAAAACTATGCTTAGACTCAAATCTAAACGTCCACAGATCCACTAATGGCCCAAAGCACCGTGTGAGATGCACATAGTGATCAATGAAGTGATGCTTTGGTTTCAACTTAAATGCAGGAAAGGTGCCAGTGAGTAACTGTCGATGTTCAGACAATTTATTCCCTAAGTAACATAATGTTCCCTCTGATAACGTAGTAGACACAATAATCTCTACAATCTCTTTAAGGTCCATTAAAATTTCCCATGACGGCTCTTGTTCAGGTACATAGTTCCCGATCAAGAGAGGTAGTAAACGTAAAAGGGCCCAGTTTTCATGTCCATTACCTTTTACCTTGCCAGATGCAAGGCTCGACTTTGTAATTGGCGGTGGCTTGTTGACCAAATCAGAGAATTTGTATGGAAATTGTTTTATGCAGGTTATTCAGTCCATCGAATGTAATGAAACCTTTTCTAATCAATTCTTTCAAACACAAACATAACTCCACTGGGACAACACCTTCAAATAGATCATGCAAAAGATCAGGGGGAAATCCAGTAACTGGGTGGAAGAAAGACAACTTACTTAAAACACAGGATGATCTAACCCCATTTACACATGGCTTAGGCTTATCACTCAACTTGAGTTGTTCCACAAAAGAATCATGTTGCGTCACAGTTCGTAGTGGAAAGTTCCTTGGCTCATAATTTCCAATTTGGTCTCGGCTAATGCAACAAAATCTGCAGAATTTTTCAACATTGAAAGCTTCCTGAAAACCTGCTAAACTATGTGCACCAAGGTTATCGGCACAGACACAGAACACTGTTCCCTTTACAAACGTATCTAGAGCCTCAATATACACTCCTACCGTTTCAAGAAATCCAAGATCCCTAATCAAAGGATAAAGAAAGGCATCATAGCCAAATTGTCTGACATCGACAGTTTTTCCAAGACAAGCCAGTTGAATTAGGGGGAGAGTAGATCGAAACTTGCTTGGTAAATTTAACAAAACCCAATAGACAGCAGTTATTTTATGGATTTTTTTTGAGGACCCCAAAGGATTACATAGTTCCAGGTCATCTATGTAAAGTCCTATAGATATACTTGCATCTTGCACACCCAGAAGACCATTATCTCTGTAGTAATGCCCATCTCGAAAAGAGAAAAATGTACCCGAGTTGTCCCCCTGACTAAACACCAACTTCTCCGCAAAATCTGGCTGTCTCAACAAAGTTTCAAGAACCTGGATGATTGAAACATAAACAAATGTTTGTTTATGGGTTCTTTTATATGTATACTCAGTAGGCTGAATTAGAGGGAACTTATCTTTAAAATAAAGATTCCTCCTGTGATCAGTGGCCAATGCACCTTTTCCTTCAGTGCTTATAATCAATGGATTAGTTTCGAAGACAGCATCATTTATCTTACGGAGAACACCATCGTCTAATTCAATGCCATGTTCTGCAAGCACTGCTTTAATACCTTGTTGAGAGTGGGATTTTGAAAAATGGAAAATATCATTAAACCCCTCAACTATTTTCTGTACAGCGTGTCTACTCACATGTAATTCAGTTTGCATACGTAGAAAAAGCCCAGTAGCCCTGTGTTCAAGAGTCTCAGCATCTACATACTCCTCCTTTTCTGGGACATCTGAATTTCGAGAACTACTTGGAAGTGTCTTCCTCACTACCTAATGGTTGGTCAGAGGCATCTGTCTCGGACACGGGTTCCTTTTCCAAGTCTGCTCTTAAACAGGTTCTGATATCATCATGCTTGTGTTTCCTACTTTTGTGTGAACTAAAAGTCTTTAAATTGTTTGTTTTAAAACTACATCTCAAGAAGGGGCAACACACAGTCTCATGATTTTTGAAATGGCGTCCAAGGTGAGTGAAGAAAGTCCGCTGAGTGCAGATTTCCCGGAATTCACATAGATCACAAAAATAGGAGAATTTCTCTTGTATTTTGGCTGTCCTACAATGTGATCTGCTCAAATGTGACTTTAAGGTGCCAGGTGTTTTAAAAGTACATACACAGTCACTGTAAACACACGGCCAGTAAGCTCCTCTTCCGTGCCTGAGCCGATGGTGCCTGAGCAGACGCTCTCGACTCGCGCTGGCAAAGCTGCAGAAGCGACACTTCATATGAAACCTGAGACAAGAATAAGAGGAGAAAATGAACACAGTGACATAATTCGCAGCCGTTCACGTTAATGCCGTTGAGCTTCAGGGTTAAAACTAGTGTTGCACCGATACCATTTTTTGGCCCCCGATACCGATACCGATACCCGGCTGTGCAGTATCGGCCGATACCGATACCATACCGATACCACGCCGGAAAAAAAAAATATATATATATATATATATATACTGTATATATATATATATATATATATATATATATATATATATATATATATATACACACACAAGCTTTTTTTCTTCTAATACTAAAGAACTGCATACTCACTTGGATGTAAAATCATTGCCATCATGGCTTAATTACTAGTATAATTAGATAATATAGTATAACTAGAGATAATTAGCGGGGGGGGGGGGGGGGGGGGATCGGGGAGAAGCCGATTACAGCTTAACTCGTCGTCTGTGATGCGGTCACTGTCTGTCCATTTGAGCGATCTCCCGCCTGTGAGCAAGACGCGTCTCCCTCTCTCTCCTGCTTTTTCCCCTCTTCTCCTTGTTTGTGTCCGCATGGCACCCCGGGGAGCGGGGGGGGGCATGGGTGGTGACCGGGTGCGTCGCACCGGCAGGCGGACCCGCTCACTGAGTTTCCCCGCACCGGCGCGTCCGCAGGCGGAGCAACTTTTCTGTGCGCCGCGCGGCTGAACCGCGCGCCCTCCGCGTCTCCGATGCTTTTTTTTCTTTCTTTTTTTTGGTACTTTGTCGTCGTCGCTTGTCGGTCGGTCAACATGCGTGGCCGGGCGGCCGGAGTGGGCCAATAGGATAGCTGCTTGGCACGGCATGCACTGAACACGTGTGATCACACGCAGCAGTGAGTGAAGGGAGAGAAAGACGCAAAGCGCTGCGTTCCAAGTTTCATATTATGTAAATGGCATCGGCGCATTATTTGTTCGTACTCGCCGATACCGATGCCAGCATTTTAGCGCGGTATCGGGGCCCCTCCCGATACTAGTATCGGTATCGGTGCAACACTAGTTAAAACGCACAGAAGTCGCATGCTATATCTAGGTAACTACCGTATCAATCCGAAATTTTGCTTCACAGTCAGTACGTTTACATGACACTCAAGAAAGTCGACTTATTGGCTTAGTCCAATTATGATTGGATTACTAAAATGCATGTATACACCTTAGTCAAGCTATAATCGATTCAAATCGACTTACTCATTGTCGAGTTAAGACCCCTAGATTATGCGATTCATAGTCGAGCTAAGCGTGCATGTAGCCAATCGAATTGGACTATGCGTTGAATTGCGTTCTGCGCATGCTCGAGATCTCTTCCCGGGGCCGTGAGCCGGAAGTAGAAAGAGACGATAGTCGTGTTGTTGTTGTTGTTGTTGTCACCGTCGTCGGATAAGGGATAACGAGAAACGGCGATTTATTTAAAAAGGTGGCGCAGAAGATGGAGGAAGCCGGTGAATGTAGTTACCCCCTATAAGAATTGTGTCCTGGCCGCGGGAGCGTGCATGGCGTGCATTCATTAAAGGTGGAAGCACGCGGACACTACGCTTCCATTTCACCCAAGGCTGAATTAAAAGTACATGTTTTTCTAAATGTGGGTCATCAACGAGGTTGTAAAGTAGTAACTTCGGGCACATCTGTCAAAATAAATGTTTTTTTCTCCCGACGTGTTTACGATCTTTATTCATTCATTGCGCCGCGGCGGGGAATGTATGCGGACGGGCGGCGGAGGGGCTGCTCCGGTGGGAGAAATGTGTTTTCAGCAGACAGCTGTCAACTAACTTTGGGTCGGCGATTTATTTAAAAAGCTGGCGCAGAAGATGGAGGAAGCGGTGCCGTGCCAATGTAGTTACCCTATAAGGAGTGTATCGTCATCAACATGCATTCAGTACACACTACGCTTCGATTTAACCTAAGGCTGAATTAAAAGTCCATGTTTTTCTAAATGTTGCTCATCAACGAGGTTGTAAAATAACTACGATCTTTATTCATTCATTGCGCCGCGGCCGAACTGACGGCGGTATTCTCTGATATGGTGAATCTTACAGACTGCGTCGGGTTCTTCCACAACAAGTAAAGACTCCTAGTCGGGTTTATCTCGCCCATGGGGAAAAGGAATTGGGGGAAATTAACTTTGGCTTTGACTCTCTGAAGTCCAGATTGAAACGCGACATGGAGGAGAAAGCGATGTTTCAGCAGACAGCTGTCAGTTCACTTCGGGTCCATATCGTTTCTCCGACCTCTCGGTCGTATGCGGACCGCTCCGCTGCTCTGCCGGCGGAGCGGTCCGCATACGACCGAGAGGAACAGTGGAGCGTCAGAGAAATTATATGGACCCGAAGTGAACTGACAGCTGTCTGCTGAAACATCGCTTTCTCGAATGAGTTTGTTGTTGCTGGTGACGTAAAGGGGTCAACCGGTGGCTCTATTACCACTAGTTGAAATGGGCACAGCGCCACCTATCGTACCGGGGCATGACACGCTTCGGCCAGATTTACTCGCCGCCATGTATACGCGGACAATTGCAGTTGTCCCAATTGCGGAGCATAGACGAGCTATGGCTTTAATCGAAATAATCTGTGCATGTAAACGTACTGAGTTATAGCCTAGTACTACCTTGGTTGCAGCGCATGGTCACCAGCAGCCTGTGCTTCGGTTTTATTTCAATAAGCAAAGCAGAGGTGCATAAAGCAACGCAATCATTCACCGAGCATAAAAAACGTAACGGCAACACAAATCTTTCAAGTCATATGTGGACTATTGTGCTAGCTAATTATATTGAGCTTAGCTGTTCAAAATTAGCTAACCGATTAGCTCGGTTAGCTAATTTTGAACAGCTAAGCTAGTGGGCAGAAGCAGATAGTGGGGGCATTTGTATTGCCATAAACGCCTGGTTATGATGTATCGTTTTTTTTCACGCAAAGAAATCGAATACAAATATAGAATGCATATTATAGAAATTCATATGATTAGCTTACCTGTTCGAATGAACGTTTAATTCGACGAAGACGGCAACGTGACAAGATGGACGACACAAACTTTCCTCAACTGTCGAGAAGGGAGGTCCTTGGAAATTCTTTAGAAACCCCGTAGCAGCCGGTTGCCATGACAAATTTCAAATGAGCATGCGCAGATTAGTTGACCTCAGTCTAACTGGGTGTCAACTACAACTTCAAAGTAAAATGAACTCAATTTGTAAGTAAGATGAACTTTTCATCACAAACTTCTAAAAGTGAGTTCAAGTGGCTCACTACAGACAGTTCAAGTTCCAACTATCAATTTTATTGTCAGTGAATGCAAAAATCTTAGTAAGGTGAACAATTTCGAGTTGTCATTTTTACAGTGCACCAACTTGGTGAGTTATGTTAATGAGTTCAGGCATAGGCTGTTTGTGGCTGGGGAACATGCAAAGGAGAAGTTGACGAGTTCTCAAGAGAAAGTGAAGCGCCTGTACAATCGAAGAGCTGATCGTAGATGGCTTAGGGTGAGTTATGGCTCTGTTACCCCTGGTTGGTTCACCTTCCAGGCAGAGTTTATGGGTCCTTATACTGTTGTGTGTAAGGTCTCTGAGTTAAACTATGTAATTGCCACCCCTAATCTTAAAAAGTCAACAAGGCTCTGTCATCTTAACCTGTTAAAGCTGTACTATGCTTGGGCATCTGAATCTGGTGCGTCGCAGGCTGAAGAGATCTCACAGCAGGTTAGACCGGCACTTTTGGCAAACACGGAGGTGTGCTCCTTGGCTTCTCATGCATTTGCAGAGTGTGGGGAGGAGGGGAGTACCCATCACCAAGAAAGAGCTAATGCACTTTCTTGGTATGGTACTACCGCATTCTTTGTAAAAACTTGGGCATCGGTAGTGACACCCTTGACTGATCTGCTGAAGGCCCAAGTGAAGTATATCTGGTCCTCTAAAGGTCAGAGAGCATTTGACAACAATTAGATTGACCGTGTAAGCACCAAGTGGATGCAAGTAATGTGGGGGCAGGAGCCGTGTTGTTACAGACAGATAGCCAGAAAGTAGATAGACATAGAGTTATTCATGTTTTATTACCTCTCAGGTAGACTATTGTAATTATTTGTATGTGGGTGTAGAACAGTCGTCTCTTTGCCGTCTGCAGTTTGTACAAAATGCAGCCACTTGTCTACTAACTGGAAAAAGAAAGCGTGATTACATAACGCCAGTTTTGGCCTCTCTCTATTGGCTTCCTGTCCGTTTCAGGATTGATTTTAAAATTGTATTGCTTGTTTTCAAGGTTTGTAATGGGTGGGCGCCACCCTATTTAGCTGAATTTGTGCATCACCAGTGTTGGTCATCTTACTTTAAAAAAGTAATTAGCTACAGCTACAAATTACTCCTCCCAAAAAGTAATTGAGTTAGTAATTGAGTTACCTAATTGTAAGAGTAATTAGTTACTTAGCAAAGTAACTGTGGCGTTATTTTTCATGTTCTATACCCTATTACATT
>JAOPHQ010002844.1:640000-653595 GCA_030340625.1 Merluccius polli | reverse complement strand
GGGTCCGTTTCACAAAGCAGGTTAACAACCTCTGAGTTTAATCCTAAACGCTGAGTTGATCTCCACTGAGATAGAAAACTCTGGGGATTTCGGTTCCACAACACCGGTTTTGAGTTAAGTTGATCAACTCAGAGGAGTTCCACCTAGGGTTGAGCGCGTGCACCACAACTATAAAAAGCCAGCATCAATGGAGCCCCGATTCGACGAGTCACCATGGCAACGGGGAAGTCACCAACCTCGATTGGAAATACTTCATATACCTACTACTAATGCGCTCATATGGCGAGTTTCAACACGTTTTTAGAAAGAAGTGCAACACTGCTGCGTAAGTTTAAATGGAGTCCTTTGCGATCACAATAATATTACAGAGGGAAACTGCTTGAATGGTAACTATTTATTTCATTTAGGTGCAATCCCGCGGGGGAGAAGCGCACTTGACAGCAGCTTAAGATTACATTATTCAAACAGATAAGACCTCGGCATGATCATTTTGATCATGTTTTACACTGTAAAGTAAATATTAAGTGGCTATTTGACTGTATACAGTTGCCTCTACATCTCCGACATTGTACAAAAAACATTTGCAAAGAAACGCAGTGCAACACACAATATCTGCTGGGATGTGAGAGACTACGGTTGGTAATGTTGCAAATGTAAGGACGGATTAGGTTGTGTATGTAAATGATGGACTGTGACGTGAAACGGTACCGCTGAAAAAGATAATTGTCTGGAAATGATAATTGTCTGGAAAGGCTAAAACATCTATGTCTGATAACCCTCTCCCGACGAATATTTAATTCTCTGCGCAGTAAATAATAATTATATAATAATAATTAATTGCATTTATATAGCGCTTTTCAAGACACCCAAAGCGCTTATATATATATATATATATATATATATATATATATAGATATATATATATATATATATAGATATATATATATATATATAATATATATATATATGTGTGTGTGTGTGTGTGTGTGTGTGTGAGTAAGGGAGTACCGGCACTTATTTTTTTCCCACTTCGAGCGCTGGTCAAAAGGACATGTTCGTGAAAAAGTCGCCTCCTACTGCCTAATGGACTTCTGAAATAGCACTGACTCTGATTTTGTTAAATGATTTTTGACAGACGGCTACGCCAAAACTCGCTGACTGAATGAATGAGGAAATCAAATGGCGTGTGTGGCTGAAAGAGGGCGGAGACACATTGATCCATTGAGTAAAACCTGGTCCCGACCAGGTTAGGTTCATAGAGTCTGTTACTACGGTAACTGACCGAGAGCGTAAGTTACCTCTCTCTGTGAAACAGGTTAGAGTTGCCCCTCTTTCTCTGGTTTGAGTTATCTCCCTTTGTGAAACGGAAATCGCAGAGTTTCCCTCAGTTCAGGGTTAATAAATGCAGGGTTTTCACTAAACCTGCTTTGTGAAACGGACCCCAGGAGACCCACCAAATATCGTGTGCAATAAATTAGGCAATACATTGTCATTGCCCTATTTAAAAAAGTGAGATAATTAACATTAATTAATAATTAATTTACCATAATTAACATTTCGCTATGTTCATGTTGTTATAATCAATACAGTAGCCTCTTTTATTTCTTCAAACCTACTATCGATCAAATGACACAGACATTTCAGATAAAAAGAAAGTTTATTGTGGCCATCCCACTTGGACCCCCCCCCCCCCCCCCCCCCCCCCCACACACACACACACACACACACGATCATAAACACTAAACACTAGCAAAGTAGTCAACTCATGCATATGGAAAAAAACTAAATGCAAATCAAGGCTGCTACTGATAAAAACATCTAATCCTAAATGCACAACTGGGTCTTACCAGAAATAGCATCTATAATTACTACTACAGTGTCAGTGGACAGGCTTATATTAACTACACTACATAACAAGTCCATCAGTGTGCCAGATAGACAATATAAACTGCAACAACAAAATAAAGATAAAATAAGATTTAATATTATATATATCTAAATTATTGTTCTTACAAACATAGGTATAACACAATCCAATACACAAACCTGTGTATTAATAGAAATGAAATATGATCAGAATCACAAACAAACTCAACATTGTATTTTATTATGATTGGCATCTAAAAAAAAAGGCATTCCTTCATTAAAATGTTGAACCTTGGCTGCGCCATGCTCTCAAATAGCACAATTCTCTGGAATTGGCTTATTGTTTTCTTTACAACTACAATGTTATTGTAGAGGAGACTACTTTGACTTTTCATTTGAAAAGAAAATATTCTATTGAAATTCACTTCTATGATGATCTGTATTGCTGTATTGCTTAGCTAGGAGCTCCACTAGACTAGACTTTACTGGTTTATCGATGAATCTGAAGCAGGCTATCATATCCCCGGGTTCAAAAGTTCACCGGCCTCGCTCTGTGGTCTGCGGCAGCTTATGCAGAGTATTGTGTTGGGGAGCGAGTGGAGAGCTTTCTCAGGTGACTCTCTGGCTGGCCGTTAAGGCTGAATAGAGGCTCCGCTCTTGGAAGTTTCCACTGATGTAAGCGATAGTCCTCTCTTCTGTCCTCCGGTTTGGCCACAATAAAGGAGACCTGGCTGGCAGAGGAGGAGGAGGAGGAGGAGGAGCAAACTGTCTTGGCGCTGACAGAAAAGGACACCGTGAGGAGGTGTAGTTCTTTGTCAGCCCTGACACACACACACCATTGAGATTAAACATCACCAACTGACTGGGTGCTGAAACAACACACCTCTGCTTCCCTGCTACCGTTTTCTCTCCAAACCTGTAATGAGGTCTTCCTGAACAAACACAGATAAGCAATGCTATTTCTTTTGATCTTTTCACCGTACATCTCTCTGTTACTGTCCTGTCTCCTTTTTCGTCCTTTTCTTTTTCTTCCATCTTTCGCTTTGTGTTTACTGTATATCTCGCCTCTCTCCCTCCCTCTCCCTGCCCACAGTTTAATCAAAGTCTTAGATATTGCCTGCCCTGCAGTCATTCTGGATCTACAGAGCAAGTCACATCTCAACGGGGTCAAATGACAGGTTCACAGGAGACAGATGAAAAGGTAACTTTATGGGACATTGTGATATTTCAGCAGCAACAATAGATTTTAACAAAATAGATCTGTCTGTCTTATTTTCCCTTTTGGAAAATGACAAGCAAAGCATTAATAATTGCTCCCCTTTTCAGACATTGATAACAGTAAACAAACCAATGGGTTAAATTGATCTTGCCCTGTACATTGGATCACAACTGATTTGCAATTCACAAATACATTACATTTCCTCAATAAATCCCCAACATCAACATCACTAGTGACACACGTCTGCTTCCTAATACCATTACAAGTGTTTCTTCCTAATACCATTACAGGTGTTTCGTCCTAATACCATTACAAGTGTTTCTTCCTAATAACATTACAATTGTTACTTCCTACCATTACAATAGTTTCTTCCTAATACCATTACAAGAGTTTTTTTTCCTAATACCATTTGTTGTGATCTTTTTCTCGTCCTAATAGATAGATGACTTGGATGGAGTCATCTATCTTTTCTCGAACCCTGGAAGCTTACGGACGTCCCGGAAACTAAGTGAGCCGAGACAGTGGGTACTGTTTGAAATCACAATACTTCTGAATTATTCAGGTCATTGGCACATATTTATACAGTATCAAAAACAAGTTGTATGCGGCCCGTCAAGACCAGACCCTGTTGAGAATCACATGCTCAGCACCCCCAAGAGTATTTGAAAAAGCAGAACAATGTCACTGAGTAATGGATGAAGCAGGTACAAGGCCTACACAAGAGGTACAAGTTTATACAGTAGTTCACATTTACTGTGTGGGTGAAGGGACATTACACCTTGGGCTGGAGAAACCTTACAGGCGTCTGAAGGATAACAGATAAGGTGGTCGCTCTGCCCTCACACATTTAGTCTCAACATGAAGAATTGGTACACAGTGAAGTGGACAGTAACCAACACACAAATATAATAAAGAATAATACCAAGTTCATATTGACATACCATACACAACTCCTAACAGTTGGCCTCTTTTATTCTAAAAGAATAACAAAACAGACAGGAGTTATGAATAATACTTTTTCGTATATAAGCCTTAGCGCCAAAGAATATCGTTTCAAGATATGCAGCATCATAGCAGAATTTGATCATTGTACAATTCCCCCACAATTGCCCTCTTTGGTAACCATACCTCCAAGAGCAGGGATTGTACTTCCTATAGTTTAAGACCTGAGGGAGACTAAAAAGGAATGAAAACAATAAACACGCAATGAGCATTTACCAGTACAGTAAGTACGCTGTCACATAAGCAATTGTCCCCTCCTGGAGCCTTATACATGTACCGTAAAACAACTTAAGCATATGAGTAGGTGCCTTTTTGATTTAATCTAAAAGAGGATCCCTAAAATTAACATACTGGCATCGCTTCTTCAGTAGGCACATAAACTTCAAACAATATTTTTCAATCTCTCTAATATTCGTGATAATGTTTTTATTTTATTTATTTTTCGAACTTCTGACATTTACTTCGCCTCCAAGAATTCCAAATGGAGGCCAACAACGTGCGAGCCCGTGCCCGGTAGTTGGTCACCTGTCTGGTTAATAATGGATGGGTAGAAAACAACATATCACCACAATCTAATTCAACAGTGAGTGTTGAGGACCCACAGGAACATCTTTAGCATTGTAGACCCCAGCCGTGTTTGTGTCATTCATGTAATCATTCATTTACCCAGACTCTGGAGGACCTCCCAATTTGTTGTCCCATTGGTCTACTTCCCATGCATCCAATATCTCATTATCATCGTTACCCCATGATGGTACCGGGTACAGACCGGAAACTGGGGTAAACTGTGAAATCTCCAGGTCCACTGCGGTGATGTTGATGACTCCATCGGCCGCCTGTTTCCAACAGATCTTACACAGACACACTAGGATCATACAAAAAATATATATTACTAGCATACCCCCCAGTATACACTTGGTCTGGGAGGTGCCCCATGTCCCAAACATAGAGTTAAGACGACTGAAGGGATCCATGTGTATGTTGACAAATCCAACAATGTGATAGATTCTGTTTCATTGCAAATTGTGTCATCATGTTTAAGGCTATGTAAGAATTATCTATAGCTGCTCCTTGGTCTCGTGTCTTGTGAGAAGTGTCAGTGTTGCTATATGCATCTGAGGATCCTGTCTCATTATACATAGAGAGATTAGCATTCTGTGTATGTACTATAGTTTCTAAATACTCCTGCTCTAACCAGACGAAGGGGAACTACCATTAGAACGGATATTATTCGATCGATTCGATTCTCAATTATATGATCGGGTAGGTAGGTTGCCATATATGTCAAATTCAAACTCATTAGCTCTGTAACTCTGTCAATTACTAAAGCTAAACAGTTTGAGGTTTTGGTCATTAAAGTGGGTGTATCAAAGCATTCTCCCCCGTCTGCCTCAAGGACCTCAGATTGTTTTAAAGAATTGTGTGACTCCTTAAACCTTGTGCAACTCATTAATGCACCAACAAGGCCAAATCCTAAAGCACAAAATAAATCTACCCTGCTTGATTTAATTATAACGAATACATCTTACAAATACACCTCAACTGGCATATTTTGCAATGATATCAGTGATCATTGTGCAATTGCTTGTGTCAGGAGCACAACAATCCCCAAGGTAAAAACCCTGTTTCATTTTTAAAACATATTTTAAAGCCTTGAAGAGCAGGCTTTCCTGCATGATTTGTACTATAGTGATATTAGCAGAGTTACTCTGATTCCAGATGTTGAACTGGCATGGGAATAATTTCACTTAATTTTCCTGTCTATCTCTAATAGACATGTTTCCATTAAGAAGTTTAGGATCAGTGGTAGGGACAATCCCTGGTTCTCATTAGCTCTTTCAGAGCTAATTTGTTTGAGAAATACATCTTGGGCCCAAGCTAGATTCTCAAACTCCTCTGCTGATTGGACTACATTTAGAGCCCTAAGGAACACGTGCACCTTAATTATCAGAAATTCCAAATCTGAGTTTTATTTAAAGTCAGTTACAGAGAACCTAATTAATCCCTCAAAATTCTGGAAATGTATGAAATCCTTGTCAGGTACACACGTTGCTTCATACCTCCCTGAACACATTCTGGTTGGCTCAGAAGAAATAAAGGACAAAGCTGCCATGGTCAGTCAGTTTAACAAGCACTTTATCCATGCTGGGTTTGTATTTGACAGCTCAAATGTAAATACATCTTTCCCATGTTCTGCCCCTACTGCAACTGATGAAAATCTGGATTTATTTGATTTTAAACCTTCAGCAACTTCAGTTGCTCAAGTTTGTAAAGCTCTGAGAGACATTGACCACAAAAAGTCAGCAGGTCCAGACAATCTGGATACTTATCTCTTAAAGGTGGCAGCAGATATTATTGCTGAGTCCATTACTCAATTTTTCAATTTAAGTCTTCTGTCCAACCCAATACCCAAAACTTGGAAAGCTGCCTATGTTCTCCCCTTAAAGGTAGAGATCCCTCAGAGTTGAACAACTACCATCCGAATTCCAAACTCTTAGTCCTGGCTAACTGTACGTTCACACCAAAAGCGTCTTGCGCTGCAAAGACGCTTTGACGCTCAAAAAGATTCGCTGCGAATATTTTTGTTCGCTTTTGACGCTCAAGACGCTCAATGACGTACAATTAAATTATACAGACGCATTTAAAGGAGCCGTATGCTTTTAGACAGCCATATCAAAGAGTTAACTCCCACACACTTTGGCCATATATTGCAGAGACGGGTTTGCTTGTTGGATAAACGATAGTCGCACATCCCTCGTAACTACGCCGTGAAGGTGAACCCTCCCGGACTCCGCTATTAACATGAACCGCTCCGCCGGAGGAGCCGCACATCCACACGCACCGGACACCACAATACAAACACACATGTTTTACATTTGATTGCTTTTAAATAAAGTTGTGTGCAGTTATACGGTAAATACGATTAAGTGTTCAATGTCTCCTACCTGGTCCAGAACCGCTTGGTCCATGCCGTTAATAGGCGGCCCGCTTCGTGCGTGTGTTTGTAAAAATGATATTTAAGCTGATTATTACGGTATTGTCTCTGAAATAAAAAAGACTTGGATCGTACAACACCGGGTGCCCCGCCACAGCCGCGATTATCTTTTCCGTCGACATTTTACAGTAGGAACCAACAAAGTCCAGTAGGAACCAAAGTGCCGGTGTTCCCCGGGACCCACCCAAACGGAGAGCGTCTACATTCAGATTGGCTGTCAGTTTTTGCCGCTGAAACGCGTCATAGTCATTTGCATAAAGTTAAACTGTCTTCAACTTTTTTTTGACGCTCTGGACGCTCAACTTTTGACGCTGGAAGCGTTGGACGCTTGTGACGCTTTGGACGCTCTTGCCCATAGAAAGTGAATGACTTCCGGCGTCTTTGCAGCGCAAGACGCTTTTGGTGTGAACGTACAGTAAGATCATTGAATCTGAGGTAAATTTACAGTTAAAACAGTTTTTACTTGATAATAACATTTTAAGTGATTCTCAATCTAGTTTTAGAACTGACCACAGTAACATTGCTGCTGCTATGGTTGTGACAAATGATCTCATTGGTGCCTTGGACAGAAAACAGCATTGCACTGCCTTATTTGTGGATCTATCTAAGGTGTTTGACTCAGTTGATCACAAATTGCTGCTGAACAAACTTGGGAATGCTGGTTTCGGTCCTAAGGTTGTTAAACGGTTCAGAAATTATTTTGTAGATCGAACTCAGTGTGTCTATGCTGAGGGCCACAAATCAGATTTTCTTGAGATAATTAAAGGGTTAGGGTTAGGTCCCCCAGGGTTCCATTTTGGGACCTATTTTCTTTTCTATTTTTATTAATGATCTGGGTCATGACATTCAAGCAAAATACACTTCTATGCTAATAACACTGTCATTTATACGCATTCCCAGGGGTGGATCTAGAAAAAAATTCATGGGGTGGCAAGAGGATGCCAGGAGATTTTGAGGGGTGGCACCCTGTGGCAGAAGTATATACAGCAGGGGTCAGCAGGGGGGGGGGGGGGCGCACGCGATCGTAACCCACCCCGGACCTACAACCAACGGGGGCGGGGTGCGTGCGATTGTAACCCACCCCGGCGCTGCCAACTGGGGTGGCAGCTGGGGTGGCAAGGCTGCCACCCCATGCCACCCCGGTATAGTACAGGCGGTGCAAGAGCTTCAGACTGCATTGACTGATTTTGTACAGCTGCTACCTTGGCCAGGTCTCTCTTGTAAAAGAGATTTTTGATCTCAATGGGACTTCCTGGTAAAATATAGGTAAACAAAATATTACTAGGCAGAACATAGTACCACACATACCACATCCCAGCCTTCTAAAAGGATGCCATGGTGTTTCCTTGACAGCCATTTTCTAACCAGCTTCACAGTTTCACAGTACCTCCCTATATGCTTTCGGGATCTTTTACTTCACTGGGGCCGAGACGAGTGCCCCTTTTAAGGACACCCCCCTCCTTTCCCAGACTTCCCCAGAGGCAGTTGGAAGTTCTGTGGAATTGATCCGCCTGGTACTCACTGATTGAGGTCTTCTTGGTTACAGATGGTGGTGAGCTTTTAAGCTGCACCTCAGACTGGTTCGGATTTGGTCGCTTGTTGGGACCTCTAAGTCCTTGTTCTGGGTTGGCTATTTCGTGGTGCCCTTTTGAGGCAGGTGGCATGCGTCCATTGCGGCTGGTCAGTGGTTAGGACAGCCATCCTTGTGACTGCAATTATCTCAGCTGATTACGTGTATCGAGCCTCCCCGACATTCCTTGGGTTCAGTGATTTCATCAGAACCTGATCAACAGGTTTACCTGTTGGCAGAGAGAGAGAGAGAGAGACCTCCACTCACAGAATCATTTCTTTAGCTAGCATTTTCACATTTGCCTCTTCTTTTGCACATGGAACCGCTTCCTCCCACTTATAGAAGTGATCTACTATGACAAGTATATAATTATTAGGGTTGTTTAGGGGGCAATGTGTGTAAAATCTATTTGTAGTGATTGAAATGAGTAGCATCATAAGACGCCCCTGGTTTCCTTACATTTGTTCTCGCACATCTCAAACGAGAGCTAAGAATCAATTTTACAGTTTTTTGTATCTAAGAATACAAAGTCTCGCCATTATGTCTCTTACAACCCCCTTTTGGCCGACAAACATACCATGAAAATGTCGGACAAGTAATGGAAAAGTGCTAGCTGGTAATGATTACTGGGATAGTAACACATTTTTATGCCAATATTTTATATCAGCTGGTGTTGCCTGTGAAACTATAATTATCTGAAAACATATACATTTAATAAGCAGGAGCTACAGAGCAATATGGTGATGTAGAGCCATCTTTTTTATTATTCTATCAAGCTGTTGTATCCCTGCCATCTGGTTTGTTATCTTTTCTGGTATAAGGCCTGCAGCTTCCTTCTCTCTCAGCTGATTACCGAAGGTTGTGATAACAGTGCATTCTGCGCACTGGCGTAACAACGTAATGATGGGCCCCGGTGCAAATAATATTTTAGGGCCCCCGCGGTTGTTGACGGCGGGGGGGGGGGGGTGCTGCGCGAATGTTGACAGGGGGGGGGGGGGGGGGGTGCTGCGCGAATGTTGACAGGGGGTGCTGCGCGGTTGTTGACCGGGGGGGGGGGAGGTGCTGCGCAGTTGTTGACGGGGTAGGCCCCCCCCCCCGGCGTCTTCATGGGCCCCCCCCGGCGTCTGGGCCCCGGTGCAATGCACCGGTTGCACCGTCGATAGTTACGCCAGTGATTCTGCGACTAAACATCTAGTGGTGTGGCTGTGCTCTGGGAGCATATTACCTTGGAATGTAGTGATTAGCAGGCTACTATTTGGTCCCTCTGTCCCTAATCCCACATGTTCAGTCCACACTCTGTTAAACCTTTGCCAGAAACAATGTGGTGTTTCATTTTGTCTCTGTTTGCAGTTTGACACATGAGAGAGATCCTGTTGTGATTGGTATTTGGCCATGAGGAAGGTTGTCAATTGGGTGTAAAACGAGTTTAGGTGAGCAGGCATTGCCCATGCCTAGAGCTGGGGTGTTGTGTGCGCAATGTCATAATTCTCACCTAGTGTAGGTATTGCCTCAAATATTTTGGTTCTGTCAAGCCCCTTGCAGCAGGATATATCCAGAATATGCCTGTAATCCTGTCCAGTAAGTTGCAGATAATGGCAGGTGTTGTGTAAGTACGATACGAATGCACCCGAGTTGCTGGTTACATTGGGTGCATTACTGCATACTGCAATAAGAGACTGTACATCGAGTGGTTTTATCAGAGATGTTGTTCCCATCATTATGAAGGGATTGGTAAAATTTGTAGGTGTGGGTAATTCTGTGTGCATCTCTCCTTCAGCACACAAATGACTAGTCTCTGACTGGGTGATCCGGCCTTCGTGAGGGCAGTTTATCAGGCTTTTGTATACAGGAATGGGTGTTACAATTGTCTCCTGCATTGTATAAATTACTCGGCATCCATCATCGTTTTCATGTTTTATTCTGTAACAAGAAATATCTTTTTAACAGCCCGTCTGTGTCACGCCGTCCACTTCTGCCACCTAGCGGGGGCCTGTGCATCTCTCATTCTACGTCACCTATTCATCTCCCGCGCTCTACACACCTGCCGGCAATCTCACCAGCACACAGTATTTCAACCCCGGATCTCCAGACAATCATCACTAGATCGTTGTTTACTCTAAACACCTGCCGACCCGCCTGTTGCCAAACCCTCGCCTGTCCGACTACCCGCCTGTTGCCGAACCCTCGCCTGTCCGACTACCCGCCTGTTGCCGAACCCTCGCCTGTCTGACTACCCGCCTGGTGCCGAACCCTCGCCTGTCCGACTACCCGCCTGTTGCCGAACCCTCGCCTTCCCGACTACCCGCCTGTTGCCGAACCCTCGCCTGTCCGACTACCCGCCTGGTGCTGAACCCTCACCTGTCCGACTACCCACCTGTTGCCGAACCCTCGCCTGTCCGACTACCTGCCTGTTGCCGAACCCCCGCCTGTCCGACTACCCGCCTGTTGCCGAGCCCCTCATCCTGTTCCCTTCCTTCAAGTATTTGTTGCCCCCAGTAAAACCCCATATCATTTTCTCTCTGTGCCAGTGTCTCTCTGTGTTGAGCATTTGGGTCCACTCGCTCTACTTCCCCCTAACAGTCTGTCCATTAATCTCTCTCTGCAACATGCACTGAATGCGTGCTCACCAACTGGGCATATATATATATATATATATATATATATATATATATATATATATATATATATATAAATGAATTGCACAATTACTTAAAATAGACATACCACAAAAACAATAGTCTCGACAATTAGGATAATTCTAACTCAATTTGTTACAACCACCGCCGATTGTCGCCACTGATCATTTCCCCAACACACCTGTTTGTAATCGGCAATCACCATGCCCTACTTAAGCCTTAAGGGGATCTCCAACCAGCCGATGCCAGTTCGTGCTTTGGTTTACCCAACCTCTTTCCAGTGATCCGATTACCCGTCTGTTGCTGACCCCTGCCTGCCTGACTATCCGCCTGTTGCTGAACCCTGTTGCCGAACCCTGCCTGCCTGACTACCCGCCTGTTGCTGAACCCTGTTGCTGAACCCTGCCTGCCTGACTACCCACCTGTTGCTGAACCCTGCCTGCCTGACTACCCGCCTGTTGCTGAACCCTGTTGCCGACCCCTGCCTGCCGGACTACCCGCCTGTTGCCGACCCATCACCTGCCTGACTACCCGCCTGTTGTCGACCCTGCCTGCCAGACTACCCGCCTGTTGCCGACCCCCCCTGCCTGCCTGACTACCCGCCTGTTGTCGACCCTGCCTGCCGGACTTCCCGCCTGTTGCCGACCCCCCCCCCCCCCCCTGCCTGCCGGACTACCCGCCTGTTGCCGACCCATCGCCTGCCTGACTACCCGCCTGTTGCCGACCCCTGCCTGCCTGACTACCCACCTGTTGCTGAACCCTGTTGCCGACCCCTGCCTGCCGGACTGACTACCCGCCTGTTGTCGACCCTGCCTGCCGCACTACCCGCCTGTTGCCGACCCATCGCCTGTCCGACTACCCGCCTGTTGCCGAGCCCACGCCAGCAACCTGCACTCCCCAGCCCACGCCAGTGACCTGCGCGCCCTAGCTGCCCCGCCGGTCCAGCCATCATCCAGGTCGTCCTCCCGAGCTGCCTAGCCGGCATCCTGGCCATCCGCCCGAGCTGCCCCGCCAGTCCAGCCATCATTCAGGTCGTCCTCCCGAGCCCACGCCAGCGACCTGCACTCCCCAGCCCACGTCAGTGACCTGCGCGCCCGAGTTGCCCCGCCAGTCCAGCCATCATCCAGGTCGTCCTTCCGAGCAGGTCATCTGGTCCCGCCATCATCCAGGTCGTCCTCCTGAGCAGGTCATCCGGTCCAGCCATCATTCAGGTCGTCCTCCCGAGCTGCCTAGCCGGCATCCTGGCCATCCGCCTGAGCTGCCCTGCCAGTCCAGCCATCATTCAGGTCGTCCTCCCGAGCTGCCCAGCCGATGGGGGCGTCACCCGCCCCGCCCACCCGAGTTGCCCTACTAGATGGCCTGCCGGACTACCCGCCTGTTGCCGACCCATCGCCTGCCTGACTACCCGCCTGTTGCCGACCCCTGCCTGCCGAACTACCCGCCTGTTGCCGACCCATCGCCTGCCTGACTACCCGCCTGTTGCCGACCCCTGCCTGCCTGACTACCCGCCTGTTGCCGACCCATCGCCTGTCCGACTACCCGCCTGTTGCCGACCCATCGCCTGCCTGACTACCCGCCTGTTGCCGACCCATCGCCTGTCCGACTACCCGCCAGTTGCCGACCCATCGCCTGCCTGACTACCCGCCTGTTGCCGACCCAGCGCCTGCCTGACTACCCGCCTGTTGCCGACCCATCGCCTGTCCGACTACCTGCCTGTTGCCGAAACCCCGCCTGCCCGATTACCGCCGGCCTAGCCTGGCTGTTTGCCATTGCCCTTTATTTAATAAATTCCCTGTCTTTCATCCCGTCTCCGCCTCCCTGTGTTCAGCCTTTGGGTCCACTCGTCCCGTTCCTTAACACAATTATCCTATTAACTTAAAATACTCAATAGAGCATAACAGTGACCGCCCCCTTTTTTAACAGCTCCGGTGCCGGAAGTAAATTTTCCCATGCATTTATCTCGTCCACTTTTCGTATAATCCTTATAAAAAGAGTATTAAGCCTTAAACCAAGCCAATCGTTCGTTGTGGTAGTCGTGACCATATTATGTTTGATTCGGGCTTAAAAAGAATTTGAAAAACGGAAGAAAAGGCAAAGGTACAAGACTGTGTACATTATTTTGTTGACCGAGTGAGGAACTACTTATCCCATGATGCATTGCGATCATCCCTTTCGACGACTTACAACCTGATAGTTTACCTTGCATCTTCGAACAGTTATCTTAGTCTTATAGTGTTTATAGCGTGTATATATATATATATATATATATATATATATATATACAATATAATATATAATATAATTATA